>CM035153.1:88429848-88831427 GCA_020205615.1 Panax quinquefolius
AACTTGCCTAAAAGAAAGAGTTTTTAACCTTGGGAACCTATCAGTAAAGCAGGGAGATCCCAAGCGCGAGGATTCCGGAAGAGATATAAGACATACGCGGAAGACTATATGGGAGTTTGCTTAAAGGAAATCAAGGTGTGTACTGTTGTGGGCGGGAGGGCATTTATTACCCAAAACCGTCACTAACCCTAGAGAACCCGAGGGATGTTTCATTACGTGGGTCATTGTAATTATATGGCAAGAAATTCACCAAGAAGCGGTTTATAAGGGAAATAAGTGGTTACGAGGTAGTGGTAAGCTTATGCATTCATCGACCCAACACCACATTGAAGTAGACCAACAGACAAATCGCTTAATACGACCAACAATTCAAGATGTGGGTCAGATCAATCTGGCGGATAATTGTGTATCATCTCAGATCAATGTAAAGATAAAGTCTTATGTGCTATTCGACTCCTCAAAAGTGCGTTCGTTTATAGCGTAAGACGAATTTGCTAAGTCGATCAAGGTTTAAATCCTAAAAGTTACCAATACCTTTAGACGTTAAGGTAGCCAACGGTTATGAGAGATAATTCCCATTCAACATATTCATAAGGATTATTCAAGGTAGAGCATAGAGGGAATAAGTTACTTCCGTGAGATTTGGTACCGATAAGTTTAAAAGAAATTTCAATGTAATTCTTTGTATGGATTCTGTTGAGTTAACCATATGCAACAATAGATTGCCATAGGAAAAAGTGTAAACCTTCTACTTCTAAGAAAACCAAGGTGGTGTTCTTCTAAGAGAGAAATCATCGAGACGCTCTTATCGGTGTCCTCGATGACTATACAAGCTAGGTAAGATGATGATAAAAGGTGTGTAGGTTATTTAAAGTGCCATGTGTGGATACCTGAAGAGTTGGGAACATCCTCGACCTTGGGATACTCCATAGTGACAAAGAAGTTTGTAGATGTATTTTGGAGGAGTTATCGGGTATTCCAATCGGACAGGAAATTAAGTTTGTAATTGATCCGCTACAAGAATAGCACTGCTTTCAAGGGCACCCACATCGGATGGCGCCAAAAGGTTGAGATGAAGGAGTTAATGGTTCAAATTGTAAGAACTATTAGATAAAAAGTACATTGAACTGGTTGTGTCTCCCTCGGGGAGCACCAAGTTGTTGTTTGTCGAAGAAAAGGATGGGTCGTTAAGACTTTGTATAAACTGACAATTGAGAGTTGAACAAGTTAGCGATTAAGAATAAATACCCATTCCCTGATATAGATGATCTATTTGATCGATTCAAAAGAACAAAATATTTTCTAAAATAAAATTTGTGCACCTGGTATCATCGAGTTAAAAAGGTGAGGAAGGAGGATGTACCTAAGGCGTTGCCTTTAACTTCGTTATGGTCATTCTGAGTTTTGGTAATGTCGTTTCGGGTTGACTAATGCACCAAACAAAGCATTTATGGATATGATGAACAGAGTGTTCAAAAGCAGATGTTGGACAAGTTCTTCTAAAGAAGTGTTCATTGATGATATTCTAGTCCATTCTAAGAAGTCGAAAAAAGATCATGGAATATTTAAGGATAGTGTTGGAAACACTAAGGAAGGAGAAGTTGTATCTGAAATTCACAAAGTGTGAATTTTGGCTTTGAAAGTCGCGATTTCTAGGACAAGTTATTGATAAAGATGGCATTTTAAGTGGATCTAGCAAAAGTAAGGTAGTTAATGAATGGAACATGAAGCGAAATATGCCAAGGGCTCGGAGTTTTCTTAGGGTTGGCATGGATACTATAGAAGGTTTATTAGGACTTTTCTAAAATAACTACTCCGTTGATAACTGGACGAGAAATTCGATTGAAATATGTATGACCGAAAAAAATGAGAAACAGTTTTTTTCAGAGCTTAAAAAGAGGTTAAGTGAGGCAATCTGTATTATCTTTACTGCACGATATGAGGAATTTTATAAGGTATAGTGATGCTTCGCATAAAGGATGGATTTAACGTGCTCATGCTTTTGAGCATGGCAAAGTCGTTAATGTATGTAACACGTCAATTAAAAGATTATGAGAAGGTCTATCCTACTTCATAATCCGGAATTAACATTGTAGTTTTTGGCCTTGAAGATATGGAGGCATTATCTTTATGGTGAGAAGTGTGAAATATACACGGACCACAAAAGTTCAAATATATCTTCACACTGTAAGGAGTTGAACATGAGATGCAGAAGATGGTTAGAAGTGAAGAAGATTATGACTGTAGATATTTTTGTATCATCAGGGAAAGCAAATGTAGTAAGCTTATACGCCTAAGTAAGAAGGGTAGAGAGAAACTATCAATGTTAATGACTCATAATGAGTTGGTAACCGTGATGGAAAGAATGGAGCTAAAAGTTAAGTTAGGAGGAAGCGGTGGAAATGTTATTTTCCATGGAAACCCAATGAAACCATAGTGGAGCAATGTCAGAGTACAATCGAGACAACGAGGAATGCAAGCGAGATGAAGAAGAGGGTAGAAGATGAAGAGAAGACTATGTATAACCTCGAGCAAGGAGGGATTACTTCGCTTTGAAGGAAGAATTTGGGTTAGAATGATCCGAATTAAAAGAGGAGATAATGATCGAGGCTCATAGTTCGAGGTACCTCGATACATCCCTTAGTCACGAAAATTTATCAAGACCTTGATCGAGAACTTTCTTTGGCCGAATATGAAGAGGGGAGATAGCGAGAATATGTTAGTAAAGTGCTTAACTTGTCAAAAAGTTAAAATTCGAACACCAATGATTAGAAGTGGGTTGTTGCGGTAGTTAGAAATTCTAGAGTGGAAGTGGGAGCATCTAAATGGACTTTGTGGGGACTTCCAACAACAAGAGAAGGATATCGATGCTATTTGGGTGATAGTGGATCGATTGATTTAAATCGGCTCATTTTCTACCAATAGGAGTTAGGTATAACCTAGATCGCTTAGTTGCGTATGTCGAGAAATTATTTCGCATATGGAGTACTGTTTTCGATTCATGGTCGATGATGATCACGATTCACATCTAACTTTGGAGGAGTTTCGGTAAGAGCAAATGGGAACATAGATTAAGATTAGAGTCTGGCGTATCATCCTCGAAGAGGAATGGTCGAAAGTGAGCAGACAATTCAAACGCTTGAAGATATGTTAAGATCTTGCATTATGGATTTGAAAGGGAGTTGGAGACGAATATCTACCGTTGGTGGAATTTTCGCGATAATAATAGTTTCAGGAAGCTAGTATAGGTATGCCGCCTACTTACGGCGTTGTATGGAAGATAGTGCCAAACCCATTGTGTTGGGATGAGGTGGGTGAACGTCGGATGTTGGGACACGGAAGATGGTACAAAAACGCTGACATGGTGAAGTTAATACTTGTTTCGATTAGGTCACGCCAAGATGAAAGTGAAGAAGTATGCGGATCCTCACGGAGAAAGAGAGAATTGATGTAGGATCTTTGTTTTTTGAAAGTATCGCTAGGGGAAGATACATTTTGGAAAGAAAGGAAGTTAAGTCCAAGGTTTGTAGGACCTTTTGAGATTTTAAGAAGAGTAGGAGAGGTGGCTTATGAAGTAGCCTTACCTCCGTGGAATGGGCAACGATTCATAATGTGTTTCACGTAATGCATGTCATGTCCTCATAAATCGGACTATAAACACGTAATGTAGTATGAATCTATCCAGATAGAGAAAGATTTGTCTTCTATGAGGAACTTCCAATTCAAATTATTGATGGAAGGAACAAGTTTTAAGAAATAAGGTCATATCGTTCGGTGAAGGTGTTATGGATAAACCACAATCTTTGAAGAAGCAACGTGGGGAGCTCGAGAGTAAAATGAAGGAAGATTTTCCTCATTTGTTCATATAATTATAAGCTAAGATTAGGGGATGTAATCCTTATAAGGGGAAGAATGTGGCAGAAAATCGGATTTTTATGACAATTAAATTTTTATTTGATTATGTGAATTAACCGAATTTAATTGATTTATTATGTGAGTAAGTTATGTGAAGGTGGATTCTATGACCTATAAATGCTAAGGTGGTTAGTAATCTGGCTATGTGCTAGAATTAATTGTTTAGAATTTCCAAGATAGAAATAAATGTTTTCGAGAAATTTACGGAAAACACTATTCATCCGCTTTACGTTAGGGAATTATGTTGAAATTCGAGAAAGCGTAATGATCGAATATCTAGATAAGATGAAATATCCGATAAT
This sequence comes from Panax quinquefolius, assembly GCA_020205615.1. Taxonomy (NCBI): domain Eukaryota; kingdom Viridiplantae; phylum Streptophyta; class Magnoliopsida; order Apiales; family Araliaceae; genus Panax; species Panax quinquefolius. The sequence goes on from CM035153.1 coordinate 88,434,066, forward strand.
ATTTTATTTATGGCAAACGGAGTTTTAGCACATGGACTTAAAACCTAAGGGTTGAGTATATTGATTTAGAAAGGAAATGAAATGTGTGAAAGAATTTTGTTATTGTTAGAGCTTGTGTTATACAAGTATGGTACTATTTAGTATCTATGTATAACGATGAGCAAATACGACGATATATCGTACGATTATCGCATTTGAGTATTATACCAAGAGAATACGTGAATTGTACGTATAGAATACGATTCGTATTATAGAATTAAGTTAAGACTTAATGTTAATCAATTTGGGTTATGGCCCCGAAAATTTCACAAAATTTTTCAACTGTTGAAGTTTTGAAATCGAGTGAGCCGCTTTTGCGGCTGTTAGACATAGTTAAAGAATGTCGTGTCGCAATGCACGACTATGAAAAAAGTTAGATCTCTTGCTAAATGAAGGTAATTCCTTTGATTAATATAAAGTCTCGCGCCTCGGTACGTCGAGGCTTAGGAACCAGACACTACTTAATCGGCGCCCGCAGAGCCGATTAGTACTAAAGCCCATGTACTTGGCGAGAGTGCATAACTTTGACCGATAACTTAGGTTTTGAACTTGATTGTTGAGACCTAAAGGAGGTAATGTTTGTACACTTCATAAGTGTATTAAAACTATTCTATACTACTATACTAAGGTATATGGTATTGAACTTAGGAATTGAATGCATGTTAGTAAGTTAAGAATGATGAACAAGAAATGTTATCGATGAACCCCAATTGGCAAACAATGTTGGTACTTTATCAACAATGTTCGAGTCCGATTAATAACGTCGATTGGTTAATAAAGTTTGGGATGAAGGCTAATAAGTCGAGTTGACTTTATTATTAATATTAAGTTAACTAAGACATAGAAGAAAGAAGTTGGTAAGAACAATGTGAACAATTGTTTGATAGCTAATTACGGTGTCTTGCATGTGAATATATCATGTAGATTACGTAAAGAAATTTGTGGTAGTCGATCGATTAAGTTATTTGAAGATCTTTGAAAATGCAAGTTTTCTTAATGCTTGTTCGACTTTCATGTTAGTCAAGTTTTATGTGATTCATTTATCTTGAATTAGCCTACGGTGGTTTCAAAGAAAAGTCGATGCGATTTAATTATTTAGACTACTCGTAGTATATAGATTGATTGATATTCATATCTTTCTATATAGAAATATTAACGCTTATCCTATGTCAAGTAATTGATGCGCATGTGAAGGTAAGGTTTGTCTATGAACAAACAAAAGTATTTTCATCGATTATTCTATAGGCACCTTGAGTTTGCCAAATATTAAACATAAATACGTTTAATGAATGAGTGTTGATCAACATATAAGTACTATATAATTTGATCACCTAGAAGTGCTCTAAATAAATGTCACGGATGTCTGACCTTAGTGTTGTGATATCCTTTTCAAGTATGAAAATAGAAAGCTATTGTTCATGGTCTATCAATCCGGTTGAAATTCTAATCTACTCTATACTTTTGGGAATTGATGATATGAAATGTTAAAGTATTATTGTTTCATAATGCTTCATATCTATTTATTCAGGTTATGAGGAATTGTCGTATAATTCACGAATGTGGTATTCTTTGTTATCCTTTGTTAAAACTTATTGAGCTTATTATTCTCATTTCTTGCGTGAATTATATGATTGCGGTTAAGGATGAACGCGTCTTGAGAATGCTAAGAGAGATAAGGGCAAGGCTAAGATGGATGCTAGCCATCGTGGTAATAGATTAGTATGTTTGTATGTATTATACATTATGAGCAACCGAATGATGTAATGGTTTATGAACACAGGGAGGTATATACTTTGATTGTAATAAGAAGATAGTAATTACCTTCATTTTGTTATATTTCAATGGAATGATTGTATGGATATTATTATAGTGGAGCACCATATGTAGAGGTTGGAAGATATGACCAATTTGGGGGCATCACAGTCTTCTTATTCATTTATATCGATGATTTTGCTAGGAATTTAGATTTACCTCAAGAAGAATTAGATATCCCTTTAAGCGTAGAGATTGTGAATAGGGATGTGATTTACATTAGGTTTATATATAAGAATTTTTGGGTGGATATAAAGGGCCACGAGATCTTTGGTAGATTTTATACCAATTAAACTTGGGGAGTTTGATGTTATCTGAGGAATGGATTGGTTATTCAATAGCGGGGGCAATAATTGATTGTCAAAATAAATGTTTTAACCTTATGACTCAGTAAAATGTGGCGTTTTATGGCGAAAGAAGTCACCTCGACAAGCAAGTTGTGCGATGGTGATGCAAGCCAGAGAAGATTCTTGAGACAAGGATGTAGGATACTTAGCTTTACATAGTCGATACTCGGAGAAGAAGAGTGCAAAGTTAGAAGAGATCTTTGGTCGTTAGAGACTTTCTGGGGCGTATTTCTAGATGATTTATACGGGCTATTCTTGCGGATAGAGATTAAGTTAAGTGATAAATTTAGTACCGAGGGATTCTTAGATATCTAAAGCCCCATATAGAATGGCCCGATGAGCATGAAGGAATTGATGAATACGATTACAAGAATTACTAGACAAGAAGTATATTCAAATTGAAGGCTTAAATGCGGTAAGGCGTCGGTGTTGTTTATTAAGAAGAAAGATGGATCAATGCGGCTCGCATTGATTACCTAGAATTGAATAAGGTTACGATTAAAAATAAGTATCCATTCACGAGGATCGATGACTTGTTAAATCAAGCTGAAAGGGGCAAGATATTTCTCAAAGATAGACTTAAGAAGTGGGTATCATTAGTTGAAAGTAAGAAAGGAGGATGTACCGAAAATGGCATTCAGAACTCAGTATGGTCATTACGAGTTTCTGGTTATGTCATTTGGTTTAACCAATGCACCTGCAACGTTCATGGATTTGATGAACAGGGTGTTTAAACCATTCTTAGATAAATTTGTAGTGGTGTTTATTGATGATATATTGATGTATTCTAAAACTAAGGAGGAACATGTTGAACACTTAAGGTTGACGTTAGAGGCGTTAAGGAGAGAGAAAGTGTCGCTAAATTCTTAAAGTGTGAACTTTGGTTGGAGCGATGTATGCAGTTTCTTGGGCATGTTATTGATAAGACGGAATCTCGGTAGATCTATCGAAAGTTGAAGGCTGTAATAAAGCGAGATCGGTAGAAGACATCGTCAAGTAAGTAAAGTTTCTTGGGATTGGTGGGTTACTATAGTCATTTCATTTAAGACTTTTCTAAGATGGCAACTCCGTTGACAAATTTAACTAAGAAGGCAGTTAAGTTTGTTTGGACGGAGAAGTGTGAGGAGAGTTTTCAAGAATTATAGAAGAGATTGAGTTCAACACCTGTGTTATCATTGCCAGATGATATAGGGAATTTTGTGGTGTATAGTGACACATCACATAAAGGACTAGGATGTGTGCTTATGCAGAACGACAGAGTTATTGCGTATGCATCACGTCAATTAAAGGATTATGAGAAAGGGTATCTGACTCATTATTTGGAGTTAGCTGCGGTAGTGTTTGCTCTAAAGATTTGGAGGCACTATCTTTATGGAGAGAGGTGTGAGATATATACAGACCATAAAAGTCTAAAGTATATCTTTATACAGAAGGATTTGAATATGTGACAGAGAAGATGGCTGGAGTTGATTAAAGATTACGACTGTGAGATTCTTTATCATCCCGGAAAGGCGAATGTTGTTGACGATGCCTTAAGTAGAAAGGGATGGGAGAAATTAATAATGTTGACTGCTCAAGAAAAACTTATAGCAGAAATGGCCAAGATGGAGTTGGAAATCAAATATCTGACATAATCAGATGAAAAATTATTCCAGATAGGGAGCAGTTCAATTTTGGTGGATAAGGTGAAGAATGCACAACTCAGGATGAAAACTGTGAAAAAATAAGACGGAGAGTGTCTTAAGGTGAGGAAAACAAATTTAAAGTTGATTCGGAAGGGGTACTTCGGTTTGAAGGGAGAATTTGGGTTCCGCCAGTACCGGAAATTAAAGAGGAAATTTTGAATGAGGCTCATAACTCACGATATTCAATTCATCCCGAAAATGAAAATGTACCGAGGATCTCAAACGTCATTTCTAGTGGTCGAATATAAAAAGGATGTTCTTGAATATGTGGCGAAATGCTTAACATGTCAGAAAGTTAAAGCTGAACATCAAAGGCCAAGCAGATTGTTGCAACAGTTAGAGATACTAGAATGGAAATGGGAGAATATCACAATGGATTTTGTGGTTGGACTTCCAAACACTCAGCAAGGTTACGATGCGATCTGGGTGATTGTCGATCGATTGATGAAGTCGGCACACTTTTTGCCAATCAAGATTAGATTTAACCTAGATCGGTTGGCAAAACTGTATGTGAAGAAAATTGTTTCAAGACACGGTGTTCCGGTGTCCATTGTATCAGATAGAGATCCACGTTTCACATCAAATTTTTGGAAACAACTACAGAAATGCATGGGACGCATGATTGAGAATGAAGCGGCGTATCATCCTCAAACCGACGGACAAAGTGAGAGGACAATCCAGACATTGGAGGATATGCTCAGAGCATGTATTATGGATTTCAAAGGAAATTGGGATGACCATCTACCGTTGGTTGAATTTGCCTATAATACTTGATTATCACACAAGTATTGGCATGCCACCTTATGAAGCATTGTACATAAGGAAATGAGAAACTCATAGATTATCTTTGGGGACGAAGTAGGTGAACGACAACTATTAGGTCGTAGGGTGGTGTAACAAAGCTGTTGAGATCATCAAGGTGATTCGGGTAAGATTAACGATTTACTGGGATATGCAGGAAGAAATATCTGCCGATCAACAACGACAAAATCGGGAGTTTGATGTCAGTGAGATTTGTTTTCTTAAAAGTGTCTCCTTGGAAAGGAAAATCAGTTTGGTAAAGGGAAACTAAGCCTAGGTTTATAGGACCTTTTGAAGTGCTACAACGAGATGGTGAAGTGGCGTATGAGGTAGCTCTACCTCCGAACTAGAACATATTTATAGTATTTTCCATGTTTTTGGTATTAAGACCATATAAGCTCGATTATAAACATGTTATAGAATATGAACCGTTCTAGTTTGAAAAAGACTTGTCTTATGAAGAAATTCCAGTTCAAAGCCATTGTTGATATAGATCTAGAAGGGGGGTTGAATAGATCCTTTTTAATTTCAAATACTTTTCTCATTTATTTTTTTATTGCTAATGAATTAGCATATGACAAACATAAGAATCTTTTTTAAGCCTGATGGAATAAGTAAAAGATCCCTTCATTGATATATTCATAATCGACATACATTGTTAAGTAGAGTTAATTCGTTAGTAGCGGTTAAAACATACATATGATTATAGCGAGTTAATGTACATAAAGTAAATGACATAAAGTAAAAGACACAAGGGTTTTAAGTGGTTGGAGAGACTCAAGCTCTAATTCACTCTTACGCTTTCAACTAGCAGAGATTTCCACTAAGGAAAGGCGGCACCACGAATCACTAAGATTCCTTTGAGGCGGTGACCTTGGGACTTGATTCACTAAGAACTCTTGAGGCCAGACACTTGGAACTTCTCTAGTTCCTAGGAACTCTTCAAGCCAATGAGGCTTGGAAACTTCATTTTTAGTCCCTAGGACGAGGACCCCTCAGGCCACGGCTTCTTGTTGTTGTAGTTGTTGATGTTGTTGGTGGTGCTTAGCTGCTAAGATGTCTTTAAGCTCTGAACATCTTCTATACTTAGCGACTTGGTGTGGTCCTCTTTGCATTCTCGCTTGAGTGCGAACCACATCTTCTTTGGTCTTGCGGTGATCTTTACTCTTTTTTGCATCATCTTCATCGATGTCGTTGTGCACCATCACCATCTGGATTTGCTAAGTCACTGAGCTTTTGGTAGACTTAAATGCGGCACTTAGCAATCCTGAACCCTTCTTGAATGTTTTTTGAGACATGGTTACGCACTTGTTGATTCGACTTTAGGTTCATGGTGATTAGTAGAGTGGCTCTCTGATCTTCTTTGTATTTACGCCACTTTTTTGAATGTTATCTCCTTGGCCTTCTCGGGCTCTCGACATTTGCCATCTTGATGGCATTCTCATCTTTGTTGAGTGAAGCTCTAATCATTTGAGTCCTTCTTCAAAGTTGCTTCACTTCCACCTATGTAGTCTCAATTGTCTTTGAGACTTGTTACATTGATCTTTGGTGGAACTCGTAGAGTCGACAATAGCATTCAACACTTCAGCGATTACTAAATATAGTGATCCTCAATGAACTCTTGATCTTTGAAGCTCTGTGTTGATTTATACTACTTTCCAATCTTCCCGTTGGAAGGTAGCCGTTGAAAAGCTATTCAAATTGCTTCATGAGATCTCGAGTTATTTGGTGTAGGCTGCGGATGTGACATGACATCTTTTTTGACTTTCGACACTTTGAGATCTCTTGTTTCACCTACCCGTCGGATATGTTACTTTGATGTCTCGGGCGGTCGGCGACTTTATTTCCCCTTTCGATTTCTTGATCGGAGGTTGTCCTTGCATTCGATGCTCTCGATAAGCTTTTGTCAGATATGCCGACCTTCAGATTGAGCGGTTGCAATGCTTGATCCTCGATTGTTCGAACTCAACGATTACGATGCACTTCTTCTTGGACTTTGATCGTAGTGTCTTATTGGTGATGCTTATTGACATGTGAAGTCAACACTACGATCTTGAAGAGTGTTCACTTGATCTTTGATGAAGAACAACTCTTCCTTCTTTCGTCTTGATGCTTCAACACTACTTTTTGCCTCATTGCTCTCGAGATCTTGATGGCTTGACTCCTTCCTTGCTACGCCCTTACGAATAACAAGACACTTGATTTGTGGCGTGTCATTTCGCTTTCTCCTTGTGATCTCCGTTCACTTATCATCGATGGGTGACCCGATGCTTAATCACTTTAGCCTTGTTCTTGAGGTGACCCGGTATCTTTGTGTATACTCCATCGGTTCCTTCTTCGTTTAGAAAACACTACGATCTGGTTACTTCCAAGATCGTTGTCATCTTTCACTTGATGACTCTTGCATATCTTTGACTTTCCTTAGTCGATTCTTGAAGTCTTCTTATGATCATCTTGTGGAAGACTTCATCTTGAATGGCTTCACAACTTCAATCTGGATCTTTGATTGGGTTGATGCTTAGATCTTCTATTAGCTTGCATGCCATTCGTTGAGTGCTCTCGGCTTCCTTTAGGTGGGATGTATCTTTTCAGTACCAACCAGAGGCTTCATTCCTTTGGATATTCTGGGAGTGCTCATTTGTTGAGAATCGTGTTTGCTCTACGATTCTACCTTGGCTTTGTGAGCACATCTGTTGAGGTCTTAGTTCTGCACTCTACGATTGACTTTTTTGTCTGGAACACTTCGACTCGAGATCGAGATCTTGACACTACGATTTTTGTCGTTGTGCTTGTTGTCTTCATCTGATCTTGCTCGACTACGATCTCTGCCTTTGATATGATTAGTAGACTCTACGACTCTGAGTGTAGTCTACGATTCTTGACTTAACTTTGACATTGGCGAGATACGACTCGGAGTCGGCTCGTTGACTTGACAATTCAGTATCTCTACGATTCTGAACATGACTGTCTCTGAGACTACTGACTTCTCGAGGACTACGGCTTTACACGACGACACTACGATCCTTCCTCGTCTCTCTGGAAGTCTACGAACTCAGAGATCTACTATCTTTGAGACTACGATTACGCCTCGATAGCTCTCGAGTTATCCTTGACTCTCTCTGGCGAGACTACGATTTACAGTGCGGTGCTTTCGATGATCGAGACAAGCCTATCTATTACATCATCGATCAACCTAACATGCTTGATCTTTCTATGTTTATAGTCCTTGTACATCATTTCTTTTTAAGGACTTTACAAAATTTATTTTTGCTTATGTAGGATCAACTAACATATTTGATCAATTCATTCTAAGTCCTTGTACATATGTTTTTATAATCTATCGAAAGGACTTTCTGACTTTTCTTAATGCAAGTATACTTGCATATTCATTCATATATATATATATATATCATAATAAAATCATATATAAATAGGAATATCATTCACATGTTTATTTGACAATCTCCCCTATTTGATTATGACAAAAACAATAAGTGCATATGCATGTTATGAATGAATCTTATATATATGAGTGAAATATTTGTATTTCTAAAAGCAGATAATCATGAATGTCATTTATAATAATATGGAATTTAATACACTACATACTGACATTTTACATCACGGATCCGAACATACCTAACTAGTTAGAGATGTACCTCTTTGGCTCATGTATGTTTCCGGGATGTTTGTTGATCATCTATTCATCTGTTTGATTTTCTTTCCTGCTCCCCACAGGATGTTGACTTCATCTCTTTTGTTCTTCCCCCTCGGATGATGCTATCTTCTTCTCTTCTTCTTCTAGCTCCCCTTAGCCGAACCACGGGCTCATCATCCTTTGGCTCCCCCCCTCGGATGATGACCTTAACTTCCCTCTTCTTCTTCTTCTTTCTTCTTCTTCTTCTTTCTACTGCTCTTTCTTGCCCTTTCTTGAGTGCCTCTTACTCTGCCTCTTTCTATGCCTCTTTTTCTCCCCCTTTTTGTCATTAATCACTTGGGAGAGCTGTTCCATGTTGGACATAAGCTGCTCCATCAGATAAGAGGAGTTACCAACTTCAATCTTGAGTTCTTGTTGACTTAACTCAAGTTGCATAGAAAGGCCCGATTCATGTTGTCAATCTTGTCGGAGAGGACTTGGAGTTTCTCTTCATTTGCTTTTTTGTGCTCGTGAAGCTTCACCTTACGATCATTTATAGCCTTCAGATAAATGTGATCTCTCTCTTTGATTTTGAGAGATACATCAGCCATCGTGGCTTGTAGTCTGTCTTGAGCTGAGTTATCTTCTGTTGCTGTCAACCTCTTTGACTCTTCAGTGATTTGAGATATCTTCTTGATCAGCTCATCAGAATTCTTCATTAGTTCCTGCTCCATAGGAATTTGGTCATTTGGTTGGGCAGCCTCTTGTTGAACACCAGATTGGACTCTACGATTTTCATCCTTGGCCATGATTTTGAAAGTGTTGAGAATCTGAAAATCGTTGAATACCAATTGATTGGAGGATGAAGGAATGTCGAGATCAATTGAGTGTTTGAGCGGATGAAAGCTTCTCATTTTGGATTTGCATATCATCGGTGGTAGAGTGAGCTGACTCTACGATTATCTCCTTGGTGTAATCCTTCATGTGAGTCCACCTACGATGAGTCCACTCTGATCATAAGGAATATAGTGGTTGCCGGCTTGTCATTGATCATCATTGTAGTAAACTTTGTAGTGGGAAGTTTTGGTCTTTGATCATCATTGTTGCATAATTCTTCATCACCTTTGCCTTTAAAGCATTACGAGACACCATCTCATTCTAGGCTTGGAATTTTGGAAGTACTTCATATTTTTCCGATTGATTCATTCGTGAGCCTTCACTATTGTTCATTTCATTAATTTATCCATCTTGGTTGGAGAGATGATAGGATAGGTTCATCAAAGACTTTGGTTCTTCTAATTCTTGATTTGGAGAGAACAGATAGATTCTTTCTCAATTCTTCACTTCTTGAGCTTGAATCTTCTTTTGGCTCTTTTCCTCAGATTCATCGGTGAATTCTTCTTGTTGAATTTCATTTTCGAACCTTCTTGACAAGACATCTTCCTTGGATTCATCTTCTTCATTACTAGTCCCATCTTGACACTTTCTTCTTCTTGTGATTTGATTCATCATCACTTAATTTGATGATTGTAGTAGAGTGATCATTTTTCTCTTCTTGGAGGCAAATTGAGCAAGTAATCTGTAGCTCTTCCTTCTCCTTGGGGGTTCGACTATGGGAGTTTGAGACTCTTCTTCTTCTTCTTCTTTGAATTTGAGCCTTTGAGTCATCGAGGAGAAGCTTCCTTGAGTGTTCAGCATTTGTAGGAGCATATCTTTTTCTTCTTCGAACTCGACATCATTTGACCCATTATTTAGAGCTTGTTGGAGCATTTGCATTTGGAGGATGTTGTTGGGTCATCTTGTAACTTTTCTTCATCATCGAGTGGATGTACGAGAGAGTTAGTCATAGGGCTTGCACATTCTTTTTCTTCATCATCAGACTTGGCTCTTTCTTTCATAGATTCAACTTCTTCTTCATTGTTGGACTTGCTCTTTGAGGATTCGATCTTTGAACTTTCATTTCCTTTCCATCTTGGACTTTACATTTTCTTCTTTGTTGGATGGACTTTCTTGGGAAGCTGAATTTGATTTCTTTTACCACTTTTGCTTTCTTCTTGGGTGCTCTTGGAGTAGTCACATTCCTTCTTCTCTTTTTGGGTTTCAATGAGTTGATGTTGGTTTTCTCTTCTGCTCCTTGTTTCTTCTTATCGGTGGAGACATGGCTTGGTGAAGCCTTTGCATTTTCTTCACATTCTTAGACTTCTTTCTTTTTGGTGTGTGGCGGCTCTTTGATGTAGAGTCATCGGACTGAGAGCTTTCCACCTCCTTTGCCTTTCTCTTCTTTGTAGAGACTTTTCTGCTTTGCTTCCGGTTTGTGTTAGCCTCTGTTTTCCTTGGGATTTTTCTTCCGGTTTATAAACAAGTTGTGGAGACATTATTTTATGAACATTTAGAGGCTCTCCCTCATCATCCTTGATCTTGCTTCCCGACTTTTTCTTCATCATGATACTAGTAGTCTTCCATGAAAGACCTTTGTAAGTGGTTTTTTGTAGACTTCTTTACCTCGACCCTTTCCACCCATTTGGAGATTTGATCGAATAAGATAGCTCAAAGTTGATTCACTTCTTGAACTATTGCGGACATAATCTTCATTTGTTGATCAAGCGCGCGTGTCGTGTGCGGTATCCTTGCATAGTATACATTTTCCCACTATCTCAGCAAGGAACTCGAATTCCTCAGGAAATTCCTTCTTCTTCATATCCTTCAGGCTAGGGTTTCTTTGGTACCGCATTAGCCTCTTGCCTTCTTTAATGTCGACTTCATCCAGGTTTATCAGACCTTGATTGGGAAACCCTAGACATTGATTGATGTCTGATGCTCTTATCTTCAGACTTGATCCTTTCACCTTAGTGGTCAGAACCCCAGAATTCGTTGAAGCATTTGAGTAAAACTGCTTTACTAGATCTGTATAGACTGGAGTGTTGGCCTCAAGACTTTCGAGAGAATCCGACTTTCTTTCTGAGTTCAAAGATGTTTTTGAACTTCATCTCGATTTTTCAAACTTTGTGAAGCCGAGTTGGATTCGGTTATAACTCTCCATTATCGCCATTTGAAAAGTTCAAGGTATATGGGTGTGTGATTGGAGAGATTTTATGGGATATGGCTGATTGTGATTTGGACTCTGGAAGTTTGATTGGTTTGGCTTTGAAGAGGATTCTAGGGTTTTAAAAATGGGAGGGAGAGAGGTTCGACAGTTCCTGGTAACTGTTTGCAAATTTGAATTTGTCTTTATGACAGTTCCTTTTGACTCTGCATCTGTTGTGATGTGTCGACTAGCCATTGGTTGCACGATGCCCGATAATGAGTTGTAACTCCCCATTAACTTTTTAGTTAGATGTTTCTTTTTAGAAGAGTAGGCGTTTGATTGCGTGGATTGACCGTTGACCTCTTGGTTCGTAGAGTAGCATGATAAAAGCGACTATGGACTCTACGATTTCCTTTGTTGACTCAACGATCAACTTTTGAGAGATGATGCGGTGGATGGTTTTGACATTACTTTTCATTTTGAACTGCATGGCTCGACTCTTGATGTACTTCATAAAGTCTTGGGCACTTTTCTTTATCAGGTCATCTTTCCAACCAATATTCGAACTTATCTCCCAGAATCTGAATGGTTGAGCAATTGTCCTATTCTTCCAAGCTCCTCATGAGTTGGAGTAGCCGCTTGTAAGACTGCAATCGTCCAGTCTGTTTCTACGATCGTTGAGGTTGCACTGTCATCGTTGAGGTTATATCACAATCGTTGAGTTCTCACAAACTCTACTCTGAGATCGTTGACTGTCTTGGTCCTTGAGATGAACTTGACTAAGCAATCCTTACAGGTTAAGGTAGCTCGGGAAGGGCCGACCTCTTAGAATGAGCTAAAGGGAGGTTTGTCCACGAGGCGCTTTCGGATGAAGTACTTTAGGAGTAGTGATTTGCACTTGATATCTCATTTGACCTTTTTCTAGTGTGGGAGGTCCTCTCCCAACTTTAGACAATTGCATTTCTTTGTAATCGTGGTGTCCTCCTGCTCTTACACTACGATCGGATGTTTGATCGTAGGCACTCCACGATTTTGAGTTGGGTGGTGATAGGTTATCGATGTAGTACGTTTTGAGGCGTTCCTCTTGACTATGGATCTTCATTTGGTTCATCGACCACAAAGTTTTGGGACTCTGTGGTTGGTACATTGCTTCATAGAATATTTCGGTGTTGTTGTTCCTTAACGAGATCCTTTGCTCCCCATGGTTGATCTTTGTCTTTTCGGTGAGGTGTGATTTCTTTTTTTCTTTATGTACATTAGGAAGCATCCTGCATATCTCCTTGATTTGAAATCATTAAATCTTCTTATATCGTAGAAATGGGCATCTTGGGGTTGATCATTCTACGATCCTTTGGCAAACACTTCTGACGTAGTCTTTTTTTTATGATTTGTACTTGTGGAGTTCTGCTCCCGTAATGAGTTCCTCATGTTTGATGCTCGATGATCCTCTGTGGTGAGCTTCCATGAGGATTCTTCTCTTATGACCTGCTTTGAATGATTGAGCATCTAAGACCCTTTTACATCTTTGGTTGAATGACTTGCTTCCTTATAAGGATCAGCAACCATGTGAGCTTCATTTAGATTAGCTCAACAAGTCTTCGAGACGAGCTTTGACATATAGGAGTTTTATCGAATCATTTACGAGCGAGTCTTAAGCCTTCTTTGGTTGAATTTTCTTGGTGAAGTCTTACCTTGACATTCCTTAGTGTGGTCGGATGGACCCGGTACTGCAGGTTATAAATTTCTATTTTTGGTACCCCGTGGTTAAATGGGTCTCTGCTAGGTTAGTTTTCTAAACCCTGTTCCTCGTATATTTGGATAATCATCATATTGATCACCAGCGGTCATATTCATGCATGTAACTAATTTAGATAATACATTTTGAGATGCGTGATGGTGAGTGTGTGTGAGATTTGCTATTTTAATAAAACACTCTTTTTCTTTGATGGTTTCATCATTTTGCTAGAGTTATGTTCACGGGGTTTAAATGTTCCTGAGTGAGAATCAACTCTACAATTTATTTGTATCTGGTTGATTCATGGAGGTGATCGATTTCTATGAATCTTGAAGATGCTCTTGTAGGGCTGATCATACTGTGTGTTATTAAACACTTAGACCATAGGTTGTACATACATACTTAACCCATCGACAAAGATTACTTCACATAAAATTATTTTAACTTTTGTGATGCTATTATGACCCATTTTGATTTCTTTCAAGATGTCATCTTTGACCTAAAACTTGGATGGAGAGAAAGTTTATAGGCATTTGAGTTTCCACCCTCGGTGTACTTTCTCTCTTCACCTTTTTAGGTAGATTATGATTCCTTGAAAGAATCTTGTTATAGTTCATAAGAAGGTGCAATCATGATGTACATATTTTTATATTAGTGAGGCCGTACCTTTTTCTTGTCGGTTTCTTATGATCATTTATCTAAGATATCTTTGAGTTTAGGCATTGATGTGCATAGTTTCTCAATTTCTCTGATGACTTAGTTGCTCTCGGTTGACTTTGATCAATCGAGTCGTGGTCTTGAAGATGCAAGCTAAGAGAATATCGACATCTTTAGTTCTTTGACATCCTTGAGTTCACAAGGTTTACATCCAATTGCTTTGGTTGGCGGACACATGTTTGAGAAGTTCTTCTTCTTCTTCTGCGGATAAGCATTACTTAGCATGTATGGCCTTTTCATCTTTTCGAGGTTGGTGGATGTTTGATTCTTTTACTGTTGATGTCTCTTGAGCTTTTAGCTTTGGTCTTGAGACTACAAGATTGACCATGAGCAAGGATTGGTCTTGTTGATATGATGATCAAGAACATGGACCAATCTGAAAGCGACTTTCAGTGTATATGCACATTTACATGTACACAATATTTCCAGCGTGTGAGCTCATCTCGCATATAACAAGTGACTTACTACTAAACTAAGTTTAGAACAATGTTTGTGCCTAGGATCGGACTCAAAGCGATTAGCTTTTGAATATAGCATGAGAACACACTGCTACGATACAATTGTTAGTTCTAGTAGGCACAATATAGATCTAGAAGGGGGTTGAATAGATCCTTTTTAATTTTCAAATACTTTTTCTCATTTATTTTGTATTGCTAATGAATTAGCATATGACAAACATAAGAATCTTTTCAAAAGCACAATGGAATAAGTAAAAGATCCCTTCATTGATATATTCATAATCATACATACATTGTTAAGTAGAGTTAATTCGGTAGTAGCGAGTTAAAACATACATATGATTATAGCGGTTAATGTACATAATGTAAATGACATAAAGTAAAAGACTGAGGGTTTTAAGTGGTTCGAGAGACTCGAGCTCTAATCCACTCTTACGCTTTCAACTAGCGAGATTTCCACTAAGGAAGGCGGCACCACAGAATCACTAAGATTCCTTGAGGCCGGTGACCTTGGGACTTGATTCACTAAGAACTCTTGAGGCCGGTGACCTTGGAACTTCTCTAGTTCCCTAGGAACTCTTCAAGCCAATGAGGCTTGGAAACTTCATTTAGTCCCTCAGGACAAGGACCCTCGCCACGGCTTCTTGTTGTTGTAGTTGTTGTTGTTGTTGTTGGTTTGAAATTTGCTAAGATGTCTTTAAGCTCTGAACATCTTACATACTTAGCGACTTGGTGTGGTCCTCTTTGCATTGCTTTTGATGCGAACCACATCTTCTTTGGTGCGGTGATCTTTACTCTTTTCTGCTCATCTTCATCGATGTCGGTTGTGCACCATCACCATCTGGATTTGCTAAGTCCACGAGCTTTTGGTAGACTTTTATGCGGCACTTAGCAATCCTGAACCCTTCTTGAATGTTTTTGAGACATGGTTTACGCACTTGTTCGATTTCGACTTTAGGTTCATGGTGATTAGAGTGAGTGGCTCTCTGATCTTCTTTGTACTCTTGCCACTTTTTAGAATGTTATCTCCTTGGCCTTCTCGGCTCTCGACTTGTTTGCCATCTTTGATGGCATTCTCATCTTTGTTGAGTGAAGCTCTAGTCTGTTTGAGTCCTTCTTCAAAGCGCTTCACTTCCACCTATGTAGTCTCTCGCATCCTTTGAGACTTGTTACATTGATCTTTGGTGGAACTTCGTAGAGTCAACAATAGCATTCAACAACTCAACGATTCTGCAACATATATAGCAATCCTCAGCAACTCTTGATCTTTGAAGTTGTGTTGATTTATACTACTTTCCAATCTTCCCGTTGGAAGGTAGCCGTTGAAAGTTATTCAAATTGCTTCACAGATCTCGAGTTATTTGGTGTAGACTGCAGATGTGACATGACATCTTTTACGACTTTACGACTTTGCGATCTCTTTTATTTCACCTACCGTCGGATATGTTACTTTGATGTCTCGGGGAGGTCGGCGACTTTATTTCCCCTTCCGATTTCTTGATCGGAGGTTGTCCTTGCATCGATGCTCTCGATAAGCTTTTGTCAGAATGCCGACCTTTAGATTGAGCCAATTTGCCGATGCTTGATCCTCGGTTATTCGAACTCAACGATTACGATGCACTTCTTCTTGGACTGATCGTAGTGTCTTATTGGTGATGCTTATTGACATGTAGAGTCAACACTACGATCTTGAAGAGTGTTCATTTGATCTTTAGTGAAGAACAACTCTTCCTTCTTTCGTGCGATGCTTCAACACTTACATTTGCCTCGATTGCTCTCGAATCTTGATGGCTTGACTCCTTGCTTACGGCCCTTCCGAATAACAAGACACTTGATTTGTGGCGTGTCCATTTCGCTTTCTCCTTGTGATCTCCGTTCACTTATCATCGATGGGTGACCCGATGCTTAATCACTTTAGCCTTGTTCTTGAGAGGTGACCCGGTATCTTTGTGTATACTCCATCGGTTCCTTCTTCGTTTTGGCAAACACTACGATCTGGTTACTTCCAAGATCGTTGTCATCTTTTACTTGGCTGACTCACTTGCATATCTTTGACTTTCCTTAGTCGATTCTTGAAGTCTTCTTATGATCATCTTGTGGAAGACTTCATCTTGAATGGCTTCACAACTCAATCTGGATCTTTGATTGGGTTGATGCTTAGATCTTCTATTAGCTTGCATGCCATTCGTTGAGTGCTCTCACGGCTTCCTTTAGGTGAGATGTATCTTTGCGAGTACTGACGGAGGCTTCATTCCTTTGGATATTGCAGGAGTGCTCAATTGTTGAGAATCGTGTTTGCTCTCTGATTCTACCTTGGCTTTGTGAGCACATCTATTGAGAGTCTTAGCTACTGCACTCTACGATTGACTTTTTGGTATGTGAGACACTACGACTCAGAGATCGAGATCTTGACACTACGATTTACTGTCGTTGTGCTTGTTGTCTTCATCGATCTTGCTTGATCTTCGATCGATCTCTTTCTACGACTCGAGTGTATTCTACGATTCTTGACTTATCTTTGATTAGTAGACTCTACGACTCTCGAGTGTAGTCTACGATTCTTGACTTAGCTTTGGCGGATGCTCGGTCGGCTCGTGTGGTGAAATTTGTCTCTATGATTACGAACATGACTTCCTCGGCGGACTACGGCTACGAGGAAGCTCTACTCGACACACTCTGATCCTTCCTCGTCTCTCTGGTAGTCTACGAACTCAGAGATCTACTATCTTGCAGACTACGATTACGCCTCGATAGCTCTCGAGTTATCCTTGACTCTCTGGGCGACTCTACGATTTTTACGTGCGGTGCTCGATGATCGAGACAAGACTATCTATTACATCATATGATCAACCTAACATGCTTGATCTTTCTATGTTTATAGTCCTTGTACATCATTTCTTTTTAAGGACTTTTTAAAAAGTTTTTTTGCTTATGTAGGATCAACCTAACATATTTGATCAATTCATTCTAAGTCCTTGTACATATATGTTTCTTGCACATTCATTTCATATATATATAATCTATCGGAGGACTTTCTGACTTTTCTTAATGCAAGCATACTTGCATATTCATTCATATATATATCATAATCAAATCTATATATATAAATAGGAATATCATTCACACCATTAAAGTAAGAAATGCAAACAAAAGTTATGAAGAAATGAGAGAATCAAATCTGCAAATTCTGCTTTGCAAGTTCTATTTCCAAGCTTATTTAATTCACTGATAATCTCAAGAATGAAAACTAAATTTATTAAGTAATCTAGATAAAGAGAGGAGCGAAAAGTAGTAATGAAATGATCGTTACTCTCTCTAATGTAGTCTAAACCTTAAGAACAATAAAGATAATAATAATAACACGTCTGGTACCAACCATATCGTCTCAGTTGAGCAAAACACGCTCAAATTCAAATTACAAGAAGTCAGCAAATTTTAACTGAATAAGACTGGCGCGACGGTGCAATGGAGTAAAGGGAATCGGGCACGGGCATGGGCGCGCTATAAGCATGAATGTCGAGTGTATGGCGCGGGCGTGCCATAGTCCTTTGATTTTGGAGCGCGGTCGCGTGATGCCTGATTTGCCTTTGTCTTGCCTTAGGCGCGGGTACGCCATGTAGAGCTTGATTGGCAGCGCGATTGCGCTACTGCTGCATTGAGTCTTCTGCTGTCTTTTTGCTTGTTGTTGCTGCTTTTTGTTGCTACTAGCTTGCTTTTTCATTTCAACACATCTGCACTTTACCATTTCATTGATCTCCTTCTCATTTGCTCACGTCCATCTTGCCATGCTTTTGCTAGCTTCATGCCATCCATGTTAATCCATGCCAATCCTTCCTATTCCACGTTATTCCATGCCTTATGTTGTTATAGGAGTTCCATCAATGCATACTACAAAATAAACATAAAACGCAAATAAAACATAATAAAACTACTTAAGTTGAGCATAACTATCGTGAGTTGGTAACCAATAAGTAGGTATAAAACCTACTTATCAGTTCTCAAAAACAAAGTGATACCCTCTGTTAAGGTAATCTGGTGAAACAACAATGCTGAAGAAGCTACGTGGGAACTTGAAGATGTTATGATGAAAAATTATCCTCAGTTATTTGCTTAATTTTGTATAGCGATTCTGCGGACAGAATCTTGTTAAGGAGAAAAGAATGTAACGAATGAATTTATGGAGTTGTGATTCTGGGGACAGAATCTTTTTAAGGAGGGAAGGATGTAACAAATGAGAATTTTTATGTAATTTAAAAATATTTATTGAATTAAATAAATATTTTAATTGATTTATTTATTGAGATAAATAAATATTGATAAAATTATTGTGCATTAATTTTAAAATGTGTTATAATAATTAAATTAATGGATGGTAATTTTGTGATATGAAGATTTAATTTAATGAGATAATTAAAATAAATGAATTATTAAATAATTACAATGTAGTTCTAATTTAATTTAATAATTAAATTAGAGAGTTATTAGTTTAATTAATAAAATTATAATTTATAATGGAAATTATAATTATGTGACTAATGCTAATTTGAATTTATAAATTTAATTAAATTAGTTGTATTGTGGGTGTGACATAAAAACTATATAATATAAGTGTTATAAAAATAAATTAAAAAGGGGGGAGTTTTTGTGTGTAGCCAAACATGGCCTTGTGGCCTTTGGCATATTGTAACTGACGTAGCTTTTGGTTTTTGTACCTGATGCGTAGTGGCTATATCAGTTTGTTTTATGATGAAGATCTGTTTAATTTTATTTACTGAACTTATGTTATGAGACTTAAATTATTTTGTGATGTATTCCGCAAACTCATGTAATAGTTTAAGGTTAGATTTCCTGGGATTTAATTTACGTTGATGTAACCCTATAAAGGGATGGATTATTATTTAAGCTATTTAATTTACATAATTATCCTTGATTATGGATAGTTAGAAGTAATTGTTTTGGATAGAGAGCACCAAATCCTGTGAGAATGAAGTACCCAGATTTGAGGGTGTCACAATTTTCATGATTTGCCAACTTTGAAATTAAGTATAGAAAACAAGAATTTACCTCCTTTGAAGCTTAGTTAGCTTAGTTTCTACCCTCTGCAATCGCTAAACTCCTCCTTAAACACAAGTAACTCGGACTCTAATTCTTGGAATTTTAATAAACAATTCTCAATAACGTGAAAAATGAAATTGAAGTTGCTATTTATAAAAGAATAACTGACTGGCTAATAGCTTTACACTAAGGTTGAATCCATGGAATATAAGAAGAACACAATGGATATCAAAGGGTTGCTCAACCACCACTTCCCAACCTTTTCCATAGCCAATCATCAACTAGTTATAGCCACTGTTCATTGCTTTGCAGATTACGTAAAGGAAAGTGGAACACTGTTTGGGTAACTGAGTTTGGGACAAGCTTATAATACTTAGCATTTGGTTTAGTTGGTCAATTTAATTCCCTTTTTGTTTCCTCATGTGATTTTAATATACAAATGTTACTACAATATAAAAAATTAGGGATTTATTATATACCCATATTATATAATCCATATACATTGGGTCCACACAATTTAATATTTAATGTAGATAAAATAACGCAGTTAGGTATTATTATCCGGGTATTCCCCATAGATATTATTACTACTCACATAACCACATTATGACACTATTCAATATTAAATGTCCATTTTAAACATTTAATATCTTTCTAAATTTCTGGAATACACAGTTAATTAATTATTTCTGTATTAAAACGTCACATATTATTTCAGGTGTACTACTTGGTACTTCATGTCATTAAAATGTACTCTTATCATATGATTTTAATAATGTCATTAAAATGTACTCTTATCATATGATTTTAATTTGATTTATATTTTGTTTAAGCTTTTGTTATAGAATTGAGTATAATTTAATTTAATTAATTATCCAACTTAACTTCTTTCTCTCTTTCAGCATATCATGCATGTGACACATAGATTTGATGTTAATATTTTAACAGAGTAGACAATTTTTTGAATTTTTATAAAAAATTATAGTTTAATTAATTGATTGTAAATATTTTAGCCCAATAATATATTTAACCATTATTACCCTACAAAGTAAAGTGCTAAAAAAGTTGAATTAGCTTCAATGTGTGGTGCACGTGACTTGCACTCCCCTCTCCCCAAAACCCAAAACGCAAGAAAGTAAAAATGAAATGGAGCAGACTACCCCTCCATTTCCACTCATTCAATCTCCATGTCAAACATCACATCAAGAAGCACAACACAAAATCCAAATCAAATGGAGAAGATACTCAAAACATCTTCAAAGATTAAAACCCAACAAACTAAATCGAACCCACCACCAATAATAACTTCATCTCAACTATCCATTGATATTATCCACAAACTTTCTCTCTCTACCCAAAATCCAATTAACAGAAACAACAAATATATATATATATATATATATATATATATATATATATATATATATATATATATATATACACACACACACACACACATTGATACAGATATTTATGCTCTCAATTTGATATGGTGGCATGGCGTATTGTTCTTGGTCATGCCTCTTGGTTATAATCAATATGAATCGGTCCCTTATTAGTGGAACAACAACAACCCATCTTTCTTCCTTCAAGCTTCACCGATTCAAAAACAGTACTAAGCTTTTTGGGCTCGAATTGCGGAGGAAGGACCGATCGTTTGAACGGCGTCGTGTCAAGTTTGTTCTCTGTGCTGAGCTTTCCAATCCCTTTTCTGGGAGTAATGGTTTGGACTCCAAGGTTATTTACTTGTTTTCTCTCAGTTCAGACTCTGCTTAGTTTGCTATTCTATTTGCACAATAGTCACTTGTGATTTATATATAGCATATGTGTGATTGGTAGATTGAAATGACTAAATGGCAAAAGGATGTGAATTCTTGGTGAATTTCATTTATATAGTGTGTATTGTGTATGTATAATTGGAAGAAATGGGTACTATGGAAATGACTTAATGGCAAAAGGATCTTAATTTTTTTGGGGTATTATGTTGTCCCAATTGTGTAGATTTTGCGAATTGAATTTGAGACTAGACGAGGGGAGCTAATTAGTATTTGATAGACTCCATGGCACGCTTGCGTGAGGTGGTCGTCGCCCGAATCGTTTTTAGCACAGTTGTTGGGTGAATTGTTTGCGACACCTTAACCCCTCGTCTATACTTTAGACGGTAATCTTGGTACAATTGCTCTCGTTCGGAATCTGCGTTGAATGGACACCAACGACACCTTGACCCCTCGCTTATATTGAAGTGGTAATCTTGGTACAATCGACGATTGATGCGGTAGAAGACGCCACACACAACTATGAATTATTGTATGATAAGTCAAATTGAATCTCAAAGAAATAACTAAGAATTACTTATTCTTAGGAATTCTTTAAAGAACCAAAAGTAGAGAATAAACTCACAAATATATTGAATAATAATAATGAATAATGTGTTTGATTACATTAACTTAGACCTCTATTTATACTACTCAAAACAATTCAAATCCTAATAGGAATTTATAAACTATAACCCTAATATAAGTCAATTTGGAAAAGAATTCTAATTAAAAAAAAATCCTAATTACAATAGAATTATAAAAACTTAAAAATCCTTGCCACGTGATGCTGCTAAAACCGTGTGACTTGATTTGCAAAAGCCTTATGATTTAATGATTGAATATATTATCCCATGACTCCTTTGCATGCTATATGACTCCTTTGCATGACTCCTTTCCGCGTGTGAATATATGATGTCCATATTAGTCTCCATGTTATTTCCATGCTAGCAGTATATTTAGAATGCAAATGGCCCACGTGACATAACAAATTTACTCCTTACTGAATATGTAATTCGTGGGCTTAGAAAAATCAGAACTGGACTTGTATTAAATTGACCCAAATTTGTGTCTCATCTTTTTCTTTAGTTTTTCTTGCATTAGCTTCAACCCAAACATCTTAGATCAACCCATTGAGACTTTATTTGAACCTCTTAGTTTTACCCTTGCTTGATCCCCACGTCCCTTTAGTGTTGGTTGAGTCCACGCATGCCATGTCCTCATCATTCCTCTCCTCTTAAAAAGGATTTGTCCTCAAATCGTCACCTACATCAAACGGACTTGGACCAGTAACGTTAAATGTGGCACTAACATTATACTCACCTGGCAAATCCAATTTATAGGCATTGTCATTGATACGCTCGAGAACTTGAAATAGACCATCTCCCCTCGGAAGCAATTTTGAATGTCTTTGAACTGGGAATCATTCTTTCCGCATATGTAACCATACCCAATCTTCGGGCTCAAAGATCACTTGTTGTCGTCCCTTGTTCGCGTGCTTAATATACTGTTCCGTCCTCCGTTCAATGTTTTGTCTGGCTTTTTCATGAATCTGCTTAACAAGATTAGCCTTTTTTCTTTCCATCCATGTTAGTATATTGAATGTGTAATGGTGATAAATCCAACGATGTCGAGGATTAAAACCATATACAATTTCAAATGGAGAAAAATTAGTAGCGGAATGAAGTAAGCGGTTATATAAAACTTCAACATGTGGTAAACATTCTTCCTATTGTTTGATATTCTTTTTAATGATAGCTTAGTAACAATGCCAACAAAGTCCTATTTACTACTTGATTTGGCGTCGTCGGTTTGTGGATGACAAGTAGTTGAAAATAATGATTTAGTACCCAATTTACACCACAAAGTCTTCCAAAAGTAACTTAAGAACTTTGTATCTCTATCAGAAACAATAGTTTTAGGCATACCATACAAACGCACAATCTCCCTAAAGAACAAATCAGCAACATTAGATGCATCATCAGTTTTATGACATGGAATAAAATGTGCCATTTTTGAAAATCTATCCACGACCACAAATATCGAATCATAACCATGCTTAGACCTAGGTAAACCCAACACAAAGTCCATAGAAAGATCAATCCAAGGTTCATTAGGAATAGGCAATGGTGTATACAATCCATGGGGTTGAACACGAGATTTAGCTTGGCGACAAGTAATACATCTATCACAAATTCTTTCCACATCTCGTTTCATATGAGGCCAATAAAAATGTTCTTTCAAAATAGCAAAATTTTTATCAACACCAAAATGTCCCATTAAACCACCCCCATGTGATTCCCTAACCAACAACTTACGTAAAGAACATGCAGGTATACATAGTTTATTCTCAAAACAAGAATCCATCAATTCTAAAGTATTTACCCATAGCATTCTTTTCACAAGTTTTAAATTCTTCACCGAAATCAAGGTCATTATCATATAACTCTTTAATTCGTTCAAACCCAAGCAATTTCGTATCAAGAGTATTTTACAAAACATACCTGCGAGACAAAGCATCTGCAACGACGTTCTCCTTACCTTGCTTATATCGAATAACATATGGAAATGTCTCGATAAATTCCATCCATCGTGCATGCCTTTTGTTCAACTTGTGTTGACCTTTCAAATATTTCAATGATTCATGATCAGTGTGGATCACAAACTCCTTAGGCCACAAGTTATGTTGCCATGTCTCCAAAAATCTAACCAAAGCGTACATCTCTTTGTCATATGTAGGATAGTTCAAAGCTGCCCCACTCAATTTTTCACTGAAATACGCCACTAGTTTCCCTTCTTGCATCAACACAGTTCCAATCCCTAAACCTGAAGCATCATACTCAATCTCAAAAGTTTTAGCAAAGTTAGGCAAAATAAGTAAAGGAGCATTTGTCAATTTCTCCTTAATCAAATTAAATGCTTTTTCCTGTTCATCGCCCCACTTAAAGCCCACACTTTTCTTGATGACCTCGGTTAATGGTGCTGTAATCTCACTGAAATTCCGATAAAAACGTCGGTAAAAACTTGCGAGTCCATGAAAGTTTCGTACTTAACTCACATTGGTTGGACTCGGCCAATCCCGGATCGCACGTACTTTCTCCTCATCAACTTGGACTCCCTGTAAACTCACAACAAAGCCAAGAAAAACAATTCTATCCGAACAAAACGTGCATTTTTCCATGTTAGCAAATAACTTTTCTTTTCTAAGTACATCTAAAACAGATTTTAAATGCAATGCATGATCTTCCAAGTTTTTGCTATAAATCAAGATATCATCAAAATAAACTACGACAAATTTTCCAATGAATGGACGCAAAACATGGTTCATTAATCTCATGAAAGTGTTGGGTGCATTAGTTAGACCAAAAGGTAATACCAACCACTCATAAAGACCATATTTAGTTTTAAACGCTATTTTCCATTCATCACCCTCTTACATTCTAATTTGATGATAACCACTTTTTAAATCAATTTTTGAAAACATGCAAGATCCATGTAATTCATCTAACATGTCATCTAAACGAGGAATGAGATGTCGATATTTTACCGTAATGTTATTTACCGCTCGACAATCGATGCACATCCTCCATTTTCCATCCTTTTTCAGCACTAGGATCACCGAAACTGCACACGGACTCATACTTTCTCTCAAGAATCCTTTTCCCATCAGCTCGTCAACTTGCCTTTGTAACTCCTTCGTCTCCTTGGGATTACTCCGATAAGTCGGACGGTTTGGAATGGTCGCACCGGGAACAAAATCAATTTGATGCTCAATTCCCCGAATAGGTGGTAGTCCATGAGGAAGGTCCTCGGGAAATACATCTTTGAATTCCTGTAAAAGAGATGAAACAACACTAGGCAAAGATTCGTTAGCGTTAGTATTCAAAAACGCCTCTTTATACTGAAGTAAAATCATAGGCTGTTTAGAAATTAAAGCTCCTCACATCACTCTTTTTTGCTAGTATATTTGTTTTTCTCTCATCTTTCTTTTTCTCTCTTTTTTTCTTCTTGATTTTTCTTTTCTTCACTCTCTTTTATTTGTACATAATCTTTTTGCAAATGAATTTGATCCTCATGTACTTGTTGTGGTGACAACGGACGCAAAGAAATTTTCTTCTTGTCGTAAACAAAGGAATATACATTGGTAAACCCATCATGTTTAATCCTATCTCAGCTAGTCAATCCTTGCTTAGGTTCCACCTTTGGCTTGATCACAGCTGTCTTTTCCTCTCGCTTTGCCAAATTAGGCCTCCATGATGAACTAGTGTTAGATTGTCCTCGTTGTCCTCCTCGCCTCTTGAGTTGTTTCTCTATCTTAGTAGCCATATGTACCAGTTCTTCTAACTCCAAATAATGTTGTCGTTCAACCAAGTCTGCAATCTCCCAGTTCAATCCTACCGAGAACCTCGCCATCGCTGTTTCATTATCCTCCATTAAATTAGCCCGATCCTTCAACATTTCCATCTCCCTGTAATATTCATCCACACTCCGACTTCCTTGTTTAAGAGTTTGCAAACTACGGATGATCTCCCGTTGATAGTATACTGGTACAAACCTCTTTTTCATGATAGCTTTCATCTTCACCCAAGTTGTAATCGTCCGCTCTTCACACCTTCTCCGATTAGCTGTCAACTGATCCCACCATATCAATGCATATCCAGAAAATTCCGTAACGGCCAGTTTGACTTTCTTAAGGTCTAAATAGTTGTGACAGTCAAAGATTCGCTCGATCTTGGTTACCCAATCTAAATAAGCTTCAGGATCACCCGTGCCTTGGAAAGCTGGAATCTTCATTTTTATACTATCCAAATTGCCATCTTCACTGTCCTGACCTCTTCTTTCCCTAGCACCTCCGTGTCTTTGATGTCGAAAATTAGATTTATGATCTTCCGTTGCACTACTGTCCTCACCGTAAAGGTCTTCCCTTCTTGCATCAGTTTGTTGTGTCCTCGTCTTGTTTTGCATCCCATGAGTGTTTTGGAATAGCTCAGCCATAGACACCCTCATCTCTTCTAACTGTTCTTGCATTTGCTCCATAGTCTTTCTCAATCTTCGATCCCATTCTTTATGCATGGCTTTCATCTGGAATTTAAATTCAGCTGTTGAGGGTTGTTACTCATAAGTTCTTTTATCCTTCGAGTTAGACATATTTCCTGCAAAAGAAAACAATTTCCTCACCACTCCCTTACGTGTTTCGCTTGACTCAATGGTTCACTCGTGTATACTCTCAATAAATTGGCTTTTACCCTCGATTAATCTCACTACTAAGCCTTTTACCTCAAAATATTCTCTCTAATAAGTTCTTCTTGAATTTCCCTAGCACAATTCTTAGTTTTACTAATCAATTCAAAAATTACTTATCACGAAACAAAATTATAGATGGTGTGACTATCAAAATACCACAAAATCACCGATTGATTGACTTGTACTCCTCTTGTATACCTCAGATTTGTAATTTGTAGCTCCGTTTCAGAATTGATGATGATGGAACGGTGTGAACTCTTGGTTGGAATTTGATGATTTGATGGTGTGCTACAAATTTGGTTCGCACAACGGAAAATAAAATCTGATTTTTTTTATATATATTTTTTTACAATATATATTTCGACAGAAAATTAAAGATAAGAAACTCGCTAGAAAGGCTTAGCTTTGATACCAAATGATAGACTCCACGACACGCTTGCGTGAGGTGGTCGTCGCCCGGATTGTTTCTAGCATAGTTGTTGGGTGAATTGCTTGCAACACCTTAACCCCTCGTTTATACTTTAGACGGTAATCTTGGTACAATTGCTCGCGTTCGGAATCTACGTTGAATGGACACCAACGACACCTTGACCCCTCGCTTATATTGAAGCGGTAATCTCGGTACAATCGACGATTAATGCGGTAGAAGACGCCACACACAACTATGAATTGTTGTATGATAAGTCAAATTGAATCTCAAAGAAATAACTAAGAATTACTTATTCTTAGGAATTCTTCAAAAAATCAAAAGTAGAGAATAAACTCACAAATATATTGAATAATAATAATGAATAATGTGTTTGATTACATTAACTTAGACCTCTATTTATACTACTCAAAACAATTCAAATCCTAATAGGAATTTATAAACTATAACCCTAATAGAAGTCAATTTGGAAAAGAATTCTAATTAAAAAAAAATCATAATTACAATAGAATTATAAAAACTTAAAAATCCTTGCCACGTGATGTTGCTAAAACCGCGTGACTTGATTTGCAAAAGCCTTGCATGATTTAATGATTGAATATATTATCCCACGACTCCTTTGCATGCTATATGGCTCCTTTGCATGACTCCTTTCCGCGTGTGAATATATGATGTCCATATTAGGCTCCATGTTATTTCCATGCTAGCAGTATATTTAGAATGCAAATGGCCCACGTGACATAACAAATTTACTCCTTACTGAATATGTAATTCGTGGGCTTAGAAAAATCAGAACTGTGCTTGTATTAAATTGACCCAAATTTGTGTCTCATCCTTCTCTTTAGGTTTTCTTGCATTAGCTTCAACTCAAACATCTTGGATCAACCCATTGAGACTTTGTTTGAACCTCTTAGTTCTAGTCTTGCTTGATCCCCACGTCCCTTTAGTCTTCTTTGAGTCCACGCATGCCATGTCCTCATCAGTATTGGTGTCTCCGGTATTGAGTGTACTGAGCTAATTAGTATTAGTGGTACATCTGTTTCTTGATTATTTGATATTGTAAATGCAGATTGCAGTTAGATAATTATAGATTATTTTTCTGTTGGAGGCCACTTTTGTAAATTCATAGTCCAATGTGATAATTCTAGATTATTTTCTGTAGGGGCCAGTATGTGATAACCTTGTTTCCCCTCCATTTTCCGTTTCCTCTGGTATCTGGGCTGCACTATTTATTTATTTATTTTTAATTCTTGGCTTGTGAAGACTGCAATTGTATTAAGAATGCCCTGACCTATGCCATTATTCACTAGATGGCTTATTTCATTTTCTTTTTGCTACAGTTTCAGCTGAGTGCTGGCTCTTTTCGAGTTGGATGACCTTGACTGTAATATGGCTGTAACTTTTTTATTTAATAGAATCAAGAGTCACTTTTGTTCTCTTCATATTGGTTTAGAAATTTTGATATTTGGGCATTAGCTCTTTTATAGGAGAACATATAAGTTGTAGTACTATTTTTTAAAAATTGGAAGAAGAAATAAGTTGAATTTGCTGGAATGTTGATTGTTCTGATTGTACTTTGTTTTCTAAGTTTACAATGACCCCAAATTCAGGAATTGTCTGTTTCACAAAGTAATTCCTTCTTTGAGGGAATTCTGGTTTCTTGTTTTTGTCTGTTATCAGTCTTATGTTTTTAACCTTCTCTCTTTTCTTTCCTTGACTGAACACTGATCATTTTAAACCAAGTTGTTGTAAGGATTAACTGGCATATAGTAGTGGTTACATTTTTTTTCGGTGCAAGTAATGGTAGTTCCTAACACTTCTCAATAGCATGTCTACATCCTCTAAAGTGGCTTTTAACATGTTAGCTTGTAAATATCAATTCCTTAAATTGTTATTTGAACTCATTGTTATGTGGCTTTACTATGTTGTATCTTTCAAAACCATGCTGATATTGCCTGTAGACATGGGTTTAACATTTGAAAGTGCCTTGAAATGTTCATAACTCTAACTTGTAGACTGACTACTTTATATGAATTTGAACACCATCCAGTCTAATGATATATCACAGTTGCCTTGGATTGGTCCACTTCCTGGAGATATTGCAGAAGTTGAAGCTTACTGTAGAATCTTTAGAGCTGCTGAACGACTTCATAATGCATTAATGACCACCTTGTGCAATCCATTGACTGGAGAATGTAGTGTTTCATATGGTTTTCCGTCAGAGGATAAACCATTATTGGAAGATAAAATAGTGTCTGTTCTTGGTTGTATGGTATGTCTCCTGAACAAAGGAAGGGAGGATCTTCTTTCGGGAAGATCATCTATGATAAATTCCTTTCACATTTCAGATGTAAATATAGCAGAAGATAAGCTTCCACCGCTTGCAAGTTTTAGGGCTGAGATGAAAAGGTATTGTGAGAGCTTACATGTAGCTCTTGAAGACTATCTGACACCTGACGATGTTCAACGAATGCATGTATGGAGGAAACTGCAAAGACTAAAAAATGTTTGCTATGATTCTGGCTATCCTCGTCAGGATGATTACCCCTGCCATACATTGTTTGCGAACTGGAATCCTGTTTATTTGTCCACCTTAACAGAAGAAATAGAATCTGCTGTTTCTGATGTTGCTTTTTGGAGAGGTAGCCAGGTTACAGAAGAAAGTCTGAAGTGGCTCATAGACAAAGGATTCAGAACTATTGTAGATCTCCGAGCAGAGGTTATGAAGGATCATTTCTATCAAGCAGTGTTAGATGAAGCTGTTTTGTCTCGAAAAGTTGAATTGGTCAAATTTCCCGTTGAAGTTGGTACTGCTCCTACAATGGATCAGGTTGAAAAGTTTGCATCTTTAGTGTCTGATTCAAGCAAAAAACCCATATATGTCCACAGCAAGGAAGGAGTTTGGCGAACTTCTGCTATGGTCTCAAGATGGAGGCAGTACATGTCTCGCTACAGATCTGAATTTCCCTATAACCAGACAGTCATACCCAATGACATTATGTTGCGAGAAACTAATAAAATGAAAGAATTGCGAATCTCATCAAATTTGAAAGTAAATAAAGCTTCTGATGATAAAAATGGGTCAGTGGCAGTGCAGTCTGATACAACATACAGTTCCAATGGGGCAATTCTTAAAGAAGCCTCTACAGCTTCAGAAAATAATAACTACTCTGGTAATGGGGCATACAGTTTAGTTGATACCATGTCAATAACAAAGAAGCTTAATGATAACGGAAATGAATCTTTGATCGACTTCTGCAGTGAGGTTAAACCTTTTGAGTTGCAGCTACCTCCTTCCAATGCTTTGTCCAGAAAGGAAATGTCTTTGTTTTTCAGGAATAAAAATATCTCACCTGCCACATACTTCAATTATGAAAGGAGAAGACGGGAAGTATTATTAGGTTCAAGAGGGAACTATAATGGGACAATTATGAGAACTGAAATCAGTAGGACCAATTCTGAATCAGGGAATAGGAAAGTAGGAAGTTTGAATGGGTCATCGAGTAGTAATGAGATTCCTGCTACTAATGGGACTTATGGTGGAGATAGTAGTTATACTTATATATCCTCTGGCCCCACTTCAGATGCATCTGATGGCAAAAGTACCATGAGTAAAACAGATGATCACTTAAGAGCAACCAATGAGTTAGAAAAAAGCATTATATCCTCAAGAACCTCGACCATGTCCGCTGATCAGAGAAGTAAGACTGAGGCCTCCGTATCTTTCAGAGATGACGGATTGGAGCTAATTGAAGGGAATATGTACTTCTGCAACCGTGTCGTGAGAGTGCAGTCAAGAAAGAAAGCAGAGATGTTCTTAGTTCGTACAGATGGATTCTCGTGCACCAGAGAGAAGGTAACAGAATCTTCCCTAGCTTTCACCCATCCTAGCACCCAGCAACAGATGCTTATGTGGAAATCTACTCCAAAGACTGTATTATTGCTGAAGAAATTGGGTCAAGAACTTCTAGAAGAAGCTAAAGAGGTATCTACTTAATTTGCTCACTCTCTTTATTTCTTTCTCTATCGGTAATGGGAAAGGGGAAGACCACACTGGGGAAATCACGAGACAAAAAAGGAAAGGCAATTAGTTGATAGGTAGATGGTGGGATATTTTCTAGCCATATGTCTGTGCACCAGATATGATCATACTTTATTTTTTGTGTGCAGTTGGATGGGCTCCTTACCAGGTAATTTCTAAAAAGTAAAAACTATATAAAAAACTAAAAGGAAAGGCATTAATGTTATGGTTTCAGTTAAAAATTAGGTAGAATTAATAGAATTAAGGAGAAAGTTAGAGAAAAAGGGGAAAAGATTAGAGAAATCAAAAGATTGGAGAGGAAGAAAGGGATGAAGAAGAGATAGAAAGTAGATGGAAGAAGAGAGAAGGAGAGGAGAGGAGAGGAGAGAAGGAAGCAAAATTTGTATTCAGAAGAAAGAGAACTTCAATTACATTCATCACGTTCTTTAATCAACAGAAAGACTGAAATGTATCACGTAATTCCTTCGGTTTGTATTTTTTAGTGATTATTCAGATTGTTATCTGTTTAGCCATTTCAACAGCATTTTCCGCATGAAGTGCAGGTTGCCTCTTTCCTTTATCACCAAGAGAAAATGAATGTTCTAGTTGAACCTGATGTTCATGACATTTTTGCAAGAATTCCTGGGTTTGGGTTTGTTCAGACCTTCTATAGTCAAGATACCAGGTACTGCGCTATGGTTTTAAAGTGAAACAGCATTGTTCTTTACTATGGTCTGTATACTTCATTTTGAGGATTTCTGAGCTTAGCTGCCTTTCTTAATGTAGTGATCTTCATGAAAGAGTAGATTTTGTGGCATGCTTGGGAGGAGATGGGGTTATACTTCACGGGTCAAATTTATTTAAAGGTGCTGTTCCCCCGTTCGTCTCATTTAACCTTGGATCCCTTGGATTTCTCGCTTCCCATACTGTACGCCTCTCAACTCAACTTTAAGACTAAATGTTCTAATCTCTTCGTAAATGAGATTTTTTTCTTCAGTTCTTCACTTCCCTTATCTTTCTTCTGATACAGTTTGAAGACTATAGGCAGGATTTAAAACAAGTCATTCATGGGAACAACACAATTGATGGCGTTTATATAACTCTAAGAATGCGTCTCCGCTGCGAGATTCTTCGAAATGGAAAATCAATGCCTGGGAAAGTATTTGATGTCCTCAATGAGATTGTGGTTGATCGTGGTTCAAATCCATATCTCTCAAAAATTGAATGTTACGAACATGACCACCTGATAACTAAGGTGCGAAAAAATCATGTAGTAACGAGTTATTTGTGATAATTAACTCGATGAATGTGCGGACTCATTCAAGCTCCTAAACTAGCACTGCTAAAAGTGAAAACAATATTAATGTTCAACTCTTATCTCCATTAATGTCACATATATGTCACAATTTTTTTTAAATAGTTGAAAATTTATTCTCTCATATAATGTTCCCAATTATATATTTGACAGGTGCAAGCTGATGGAGTCATTATAGCCACACCTACTGGAAGTACAGCTTACTCTACAGCTGCAGGAGGCTCAATGGTAAGATACCCTTGATTGGTTTTTAACTTCTTTTACATAAACAGTATTTTTTAAAACTTCATTTCAGATGGAGGTCGGTACATAAATCGTCCCCCCCCAGACCGTTCTAGAGTTCTATGCTCCTTCAGATAAGTTATTATGAACAGCTGATCTTTTTTATATTTACAAAGAATATAACTCAGTGAGTAGGAAATATTTATCACACTTAGAAATGGATAAATTATTCTAGAATGGGCCCCCTCCAGAGAATGCCGTATTTATTAACTTTTTGGCTGATTAGAAGATTTTTATAGGTGTTTGGACCTTGGCATGATGTACTCTACCATGTGCAATTGCTCAAAGCTCCATGTAGTATGCTTTATACTTTTTTTTCCTCACATGTCTAGTTATTATAGTTCTAAGAAAATCTACTTTCCTGTTTTAGACGGCGTATATTATGATTGAGAAGACATAAATTTTGGGATTCTTTGCTGATAAGCAATTGAATATAAATGTTAATGGAATTTATTTCAATATCCTTTTTACTTTCTAATTTGTCTTGTTTGGGTGGGCGAGGGGTTACTACGTTCCCAGCAGAAAAGGTGTGGGGTCCTTTTGTTTCTTACACTGGTGGCCTACTTTTTGACTCAATATCCTTTTTTAGTTCATTGAGAACAAGATAGAAAGAAAGAACTAGAAGTGGATTACCTTAAAGATTTTGCGTTCAATTTCCGTTTCTAGCTGTAGAACATTTTAAAGTTGAATTGTGGTGGCTGAATTGTGTTTTGGTTGTCAAATAAGCGAATTATCTGATAATGACCATCTAGTATGCAGGTGCATCCTAATGTTCCCTGTATGCTCTTTACACCAATCTGTCCACACTCCCTCTCGTTCAGACCTGTTATACTTCCAGACTCTGCACGACTTGAATTAAAGGTATGTTTCTTTTCTTTTCCCTACTTGCATTTTTGCATCTAATTTAGCAGCAGTGATGGAAAAGCAACAGACTTTTTAAATTTCTGTATGCCCTGATGATGTAAATTTAATGCTGCTTTTAGGGAGGCTATAGTACGTTTTGACTCCTGTATCATTTCTCACTACATTGCTCTATATAGCATGCTAAGAGTACTAAGAAATATTTTGGAATAAGCTGCACGAGGACATGTGGGAGTTGAAAGATATAGGTGTCCTTACCTTTCTTTTCTCCCTGCAGTTTAGGTTGTGTTGTGATACTAAATTTGTTACATGAGTTCTGATGTGGCTGCCAGGTGCCTTGCCTGTAGAATCCACTACTTGTTTGTATCATGGAATTTGAGCAATTCCAGGCCCATTGTAATTTGAAGGATCTGATGAGGTCAGATATCCATAGTTGTCATGGCGTGGCCATGGCTTCCTAGCATTGGAGAAGGGCAAGGCAACGCCTTGGACGCTCACGTATGGGTAGCAGGCCCAAGTTAAGTGATTAAGTCATTTTTTACATGACTCATCATAATCGATGGACTTTTCCAATTACCAAGCAACTCAACCCATGACCCTAACCTAACCCATGACCCTACTCATTTGAATGAGAGTAATGTTCGTGAGGGAGATGTAGATGATTTCATAGTTGATAACTGACGCCGGGTATAATAACGATTATTCTGCGGGCTAGATAAACAAATAAATTCACAGGCAAAAGAAGTAAAAGAATTACCCTAAACATAGAAAAACTTCTCTAATGATTAAATTATTATCATCAAAACAAAAGCTGACTATAATTCAACCCACAAGCCGAATTTTATAGCTAAAAGGTTTCCTTATTAGAATGTAACAAAATTCCTATAACTATGGTAATAAACTCTCAATAGGTAACAAACTTTCTATAATTATGGAGAAAATTAATTACGTAATAACATAAAAGTTTTATTTCCTACTAAAACACGGCTACAATAAAAGAATTTACTTTCTAATAAAACACTACCATAAAAGAACGAAACATATCTAAAAATAAGAATGTCGGAGCCAACGCCCGAACTTCCTAACCAAGATCAAGAGATTCTCAAGCTTCAGCTTTGTCCCAAACCGAACCCCCACTCCCGATCCCGCAGTCATCCGCCACCGTGGAGCCAATCCATAAACTTGTGATATTTCAGTGTCATTAATGTACTATCCGATAAGTCAGCATCATTGGACTCAGATCCTCCTGCATCAGTCACCCCAGATTGAAAAGAACTTGTCCTCGAGTTCATAGTATTGTCATTGGACTCTGCAAAACAAGACTTAAGTGATTCACATTGGAAACGTCTGAGGTCCGCAAATGACTAGGAAGGAGCAACCGATAGGCATTATCATTAATTTTCTGTAGAATTTCATAGGGCCCAATCTTTCGATCCTTAAGCTTATTATAATCACCAACAGGAAATCGGTCATGAGTCAACACCGCTCAAACAAAATCACCAACTTCAAAAAGTACCTGACGACGACTATCAGCCCGATCCTTGTTCTTGGCATTACTGTTGCGAATAGAACGTTGCACCCGAGCATGGATATCCTGAAGATGAGCTGCCATTTCATCTGTCTTAGTGTGCGTGCGACCAACCCGTGGAATAGGAACCCCAGAAGGATTCCGTCCATAAACAATCTCAAAAGGACTCAAACCAGTAGTCCTGTTCGTCGACCTGTTATATGCAAATTCCACTTGAGGTAGTGCCAAATCCCATTGCTTCAGTTTAGACCCAACTAAACATCTTAAAAGGTTGCCCAAGTTTCGGTTTACCACCTTGGTCTGACCATCTGTCTAAGGATTGTAGGCGCTACTGAAATTCAACTGTGTTCCGAGCTTCTCCTATAAACTCTTTCAGAAATTACTCATGAATTTGGTGTCACGATCAGAAGTGATCGACCTTGGAACACCATGTAAACGAACAATCACCCGAAAAAATAGATGAGCGATCCAGTTAGCATTCATTGTCTTCTGACAAGCTACAAAATGTTCCATTTTTGAAAACTGATCAACTACAACCAAAATAGAATCCATTGTCTGCTGGGTTCGGGTTAGTCCCAACACAAAGTCCATGCTGATATCAAACCATGAAGCTTCAGGAACGGGTAAGGGTAAGGGTGTATACAACCCCTTAGACTTTTGACAAACATAACATCTCTCCACAAAGTGAAAAACAAAGTCATGTTGCCAACCTTCAATTACTTCCCGAACAATCTTTTCGAAAGAAGGATCCTCTTCGTACATATTAGTAAAGATTTCAAACCCTACGACTTTGTTACTTATAGTGCTAAGGAGTGATGCTCTTCGGCTTAACGCGTCGGAAACACGATTCAAACTTCTTGCTTGATGCCGCAAAGTGAAGGTGAATTCCTGTAAGTACGCCACTCGTTAGCATGCCTTCGGTTCAACTTATGTTGGCCATTAATGTACTTGAGCCTCATGATCAGTAATGAGGATGAACTCCCGTTGTATTAGGTAATGACGCCAGTGCTTTAGAGATTGAATAGAACTCCAAGTCATAAGTGGAATAATTTTTCTTTGATCCGTACAACTTTTCATTGAAGAATGCTATTGGCCATCCTGCTTTACTCAAAACTCCACCAATGCCGATCCCCGATGTATCGCAGTTCACTTGAAACACCTCGAAGTCAAGAAGTGCCAGTACGGTTGCTTCAGTCGTCTTCTTCTTGACCAACTAAAAATTGTATTCACCCTCCTTGGACCATTGGAATGTTTCCCCTTAAGGCACTCAGTTATAGGTGCAAGTAGGGTACTAAAGTTTTTGATGAAGCGACGGTAAAAAGATGTCAACCCATGAAAACTTCTGACGTCATGTATAGTCTTCGGCGTATGCCATGCCAAGACTGCATCAATATTGGATTGGTCCTCGACAGAAACAACGAAGCCAAGGAAAGTTACAGAAGTCGTGAAATAAGAACTCTTGTGGTTAACAAACAAACATTCCTTTATCATTGTATCAAACACAGCTCGGAGATGCTCATGATGCATTTCCCATGTTGGATTGTAGATGAGAATATCATCAAATTAAACAACTACAAATTTTCCCATGAAAAATCGCAGTAAATGATGCATAAATCTCATGAATGTACTGGGAGCATTGGAAAGGTGTAACCATCCATTCATACAAGCCATGCTGTGTCTTGAACGTTGTCTTCCATTCATCTCCAGGTCTTACTCGAACCTAATGATATCCTCTTTTAAGATCAATTTTTGAGAAAACCTTTGCTCCGGACAACTGATCTAACATATCATCCAGACGAGGTATCGAAAATCTGTATTTCCCTATAATCTTATTGATTGCTTTGTTGTCAATACACATTCGCCACGATCCATCCTTCTTTAGCACTAATAGAGCTGGTACTACACATGGGCTCATACTTTCACGGATGTAGCCCTTTCCCATCAATTCCATTATCCGTCTTTGTAGCTCTTCGGACCCAAATCTTTGGGGTTGAGTCTATATGCTGGCTTATTAGGCAAACTCAATCTTGGCACCATGTCAATTTGATGCTAAATATCCCTCATTGGTGGGGGAAGCTCCTCGGGCATTAAATCGGAGAACTTCGATAACAACTTTTGTACATCGACTGGTACTTCCGTGTTCCTATCTGTTGAGTTGCTCCCACAAGGAAGTAGAGTATACATCACACCTTTACGATCGACCTCCGTTAGGTTTCTAGACATGGACAATAGGTTAGGGTTTCGACTGCTCGAGCCAAACTAAATACGTACTAAGGGAGTACGTATTCTTCTGACCATCATGAATGCCATTTCGGTCATATTGTCAAGGTCTGTCTAACAACACATGTTATGCGTCCATAGACATCAAATCGCACCAAGTGTTATCAAAGTATTTCTTACCGATTGAAAAAGATACTAAACATTTTCTATCCACTGTTACCTCATTGCCTTTATTCAACCATGCCAACTTATATGGCTTGGGATGCCGATCTGTTTTTAATTGCAATTTCTGGATAACCTCTTTCGATATTACATTTTCACAGCTGCCACTATTAATGATCATCTTGCAAACCTTATCTGCCACTGTACAAGTTGTATGGAATATATTGGTTCTCAACCAGTTATCTCCTAACTCACCTTTAAGGGTGAACAGAGTCTTACGAATGACCAAAGTCTCTTGCCCATCACCATAAAGCACATCTTCATCTTCATATTCGTCATACACAGGTTCACCAACCTCTTCTTTTCCTTCTTCCATATCTTCTCCAATCAGGAGGTTTTTCTTTCGACCAAGTGTGCTTCTTCAGACTTCGGCCGCCTCTGTGTCTCTGTTCGCCACATCTAAAACATCGAATAGTAGGTCTGGGATTGCCTTGCGGTTGTTGCAGTGCAAAACGGGGTTGTTGAGGGGATGTTGTTCTACTGCTTGTATTGGTCCTCATCATCGGTCTCCTGTTCTGTTGTTCCTCTGCATTACGTGCTCATTGGTATGCCTCAGAAACAGTCCATAGTGCATGAAGACACGGGGCATCTTGCAGGGACTTCCGTAAACCACCCAAATATTGTGCTACTAACTGTTCCATTGTCTCGGACAAATCATTCCGTGCTATCAATTGATAGAACTCCTTCGTATAGTCATTAATTGATTTGGTGCCTTGCCTCAATAGGTGTAGTAGCTTAAACAAGGATTGATTGTAACCAAAAGGAAGAAAGTGACTTTGCATCTTCTTATTCGTCTTCTCCCAATCCGTGATTTTAGACCTAAGCCTCGATTGCTCCTACCAAGCAGATGCTCTACCTTTGAGTTAGATGGCAACCTGTTTTTCCTTGATGCTATTTGGAACTTCCTTGTATTCGAAGATACGTTCAACTTCATTTATCCAATCGATGAATTCTTCAGCTTGCAACGTACCAGAAAATTCCGGTAGCTCCACCTTAAAACCCAAGTCTCGATGACGATCATCTCGACCACGTTGTTCCTAGAATTGATCCCTACTATGATAAGGGTTATCAAAACTGGACTCGGAGTAATTACCATCCTCGTCACGAGCAGGGTGCGGGACTTCCTCAGCTGGAACTTGTCCACGACAACCGAAATCTTGCGTTGTTAGACGTTGTGTTAACTCTGCAACTTGTCTTTGTAAATTCTCAATCATCACGTTCTGAACGTTATAATCACGATGCATGACTTCCTCAATCGGAACCTGGTCACGACCATGACCAAGACCAAGACCAAGACCAACAACCATTGAAACTGATGAAATCTAACACCAGGAAGATGTTGAAACTTTGATACCAACTGACGCCGGAATAGCGATTATTGTGCGGGCTAGGTAAACAATCAAATTCTCAGGCAAAGAAAGCAAAAGAATTACCCTAAACACAGAAAAACTTTCTCTAATGTTTAAATTATTATCAAAACAAAAGCCGAATATAATTCAACCCACAAGCCGGGTGTTATAGCTAAAAGGTTTCCTTATCAGAATGTAACATAATTCTTATAACTATGGTAATAAACTCCCAATATGTAACAAACTAACTATAATTATGACGAAAATTAATTACATAATAACAGAAAAGTTTTATTTTCTACTAAAACATTGTTACCATAAAAGAATTTACTTTCTAATAAAACACTACCATAAAAGAACGAAACATATCTAAAAATAAAAATACCGAAGCCAATGCCTGAACTCTTGACCCGAAGACTGAAGAGATTCCTGAAGCCGAGCCCGTCTCGAAACCGAACCTACACTCTTGATCCCGAAGTCATCCGCCACCGTGGCGCCGGTCCATGAACTCATGATATTTTAGTGCCATCAATGTACTATTCAATAAGTCAACATTATCGGACTCAAATCCTCCTACATCAATAACTTTTCTTGAGCTATGACTAGAGACAATAGAGAGGAGATTTTTTCAGTGTTAGTTATTATGTTTTGGCTTTTAGTGTATAATATACTTTTGAAGTAAACTAAATATGTATAAAATGTACATTGTTAACGACTTGTCGCCATACGAACGACATGCCAGGCGTCTTATAGCCTAATCATCCTAGTGATCAACTACCGTGTGTCCCGCCTTGTTGACAATTATGCATATATCTGGGGGAGTATAAATTAAATGCATGCTATCATGATGTCTTCTTAACATCGTCTGATTGTATTATTGTTTGTCATCTTGTAAACGAAGAAAGGGCAGTATAGGTAATGTCCAAAATAATGTGGACTGTGGATTGTTGAAAAAGATGCACCGTTTTGTCTGTAGTATTTCAGTAAGTCTTGGGTTCCATTGGAACTCCCTCCTTAGGTTCTATTGTGACCCCCAATATAATAAAATAAAATTTAAATTTCAGTAGTACTGATGCATTTATGTAGCAAGCAACGCGTTTTTAATAGGGACCGGATGACATACAAAAGTGCAACCGGAAGACATTAATTTGTGACATCATTTCATATGAATTTTCTTAAAGATATTTTGCCTGTGGGTATGCACTCCGTCTTACAAATCTGACTTTTGATCAGATTGTTACCAATAAAGCTTTTGAAAATTTTGTTCTGAGCAGATCCCCAAGGATGCGCGAAGTAATGCTTGGGTCTCATTCGATGGAAAAAGAAGGCAACAACTCTCGAGAGGAGATTCTGTACGGATATATATGAGCCAGCATCCGCTTCCAACAGTCAACAAGTGCGACCAGACAGGCGACTGGTTTCGCAGCTTGATTCGCTGCTTGAATTGGAACGAAAGGCTAGATCAGAAGGCGCTTTGAAGACGTTGAAGTCCATTACAATCATGGTTTGAGGTTGGTGTAAATCACTGTACATAGTATAGATTAAAAGAAACATAGATCATCCTGCTTAGAAAGAGAATATACTTGTTCATTCCCACATTGGCTCCCATATATGAAGGTGGGGTCTGCCGTTTTTTTACTTGCTTTTTCCCATTTATTTAAATTTGCATACAAGAATGTAATTTTACTATATATTATTATAGAAAAGGTTAAATCTTAATACTTCTCAGGGGTCTGCGATATAAACCTCTACTTACTTTACCTTATTTCTAAGACTTTACTTGCTTTACCTTTTACTTGCTCTTGCAAAGTTTATGTAGAAGTAAACACAGACAACATTAGGAGTTCAATCGAAAGGGATTATGTAAATATGCTCTAAAAGTATACAATGAAATGAACTGATTGTTGTTTAGATATTGGTTACTACTTTAATATCTGCTTGAAAATGGATATGAATTGTTTAGTTCTTCCCAAGTTTGTGAAAAAAATTTGTATGGAAAAGAAATGACAATCTTTACAAAAAGCAATTTAAAGCTATACAGAAGGAACTTTAGGTGGAATAATTAAATCTCTGCGCCAACTGTAGAGTCTATGATGCCCAATATTACTATGAAACTTTAAAGAAAAAATAAAAAAGACATTAATAATATTAAGTAAAAAATTTAAATAGTTTGAACTTGTAACTCCCGTTGTAATGGAATATAAAGACAACTGAATTTCTACCAAAGAGCCAGGGTGTTTCTGATATATAATATTCTTAGGCCTAAAATGAGTCAGGTTAATAGTAGGCTACCATTAAACTCTAGATTTGTGTGATAGAATATGTCTAGCAAGAAAGAAACCAAGTATATCTCATTTATAAACTAACTTGAGAAAAAGGCGTTGTAGAAATAGTTTCAAGGCTTAAGTTTGTTGATACATTAACATTAAACTAAAGCATCTCATATTTTATATTAGAAATATAGAGTAGCATACCATATAGCTCTCAACTTTATACGAAATCATCCAAGTACAAATCCTTCAAAAGATAGAAATCTTGAACTTCTAGGACTATAACTATTACAGTCAACTTAAACAAGTACATTAAGCAAAGCAAACAAAAACAATGATACAATTATCAAACTAATACCCCACTTAAGCTTTCTGTTGTCTTCAACATACAATAGAACCTCTATAAATTAATACTCGATAAATTATAATTTCTCTAAAATAATATTTTTTTTCCAGTCTTTACTTGGGCTAATGAGATAAATTAATAATTTCGATAAAATAATAAAATAATAAATTTTAAAAAGACCCTTATATAAATATATGGTCCCATCAAAATCATAAATTAATAATTCTTTTAAATTACAAATATACTAGGGTAATCTTGTAAAATATGATTCTATTCTCATTTGTTTTGTCTTGAAATTCAATTAGATTTGAATTTAATTAGATTTGAATATGGTCCCTTAATTTTTCTCATTGCCTCCAAAAGTTTAGGTGTTGCATTATCAAATTGTAATAAAAACTTGTAAATAGTTGTTAACGCTATGAGTGCTTCCTTTCGCGTTGTTAGCTCCAAAGATATTGTATCATCCTCACAAGTATGATACATTAATTTAATAAGTATGATACATTACATCAAAAAAAGAATGATATAAACATCAATAAAATGTAATAATTTTAATGTAATTAAATTTATGTTCACCGAATAGAAAAACACTCTTTAAATTAATAAATTATTAATTTATCGACTAAATAATAACTCTCTAAATTAATAAATAAAATTAATCCCAATAATATTAATTTATAGAGGTTCTGCTGCATTTTGTTAGGTCTAAAGTATTATATATATACAGCGTCGGCAATTGAGATTATTGCTGCGGCAATTTTTTAGGAGTACCAATCGAGCTAAGGGAGTTTTAAATGGACAAAGTGTAGGTCTTCATTGAGTCTTTTTATAATGTGAAGGAGGAGCTGACTTGTATTTATAGGGAGACAAAGGGTGGTGAGGGACTTAGTACGTATTAAATCTAAGGTGTAAGTCAGCTCTGAGTAGTTCGATACTCAATTTAAAATTGGTTCACAAATATAATTTAAAATTTGAATTTGAAATTGATCCGAGTCGAATCTAATTCATACTCATTTTTTATTTAATGATACACCAGTCGAATTTGAGCATACCAATGTTCGCTCAGAATAAGATTTGAGTATTTTATTTTTTTCCGAACCATACTCGATACCTACTTGATGGATCATATTTAAATATTGGTCTGATTCATACTAGTAAACTAAATATGTGATATTTGTATCAATCTTTATAATTTATAAAGTTTAGTATGAAATTGTGTAAGTTTATACTTGAATAAATCAACGAATTGATTGTCAATTTTTATTACATTCTTTATAATTTCTTTACATAAATAAAAGTGAAAAATTTATATATATAAATATTAGTTAAGTAACCAATTGAGTATGTAGTGGTTCAATTTTAAGTGAAATTGTTCATATTCGAAACTCAATTTGAAGACTCATGAGTAACTCGCTTTGTAAATGAGTGAAGATTTACTGATTGTAGTGAGGTCTTAGTAATAATCAAAGTCGAATCTCAAGACAAAATTAGAAATCCCTTATCAAATCCAAGTCGAATTCGAACTCAATTTTTTCGAATCGAATTGAATCTGAGTAGTAAGGTATTCGTTGAGATTTGACTCATTTACACCCCTAATTAAATCCTTAAAAATAGTCTAGTGAGATGATAGAATAACATTAATTCCCTTAATAATTTTTTTTATAAACTCAGTATGTACCAAGTCCCTTAACCGACCGCCCATTGCCCGGATATTTATTGGTTGTCAATATTTATGGTGTATGCTTATTTGATTCCAGGGGTCCTTGAAAATGAAATTAATTCCCTTAATATTTTTTTTTATAAACTCAATATGTACCAAGTCCTCCTCCCCCCCTCAAAGCACGAGACGGGAGGGAAATCGTGATATGAGCTCTCAATTAGAAGGCCCCAATATATATATATATATATATATATATATATATATATATATATATATGGTTTTGACTATTTAATTGATGATTTTGGCTCTAGGAATACTGATAGACTCCATGGCACGCTTGCGTGAGGTGGTCATAGCCAGAATCGTTTCTAGCACACTTTTTGGGTGAGTTTCTTGCAACACCTTAACCCTTCATCTATATGTAAACGGTAATCTTGGTACAATTGCCCGCGTTTGGAAATCTGCGTTGAATGGACACCAACGACACCTTGACCCCTCGCTTATATTGAAGCGATAATCTTGGTATAATCGACGATTGATGCGGTAGAAGACGTGTGACGCCCCCAAATTCAGACACTCATATCTCAAATCTGGTGCATCAAGTTTTAATTATAATATCATACTAAAATCATCAACAACGGAATAATAGAATAATTTACATTTATATAATATAAACATTCGCGTCCCAAGGTCTCGTGACCGTTACTACAACATTCTAGTAATATAAACTGAACATGATTTAAACATAATTTAATCATCCCTTAATACATTATTATAATCATAGTAATAATAATAATTCTCCTACACTCAAAGGACTAAACTATTCCATAGCCTTGTCTTTTCCTTTGTCTTTTCCTGAAGTCCCGCCTTGCTCTGCCTTAACTGTAATGTTTTTTAGGGAAGCAAGAATGAACAACAAGTTTGTCCAGCAAGTAATATAGCAATAAGGATAAACAGTTATAAAGTTTGAATCTCAAGGTATAACAGTAAATGGTAGTTCAAGAATAACAAGAAGTATCAATAGTTCTCAATAAGTGTCGCTATAGACTGAAGGATATCAACAAGATTTCAAAGGTTAATCATTTCAAGGTTCAATAAGAATGAACACTGAGCAGTCACTAGGGACTAAGAACTCTTGCTAGAATTAACAGTATTATATTGAAAATCCAATATAAACGAGTACAACGAGTGATCAGCCTAAAGTATCATACGTTATGCATAACATTTAGACATGCTAGTATGTGCACACGTCTGTTTTCCGACAGTTATATAGTTTCCCCTTCGATGAGGGTTGTTCATCTCAATAGATTTATAAGAGTCCGCACCAAGTCAATTGGTTTGGATATCTTTCTAACACATGATATTTAGTCTAGCTGAATCGAATAACTTAGACAACCTTTAGGAATATTGAGTTCAATTCTCGTAACATGAATCAAGATATAAAAATCAACTTCCGATTAGGAATCATAATCATACGAATGTAGACAATCCACATTGTTCTTACTTTTGAAAATCTTAGGAACATTTTAGCAACTTTAGTACCATATACTCATCTTTTATTTGTATACGTGAAATATCACTTAAGTCACGTATTCTAGTTTAAGTTGTTTCACATATACATGTTAAGGAACTTT
The DNA here is from genome assembly GCA_020205615.1 of Panax quinquefolius. NCBI lineage: Eukaryota > Viridiplantae > Streptophyta > Magnoliopsida > Apiales > Araliaceae > Panax > Panax quinquefolius. Next base: position 88,478,570 of record CM035153.1, read on the forward strand.
TAAGCTAGGTTTGGTCCTTTTTATTTACTTTCGACAATTGTTAATTTTACTCATAAATTCCCATTTTTCAAAGCTAAGAGAGCTCATTATATCAACTACTAACCATAGCATTCATTAAACCACATAACATTGCCAAACAACCTTTTCTACACATGCTTGCATATATTAGATTTATTTGCACGTAGCTAGTATATCTCTCTATTTAGAAACTATTTTAGTTCATGCTTGTGTAGTTTATAACGTGTCTAGCTAGATGTGCGAACATGTCGGTTATCTCTATAGGCATAAAGTATCATATTATAATGGTTCAAAAGTTCACAATATAAGTCATAGAGTTTTCAACTCAAATGGGTTTTCAAATCTTTGAATGTTCTAAAACTTCATGGCAAACAACTAAGTATGCAAAGTACATTGAATTCACATTTCATACACATTTATAAAACTAACTAAGTTGTGAACATATGTTCAAAAGGTTAGATTTCAAAAAGGCGTAAGGTTTTCCAAACATGGTTTGTGACTTTTAGCTTTCCTTGAACAATGCTAGTTATTCACGCTTTACACATACACACAACTATTAATACTCCCTTATACATATTTAAAGCTTATTCATGTTCCTTAGGTTAAGTTAGATCAGATTAAGATTTCTTGTATTGAACATCAAAAACAGAATCTAACTATATTGCCTAACCCCTGTCGGGGCGGCAATAAAGCCCGCTGGGGAGGCACTACCCAAACTTGGCTACTGCAGTTGAACTCCCACTCCCCTGTTGCGAACCAACAACCCAATATCTTATACAAACATCCCTAGTATGATTCTAACAACTCAAATCACATAAACAACCAAATTCAAGAATCAAATTCAAAGTTTATGTCATTTTTCCAATGTTTAACATATTTAGCGATTCTCTTCATCACAGATTCGTTTCTTGACCAAATTACTCCATTTAACTTTCTTTGATTTCGTATTCAACCATATTAACAATGTCTAGCATAAATTTTCAAATTATATCATGCTTCAACCATCAATTCTTCGACTCAAAAAGCAAGTATTCTAGCATTTTCCTAAGAACTTGCAAAACTTGAACTTAAGAACATGTAAATGGATAGTACCTTCTTGAAGTTGAAATGCTAACTCTTGTTTCAATTTCCAGATTGTGTATACTCAACCCAACCACACTCACACACTAATTTGAAGTTTAACAGAGAACTTAGCAAAAAGTTTGAGAATGAGAATGGCTCCATTTATAGGAAAGCTTGTGACCAAAATTGGACTTTGCTCAATGAATTAAACCAATGAAATGAAGAAGAAGATGATGGATATGAGGGATTTGGTGGAGTATCACTATTGAGACCACTCCCGCCTTCATTATTTGCTTTCTCTGAGCTTTGACAAGGAGGGACTAGGTTAATGACCTATTACGTGATGAAGAAAAAGGGAAGACACTCAAATTGGGACACTACCCTTAATTCTCAGCATTGGAAACTACTACTAGCATACTTAGGTTTATTTGATATTTTTCCACAAATGTGCATACATATACACCCACTCATACATTAAACACATAAAATTATATAATCCATGTACATTGGTTTACTTCAAATAATATTTACATTAGACTAGAATATAATTTAGTTGGGTATCAATATTATTTTTCATATAACTTATTATTCCAATTCAACATAAATATTAAAATAAACATTTAATAGTAAATATTTATTATTCAAATTTAATTCCTCTCATATGTTTAAAATACACATATAATTGCTCCACCACACACCATGACGTCACAAAAAGGCTCTTCCATACAACTTAGCAAATTACATAATTTAAAGCTTACTTTTATCCTATAGTTTCATATAATAATTATTCACATTCCAATGCCACACCTCATTTTATATTGAATGAAGAAACCTTATTATATATGACTACACCTTACATGATATTACTCACGATAATTAATGAATACTAATAGAAATCATCAATCACATTATGTAATTATTACTCACTACTAGTACTTATTAATTTCATCCATTTCATCATTAATTTAATTAGTAACTTTCTCATTTCACTACTTTGCCACACTAGGCATAATTTCATAATCTTAAATTAAGCTTCTCATCACTTCTACTACATTGCTTAATTATCGTATGCTTATTCAACTAAATTAATTACCACAACTTATGCCATCACTATATATATTTATATTCAAATGATTATTCAAACAATCATTATTCTCAATATTAATATTATTTATTTAGAATTTGCGGGTATTACAAGACGCCACACACATCTATGAATTGTTATATGATAAGTCAAATTGGATCTCAAAAAAATAACTAAGAATTACTTAGGAATTCTTCAAAGAACTAAAAGTAGAGAATAACCTCACAAGTATATTGAATAATGAATAATGTGTTTGATTACACCAACTTGGACCTCTATTTATACTACTCAAAACAATTCAAATCTTAATAACAATAAGAACAAATTATTTTTATCCTAATAAAAATTACAAACAATAGCCCTAATTTCTATAAGGAAATAACATATTATTTTGAAATGAAAAGCTAGTTAATATGCTTCCTAATTACAATAAAATTGTAAAACTTTCTAGAACTCCAAACTCAACCATTGCCGTATAATCCCTTGTGTTAAGTTAAATTGCCGCGTGAATGGAGGTCTTCATGATATCAATTGGAACAAGAAATTCGTGGCTGCTAGGAATTAATATGAAGTCGCGTGTCCAATAGTATTGTTAGGAACGTAGGAATTCTGTGTATTGAGTAAGCTAATGTACTGAAATGTAAACCCACATAATATGTAAGCTAAATATATTATGAAACCTTGGCCCCACATGATATGCTTATGTAATCTGACTATGCTTATGCCCACTTTGCATGGATGATGATATATGTTGAATATTCCTTCCCATGTATGTTGCCCACTTGATCTGTTCTCACGCTTAATTAAATTAGCCAGCCTACATGAATAATAACTTCCTTTACATGTAAAATCTGTTGGCTATTATAATTTTCATGATTTCTGAAATCAATTAGGAATCCGTGCATGAACTGAATGGAATGGCCGAATTAGGTCAGTCCAATAATGTTTGAATTATATTTTTTTGAATAATTTTCAGTCCAATTATTTGAAATTATTTGTTGAACTCTTGATGTTTAAATCGATAAATTGACAAAAAAATTCTAACCCGATCAGTCTATCATCAAATACTAGAAGAAGTATATTTCAATTAATGTATTTTCATATATTTTGTTGTAGTCAAACTATTTAGTCGAAGTTCACATATATTTTGTTGTAGTCGAAGTTCTCATATATTTTGTTGTAGTCGACCTATTATGTTTTAAGCTTTAGAAATGTATTTTTTTGGATACAATTTGTACTTTTTATTTATTTATTTTTCCTTTATTTTTGGGTGAAGATAATATTTCGAAAAAAATCTCATTTTCATTTTTTGCTTTAGGCCACCAAAATCACAGAAACGACTCTGCCCCAACACAGGGCTCTGCCCCAACACACATATTTATGGGTAGGGCTGTAAGCCGAGCCAAGTAGCTCGGTACTTGACTCGAGATCGACTTGAATATATGATCCAAAGCTCGAATTCAAAATTGATCCGAGTCGAATCTGATCCATATTCGTTTTCTGTTTAATGATACACGAGTCGAATTTGAGTATACCAGTGTTCGCTCAGATTAGGGTTCTAGTATTTCATTTTTTCTCGAACCATACTCGATACCTACTCGATGGATCATATTCGAATATTGGTCTGATCCATGCTAGTAAGCTAAATATGTAATATTTGTATTAATCTTTATAATTTATAAAGTGTAGTATGAAATTGTGTAAACTTGTACTTGAATAAATCAATGAATTGAATGTCAATTTATATTATATTCTTTATAATTTTTATACATAAATAAAAGTGAATTTTTTATATATATAAATATTAGTTAAGTAACCAATTTAGTATGTAGTGGTTCAGTTTTAAGTGAAATAGTTCATATTCGAAACTCGATTTGAAGGCTCATGAGTAACTCGCTTTGTAAACTCGTCGAAAGATACTTACGTAAGCCGAAAGTAGAGTCCGAAGTAATGATCCAGAAATGAATCTCTACAAAAAATAGAAATCCTTTATTAAATTTGAGCTCAATTTTTTTGAGTCAAGTCGAATATGAGCATTAAAGTGTTCACTGTGATTGGACTCGTTTACACCCTTATTATAGGTTGCCAATATCCTCATTGAACTCAAGTTATAGATATATCAAGAACTACTACTGGTGTATGCTTACTTGAATCCAGGGGTCCTTGATGGCCACAAGTTATCATCTGTAAGAAGGAAAACATCCTCCCAGTCCACATTGTTAACGCCAAGATCTGTGTTTTTCTCCACGCCCCAATCACCAACGAACAAGGCCCAATATCCCGCAACGTAAGTACCAAGTAACAAGTCAACACTTCGAGAAATCTATAAATTGCCATTGACTACCGACTACACAAGTGATTTTCGATATGTGGATAGCTAATAATGCTGAAGTTGTGGAGTCAAGAGGTTGAATTAGCGATCACAAGGTCAACAACAAGAGAGAAAAAAATTATCTAATGCTTGAGAATTTAGGTCAAGAGTTCTTGAGATAGAACGCCAAATAATAATCACCAAATGAATGAATATGTTACTTACCCTCTTATGTGATCTTAGCCCCACGATACTCCATCATGAATGAAATGTTATTATCCCTTGCCATCGTATACTCATCATCCTCCTCGACACCTTTTTCCCCACTTCCCATTATTTCAAGAAAAAAGTAAGCACCACTTCCACACCGCCGCCATCGCTTTTCCACCACCATCATCCGAGTCCCATCCTCATTAATGCCATGCAGAAAAGTGGTACGTATACATAATAGTCAACATCACTGGTATAATGATTATCGGGTCAAAGTCAAGTTAATGACAATCAGATAATGGGCCAATTCAACGACTAAGCCCAAATAATGGAAATGACCCAAGTGACCGGATCCAACCGAAAGAACCCAATGAAATGATCAAGTAATCGGGCCCAAACCATTCTGGACCAACCAGACTTAAGATAACATGATCCAAGGGAGGAGCCCATTAAGTCCGCCCAATAAGAAAAGGATTATGGCCCAACATTACCCCCTAGTCTTATATTAAAACAGGTGTTTAATGAAAGACTATAAATAATATAGGCCTGTGACATAACAAACTATGATAAGTCATAAGAGATCCAAAGTGAAACTCACCAAAGTCCATCAAAATCGATCCAAATTGATATCAGAATAGAAGTGGGAAGCCCAATAGACGCAAGCCCACATAGTGAAGATATTTAGATCTAAAAATGGATTAAAACCTCTTCCCATTCATCATCATTGCAGTTGAATTAAATGTGCCGCCTCAATTACCGTGGTAATCACAAGATAAAAGGTAAACTTTACCAATTTCGACGGCTTTTACCGCTAATTTGAAATTTGAACCTTTCGAGCTTTCTTCCTCCTCTCGCAAACTTCTTTCTCTCGCTTCACAAAATCTTAACAATGGTGACCGTAACCTCTAGCCAAAATTCCCCCTTCGCAACTCCCGTCAAGATCGCTTTCTCCCAACCCAAACCCTAACCAAGAGGGTTCGAGTTCCAACCCCAATCAACAACCATGGGGGAAATCCTTCTCCGATCCCTCCCTCTCTCAGACTTCTTCAAGGATCGGGAACAGCTTCCCCATGCCAACATCCGCTCCTCACCACTTAACTCGAGATATGCATGCTCAGGACTGTTATCGATTCCCCGACATGTACGCCTATAAGGGCCCCCGCTCCCCAAAGAGCGATGTACCAAATGGACCGGATCATTGGGTCGCCATGCCCGCCACTTTCCCCCGAAAAGGGGTTCGCCACCTCTCCATGTCTTTATCGTTACCTCCTAGGGTTCATAGGAGTGGGCTTCACCAGCTTAGTGCCCAACTCCTACATCCACATCCCCGCATTTATCGCTTTTCGCCATGAACTAGGATTGCTTCCTCTGCTGACATCTTCTTCACCTCTTCTCTCGCCAGTAGGTCTCGAGAACGAGGCTTCAAAATGTTGAGCAAGCAGCCTCCCCGACCCAACACTGTGTTCGAGAGAGAGACCTCGATGGATACCCCTTCCAAAGAACAAGGGTTGGCACGAGAAGTGGTTTTTCATCACGGACCCGAGATCTCTCTCTTCCAGATCGGACTACCTCGACCGGTCTCTCACGACTTTGGAGACATATCCAAGGACGGTGAGGGAGATGGCAGATTTTTTGAAGAAGATTCCTCCAAAAGAATGGAGTTTCACACTTCGACCAAACAAGTTCGGCTATATGACCACAAATGTAAGTTTCAAATAACTTTCAGAATATAATTTTCGAGATATATAAGTGATATGTGTTCGATATACGGGTTTTTGCAGTTGTCTCGATCAAACCGACTTCGGAGGTGAGAGACCTGGAAGATTTTTTTAGCAGGATGAATGCAGATGCAAGTGAAGAGCATCCTATCAAGAATCTTCCTGTGTTAATCCCCTACCACCGATCCACCAACTTCTTCCCTTCAAACCGATGAACCTCAAACCGACGAACCCAACATACCCAAGAAAACCTCAGACTCGCCAAGAAAAAGATCCGCCAAACGATCCAAATCCACCCAACCGTAAACAAACCCCGAAAGTGACCTCAAACACTTCCCAAGCAACCCCCAAACAACCTTCTCAACCGACCCCAATCCTCCAACTTCGAACTCTACCCCTTGAGGAGGAGTTTACTTGATATTCCTTCGCACGATCGCAAGCTAAGGTCCTTCGTAAAGAAAATAAGAACCAAGATAACCCCCCGACCGCCAAGAGCTCCGAAGTTCCCACCTCTTCTACTGCCACCTCCGACCACGCCCACGTAAATTCATGTGCTCGACGATGAACCGACCGTGGTCGTCGTCCCCACTCCATCCCGAAAAAGAAAACATCCATCGACATACCACCCTTGTTCATCTTCAAAGACCTTCGCCAACCCCCGAACGCACTCCCGCCCGATCCCCTCTCTCAAAACCATACACGTGGACTCTCACCGCCTCACGATGAACCTCCGCTTTCTCCTCCAAGACAACCAAATACCGAATTCCAACAGACGCCATGGCCTCCCCAACAATGTGGCCCTCGATTCAATGCCCATTTTCCTTCCAACTGTTTCAACACCTTTGTTCGTGAAACCGACGATCATCTGCTCGGGAACAGCTTTGAATGGGGATCTACTCAAATAAAGGTATGAGCTAGCTACTCAGGAAGGTAAACGATTCTCCCTTTATCTCCGATTTTATCTTCATACTTATATATCGAAAACCGATCAAATAATATTGGAAACACATAGGCTAATGTCAGTGTTCAAGGCCTTTCGCCCGAGGTCCCGGGTTTAATCTGAGGAAGAGGCCCCGAGGAAGAGAGAATGCCCTTCAAGTCCGCCAGCTAAAGAGAAGACTCAACGTGAATGCCTTCTTCATACAAATGAAGGTCTTCAAAAAGAGTTAGCCCAAGCCAAGGAGATGTGAAGGCCTCCAATGAAGAACTAAAGTCCACCAAAGCACAAAGACGAGGAGATCGCCAAAATGAATGTCGACTTGGTTCAGAGGAGCGAGATAAGGATGGAGAAGATCGAGGAATTAAAGGTCGATGCTAAGATCCCCACCAAGACCATCCATAAGTCGGAGGCGGCAGAGACTCGGCATACGAATAAAGCGCTCAAACTCTCAAGAAGAAACCGAGAACTCAAGGCTCTTCGGGACCTTGGGCCTCCTTTTAACCGACGACCTTCGCAAACAAATATGTGAAAGAGTATCGGAACCCTGATTTAAATAAATGGGGAGATAATGAAGATATATTCGAGAGTTACGAGCTCGGCCAAGTCGTGGCAAGGAGAGAAGTCTCATACCAACTGGATCCATCCTTACTCGATTCTTCGTGACGATTTAAGATGGTGCCCGAGGTCGATGTTCCTGCTTTTTTTTTTTTTTCTTTAATTTATAAGATTTGTAAAAATTATCTAATATTGTAATTAGATTAAATATTAATGAAAAATGGCTTCATTCCTTATGACTTTCAGATATTTATTTTATCGCCAATACTCCAATATTTATTTAAGTGAAAAGATGCACAAACTCCTTCATGGGTCGAACCCGAATCATAAGTAACAACTAAACATGTCATATAATAGATAAGATGAAGTTAAAGAATGAAGCTTCCTAACTCAACACTTAGAAAAAATTTAGGTAATAAAGTAAAGGGATACTTATTAGTTACCAAGTGTGAGATAGATTCGCTTCATTAGGAATTTGTTTACCCCAAAAGGCCTAATAAAACCAAGAGATGACATTTGCCTACCACGTAAGGGCCCGATAAAGTCTAAAGACAACACTTCTAAAAGGCCGATAAGGGTCCGATGAAGGTCTCGAACAATGTCTCGATAAGGTCTACAATTGCAACGGCTTCGACAACGTCTTAAAGATGACACCTACCACGAAGGGCCCGATAAGGTCTAAGGACCACCGCCAAGAGGTTACCATCGAACGGCCACGAGTCCAAGTCAACCTCCTAACACTCACAACGACGCTTGCTTACCACAAGGTATTCGATAAACTCATAAGGACCACCGCCAAAAAGGTCGCCATCGAATGGCCAACGAGTCCACCCGAACCTCCTAACACCAATGACGTTTGCCTACCACGAAGGGCCCGATAAACTCATAAGGACCACCGCCAAAAAAGGTCGCCATCGAATGGCCAACGAGTCCACCCAACCTCCTAACACCAATGACGTTTGCTTACCACTTAAGGGCCCGATAAACTCATAAGGACCACTCGCCGAAAAAGGTCGCCATCGAATGGCCAACGAGTCCACCCAACCTCCTAACTCCTTTGAACCGATCAAGAATGAAGACAAGATTTGTTCGAGAAAAAAGGAACTTTTATTGATGATGACATAAATATTTACTGACTTCCAATGTAATCGACATCATTTTTATCGAAAGTACTTCCTAAGCTCGCCAAAGCAAGTACAAGTATTCTTAATCATCGACCCATCTAATGCTTTCAATCGATAAGTTCCTGGCCCAGACTTCGTTGATTTCATACTGTCCTTCCTGGGCTTGGCATTAGCTTTTCCATTCTCGAGGTGTAGATGCTTCTTGGCTTCTCCGAGGACAAAATCTCCTACTTAACCTTCAAACTTTACCCCTTATTATAATGTTTGGCCACTCTTCACCGATAGTCGCTAACTGATTAAGGTCGCTTTCTTACTTCCTCAAGCAAATCAAGGTTGGCCTTAAGCCCTTCCTCATCAGAGATCTCTCGAATCGGGTCGACTCAAGACTTGAGATCCAATTTCAACGGGACTAAGGCATCGCACTATAGGCCGCCTAAAAGGTGAATCCCCGTCAGAGTCCCCTGAGTAGTTCGATAAGCCCATAACACGCTAAGTAGCTCCTCCGCCATCTCGCCTCTCGGGCTTCATCCAATCAAGGCTGATCCCATTCAAAGCAGCCGCTCGCTGGTCACTTCTAACTTGTCCATTCGACCGTGGATGAGCCATCAAGTCTTTTTCGCGGTCAATTTAATCCGCTTCTTTCAAAAATGCTTCAAATTTCGATCCCACAAACCGACGTCCATTGTCCGATATTACCACCTTAGGAATCCTCAAACGAAATACTACCGATTCTTTCAAAATTTCAAGCATTCCTGTTCGTTATTAACCTAAGTGGTTTTGCTTTACCCACTTGGTCATATAGTCGATGGCAACTATAACAAAGTCGACTTGACCTTTTGCCTTCTAGAGAGGGACCCAAAGATATCAACCCCCTGCACAAATGTAAGGGTATAGGAGATAAGATCGAGTATAGCTCTTCCGTGGTCATGTGGGATCTGACCGTTGAGTCGACACTTCTCGCACTTTTCGACGATTCAACCGCTTTCAAGATGGTAGCCAAGAGTATCCTTGTCAAGTACTTTATAAAGCTAATGACTTAGCCGCCATACGGTCGCCACAGATACCTTCATGTACTTCCCAAGAGCATATTCATTTTCAGATGGAGTCGCATTTCAAGAGTGGAGATGAGAAAGCTCTTCTAACAGATCCCCATCAATCGTAACAAAATTAGCACTTTTATACTTGATTTTCAAGCAGCATCCGATCCGAAGGTAAGACGCCATCCGCCAGATACTCTATATATGGAGTCAACCAAATAGCTTGGTTTGGCCAATGCACATTACCGATTCATAATGGACACTAGATGTTGCAAAGTTTCTAAATAAACCGACCCATCAAAGACGTTAACATCCGTAGTGGCTAATTTGGAGAGTGCATCAAGAATTGAATTGTTATTACGCCAACCCCTCAAACTCGTAGGATTGGAAATGTCAAGTTGTTCCTTCAATTCTATTAGATATTTGATCATTTTTGGGCCTCGAGCTTCAGATTCCCGTAAAGTTGCTTAACGACTAACCGAGAATCATCAAGATGATTATTCTTCAGACTTCAAGACTCTTTGCCACCAGAACTCCTCGCAAGTACCGCTACTCATACTCAAATTTTCATTGTTTGTCGCTTTGAATCGAAATCATGGCTCGTCAGACTTGAATCCTCCCGACTCGCCGAATAATCCTCGCTTCCATCGACGTCTGTGGTAGAAGACCCATCTCAGATACAAACGGCCCATTAACTCTCGTCATTCAAGAATCGTGAATCGCTCGTCTCGATCCTTCGCCTTCGCCACAACTTCATCGCCTTCTCGTAAAACGAGCATTCAAACAACAAAATCAGCCAAGGCTTGCCTTTTGATGGCGGTTCGGGATGATATTCAATGAAAAATTGGGACAACTCCATCGTCCATGCATTTAATCTCCCCGATACCTCGTGTTTGCCCATAATCTTCTTTTTTAAAGGTCGATTCAGATATACTATTACCAATCTACCCTCGAAGTATTGCTTAAGCTTTGACTAGCGCTTATTAAAGCAAAAGCAAACTTTTCAATGTTCGGCACCTTGTTTCAAAGATCCCAAGGACATGGCTTACATAATAAACCCGTGTCGCTACTTTCCCCAACTTCACGCACCAAAACCGCTTCCTACCGCCAAATCTAACTAGCCGCTAAGTACAAATATAGGGGTTCAAAGCAGAGCGGCTTCACCAACAAAGGCGCCAAGATAAGTAGGACTTGATGCTCGAAGGCGCCCTCACACCAAGTCCATTCAAACGCCTTTGCATTCTTCTACCCTTTCAATGTATCAAAGAACCAGTAGACATCTTTTCGCCGACTGGACATGAACCTCCTTAAAGTCGCAATCCTTCCAAATGACGTTGAACATCTTTAAATGACCGAGGAGTCTTCATGTTCGTGGATCGTCAATCTTTTCTCTCGATTGGCCTCAATTCCTCTCTCGATCGACAAGATAACCCAAAAATTTGCTGCACTTCTGTAATCAAGGTGCACTTAGTGGGGTTCAATTCTCAATCAGGCCGATTTAATTGTCGAAAGCATTCTTCTAAATCATCCAGATGTTTATGCACCAACATGCTTTTGACAATCATGTCATTCACGACACCTCCACATTCCCGCCCAACCGATATCTCAAGACACGGTTCATCATCCTCTCGTATGTGGTCTCGCATCGATGAGGCCGAAAGTCATTTTCTTATAGGTATATACCGAACGATGCGTAATGAACGCCGCCTTCTAGATATCCTCCTTGCACATGGAAATTTGATGATATCCAGAGAATGCGCCCATGAAACTTAACAAAGCATACCCCAAGTGGCATCGATAAGTTGGTCGATGTGGGGTAGAGGGTAGAAATCCTTCTGACAAGCCTTATTTAGGTCCGCAGTAGTCGATGATGCAGACTCGCCATTTACCATTTTGCTTCGCATCAAAGCACCACATTCGCCATCCATGTGGGTAGTCAATCTCAAGATGAAGTCACCGCCAACAGCTTTAGTAATCTCTTCATCAATTATTCACCGACGCTCAAAAAGCGAAAATCCTCCTCTTCACGGACCGCTTTTTTCGACGGATCACCTCCAAACCGATGCTCGCCGATATCCCCGCTTACTCCTCGCATATCCCGAGGCTCCCATGCTAAAATATCAACATAAGATTGCAGAGCTCCATGAGGTTCGTCTCGAGAGGTTCCGCAGACCAACCTATTTTCACCGCCTTGTTCTCCTCGCCCGGATGAGCTCTATCTCCTCCGCTTTTCAAATGGTACGACCAACGGTTCGGAACTACTCTCTCGTGAAGGGTTCGATCTCTATCGCCATGGTCCGCTTCGCTTCGATACCCCACCTCAAGTGATCACAGCTGCTTCTATAACACCTTCCGCCGATCCAAGTCTCCTTTCACCTCGCCCACCCCACGAGCCGAGGAAATTTGATTTTGAAATGAGGAATAGAGGTCACAAATTTGCAAAGCAATTAAAGCAGCCTTCCCAAAATAAGATTATAAGCGTAATCTATACGCACAACATAAAATTTGCAAATAATTTCTACCGTTGGGGGCCGTTCAAGACGATCGGTAGTTCAACGGTTCCAAAACACACCTCGACCGGTCGTTATTAAAACCATATAAAGGAGCCTCCCGTCCCATCTCCATCTTTTCGCCCATCTAGTGCATCCTCCGATAAGCGTGGGCATATGTAATATCTATAGTAAGACCCATTATCTACCATCATCCGCTTATATCCACCGAACCCACTTCAGGCAACAAGACCAAAGATCCTCTCGTATGTTCGATGACTTTCAAGGGTAATCTTCATCAAGAAAAGAGATTATCAGATTGAATAAGGGTCTGGCTACCGGAGGGTACCCGCCACGATACGATCAATCCAAGTAACTTTTGCCGCTTCTTTCCAACGAAGTTTGCTGTAAGTACCCCCAGTGAGGATGACATCTACCACGTGCTCTTGCAGTCGCTCCCGAGCCGGGCAACGCCATCGAATCGGGTTGAGTCTACGGAACAGCCCTCCGTCCGCCGTTGATTAGTTCGCGTACCACATATCAATCAAAGCCCCGCCTTTGTACCTTTTCTTTTCAATAAAGTCCTTCAAACTAGCACGCTAAGTTCAGATCACGACCAAGCTTGATGGTAATCACAATACTTACGAGAATTTCCTTTTCCTGCTTAATGTTATCTCGAGGTGGTTCAAAATAGGTTGATTCTTAATTTGATCCAAGATAACAAATTTCGTCTCTCGTGTTAAGTGTCAGGTACGCCCTATTCACTCTTTCAATGGAGCGATTTAACGCCCTCCACCTCGCTCCAATTGTTATATTTTTTCGACCCGCCTTCAGAAGCGGCCTTTATTACCTTCATTTTTTTCTCTCGGTCTCTATTTGGTTCTATCCCGATCTCTCTCTCTTGCTTCATCCAAGGTGACGCTTGAGGTCGTCCATGGCTTCCTCCACCACGATATAACCTTCACTTTTGTCAAAGGCTTCAATGAGACTCTTCTGTGATGAAACATTAACTTCTTCACTAACTTCTCCGATTCGACCAGATCTAACCCATTCTCAAAATAATCCAACGGCTTGTAGATCGCTCAGTCTCGCTACTGGCCGATCGCTTCACGGAACCTCTTCACATATCGCCCAAAGACTCATTCAAAAATCGTCAACCCGAGCCAACGAACCACTTGGTTTTCCCCTTCTTTGTTGTTCCCAAGCGAAAGCATGAAATTTATCGCATACGTCCGCCCAAGATGAAATCAACTGAGGGCAAAGTCCCCATCCACCGCCGCATCCTTTCCGAAAGTGTTGTCAGACACAAAAGTATGACACTTAGCAAAGATCGCTAAAGTCATAATAATCCATCACCTACGAACGCCCGATCGTGGGTCATAGGATCCCCGATCCATCATAACTCTCGATATGGGGCAACTTGGTGGGGTCGCTTTTTCTTTAAGAATCTCCGCTGAAAAAGGATGCCTTCTTTCCCAAGTATCTTCTTCATTTTTTTGTACTTCGCAAGTCGCCTCAAGTTCTTTTAACTCTTCGACCGTATACTCTACACCCTTCCGTCGAGATGATGCTTCTTTTTTGGTGACTCTTCTTCCTCCTCCGAGTAGACCGATTTCTTATAATAGAGCCTTCAATTCTAGAAGGGCTTCTTCGATGACGAGTGTCCACAGGTGGGTGTACCCTCAAGAGACTCTCTGAGTACGATCTCTAGATATGCTTCGCCTTTGAGCTCTGCACTAAGGCGAGAATGTGCAACAACAAGGGCTTTTTTGTGGTTTCAGAGTATGATCTCCGGATCGACCTCTTCGTTTTTCTCCGACCCCGCCTCCTTAGAATCGACAGGTGATGTACCCTCCTCGATCTTTGAGGAGTAGGGCTTCGGATCTTCTTCTTTCTCGATTTTACCTCGAGACTCTCGTCCCCGAATGAATGTGTTCTTTCCCACTTTGTCCTTGCTCTTCTGACCGATTATAACCGAGCTCTTCGCTCTCAACTCGCCATCCGCCATCTCGCTTCGCCTATATCCCCGTCGTTGTTTCACGAGTACTTCCATAGCTCTATCCGCTCATCCGCCATCTTAGCCACCGTGAAGCTTTTTCATCCCGGTCCTCTCAGACGAAGTTCTTCTAAAGCGGCGCCTTCTACTCGCATTTCCGATCGCGGGCCGACGCTTTATCCGCTTCGGGAAGACTAGCCACGCTTAGCCTTGCCCACGCTTCTTCAGATCGAAAATCTTCAGTGATCGCTTGATGTCAGGCTAGCATGAACACTTATCACGGCCCCAAACGATCCTCGACAGACACTCGTGGTGTCGATTCACCGGCAAATTTCTACCGCCTCTTCGTGTGTAGGTGTTCTACTCTTCACCATGAATATCGACGTAGAACAAACATAATGCCAGGATTGAAAATACTCGTGACACTAGAACTCACGCCCTCCTTCTATAGCCAATGTTAACGCCAAGATCTTTCTCCACGCCCCAATCACCAAGACGCGGCCCAATATCCCCGCATACTCAACAAGTCAACACCAAAAGCTTCGACTACCGACCGCCGAGGATAGCTCCGGTGTGAGAGTCAAGACAGCGATCACAAGGTCAACAATGGAGAGAAAATATTATCTAATGCCCGAGAGATAGAATAATAATAATGAATGAATGTGTTATTTACCCTCTTATGTGATCTTAGCCCCACGATACTCCACTCTCCTTGCCATCGTGCCACCATCACTCCTCGACACTTTTTTCCCCACTTCCCATTATTTCAAATTAAAAGTAAAAAGACACTTCCACACCGCCGCCATCGCTTTTCCATCACGGCATTATCCGAGTCCCATCCTCATTAATGCCATGCAGAAAAGGTAATACATAATAGTAATAGTCACTTGGTCGTCATTGGTATAATGATTATCGGTCAAAGTCAAGTTAAGAAATGACAATTGAGGATAATGGGCCAATTCAATGACTAAGCCCAAATAATGGAAATGACCCAAGTGACCGGATCCAACCGAAAAGAACCCAATGAAATGATCAAGTAATCGGGCCCAAACCATTATATGGACCAACCAGACTTTATTAAGATAACTACGATCCAAGGAGGAATATCCATAGGTAAGTCCGCCCAATATGTAAAAAGGATTATGGCCCAACTTATTTACGCTTATTTTAATTTTAGTCACATGATTTTTTTATTATAAATTATTTCTTTTAATCCTAACTGCATCTTCCTTATTTAGGTCCCTATTTGATCTCATAATTTTTCTAAAACAAAATCGTTTTTATTTTACTTGGGGCTAAACATCTTTCGACTATCGTTCATTGTGTTGGCTCGTAGAATTATATCGTGTTGGTTATGCTTCAAACTTATGGCTTTATCAAAGTCTCACATTGATTAATTTGGGAACACTTATGGTGTATATTAGTAATTGTTGTTATGAGCTTAGTAACTTGGTTGGGAAAAAGGGATGGGCTCATGCACATGAGGATGACTAAGGAATTGGGCTAGGCCAAGCTGGTTCTTGGACTTTCGGTCCGAAAACCTTAGTGCGCGTGATATGCTCGTGCAGGGGGGTGCCAATCTGGTCGATTATACCTCGCGGGTGCACCTAGTAGCCCACTGTTTTGCTTAAATCTCTAATTTTTATTTCTATTTATACTAAGCCTAAATTTAATAAATAACGTAAACCTTATTTATCCCCAACGTTCTTCTGAACGTTGTGTATCTAATTACGTTCTTCAGTAACGTTTGTTTCCAACGTTCACCGTGTTTTGCAACCTTTTTCTTCTTCTTGTATTAATACCAGTTTACGTTAATGGAGAAGATATACAGTTTTCTTCTTCTTCTTCATATTATCTCTGTGTATTCTGTTCTTCTCGATATATTCAGCTCTTATACTCTGTTAATTGGGCAATCCCTATATTCAGCTCTTAAATCTTTATCAATAAAGATTTAAATTTTGTCGAAATAATTTTTTAATGTTATGGTGTGAATTTGAGATAATATTATAGTTGTGGGTAGTATTTATAAATTTTGCAAAGTATGCATGTGGTTATATTATATTCGATTGGTCTGGGAATATTATTCGGTTTAGCGGGGAATATTCGTATAACTACTCAATCATTGGTGGACCCCACAATGTAATTATCATCGGATCGAGAAAACGACAAAAATATTTTATTGAAATAATCATGAAGTTTTACCATTGACATTGTTGAACTACTCTCGGTAGTAAAAAGTATAAAGAATACGTGTGGTTACATAGTAGCACACCAGTATTGATTATTGATGCTTATGTGAGAAGTCACTCGGTTTGATACCATTATTGTCGATTAATAATATGAATTATTATAGCGATAATGACGCTTTTGTTTTATTCAGTATTATTAACGTAATAAAATGTAAACATCTTTTATATAAAAAATGTAATACTTTATTAAAGTTATTCTATAAATAGAATATATTATATTTTATTATGCATAGTGTTGCATAGTATTTATTTTGCATAGTGTTGCATAGTGTTTGCATAGTAAAATGTTTTTATATAAATAGAATATATGATATTTTATTTAAAAGATTTTGCTTTTAAATATGGACCGTCGATTAAAGTAAATCAATCTGGACCGCTCATGAATTAATTACTATGCATTCTATTTTCCTATAAATAGAAGTTCATTCCTTCATTATTTTCTTACTTAATTCACCAAACTCTAGAGAGAAATTATAGAGAGAAGCTATATAGAGAGAAAATCTATAGAGAGAAAGAAGAAGAGTATTCGGTACTTCACTACTTTGTTATCCAAGTGTCTTTTACTTAGAAGGGATATTATTCTTTTGTATTCAAAAGAGAATTTCATTATTCCATTTCTTTATTATTCATTGGAATAACTTCGTATACGTGGTTTACCCTATACTTGGTGACATTCTTCTATTATTATTCTTGGAACATCCTGTCTGTGTGTGTTTTACAGGACCGGTTAAAATTTTTATTATTATTCTGTTGAATATCCCGCTCGTGTGTTTTACACCAGACCTAGTTCCATTTTTATTATTCCGTCTTTATTATTCTGTCAGAATATCCTGTCTGTGCTATACGCCGGACCTGGTTCCATCATTTATTATTCCGCATTTATAATTCTGTTAGAACATCCTGTCGGTGTGAATTTCACCTGACCTGATGCCGTTATTATTATTCTGTTGGAATAACCTGCCTGTGCGGTTTATCGCATGCATGGTGATTTCTTTTGTTATTCCATTCTTTATTATACCCAGTTGGTTAAAACTTTGACTTCTATACTCCATGAAATTAGTAGAATATCCTTGATATTTGCGCTTCATCCAGATCCTTTCATGGAAATATTCTTCTCTCAAAGATTCTTGAATTTTACTCTACAAAAAAAAGATCATGTCGACAATTTGGACGTTAATAATTCCCGGATAAAATAATTCTTGAACTTGTTTTATTGAATTCTTATATCATTGTCATCATCCTCATGTTTATATTATGTTGAAAGTCATCTGTGGGCCTGTAGTGCATAGATGGACTTGGTATGATTATGACCGTAAACTATTCTTGTAATCATGACCGTAATGTTACAAATGATGTGATGAAAGTCATCTTCGCTTACGTACGCATAGATGGACTTAGTATGATTATGACTGTGGATCATTCTAAGATAATCATGACCGTTATAAATGATGTGATAAAAGTCCTCGGTGGCCTCGTAAAGCATTGATGAATAGTTTTGGTATGATTATGACCATGGTTTATCTCGGTAGATAGTCATGACCATTGATGATTTAATGAAAATTCTCGACTGCGTGGTATGTGGATGATTAGATGTGGTGGAATATTTATTAAAGTTCGAGTCTCAACTATAAAATGATGAAAAACCTTTTAAATCATAAAAGATAGTAGATTTTATTTTCTACTTGACTCTTTTAATGGATCAGATATTCCGCCGCAGCTTAAACCGGGTTGTCATTGTATTTTATCGGTTTAACATTGTTGAAGACTATTGATAATTTATTCGCATTATCTTAGTTATAATATTTCTTATCGGGCTAGTTGAGCTCACCCTTTCTTTCATCGTTATCTTCGTGAAATGAGAATATAGCCGGGACGAAGTCTGGGAAAAGAGTGATGGTCCCGAAGATAGCATTAGTAGTCCTCACTATTTCGTTAAATAGTGTAACAATAAATGTAATGAGGACTCCTTGAGTATGGATATTGTCTAAATGACAATATTCCTATTAGAACTCTCGATTTATGTATTGTCGATATTACATGCATGTATGTATAATTAAGTTTGTATTTGAATTTATGTACCATGTAAGTGGCGACCCAAGATGGGTGGCGATACCTAATTTTGGGGGCGCCACAGGTTGGTATCGAGCTTAGGATATGATCCCGGCCGAGATGTGAGATAAGAACTAGGAGGGGAGAGACGGGAATTTTTCGCTAGTATGACCTACCTAAATTTATTTGGTATTTAATTGGCTCACGTGAGTATAGGGATAATATGTGATATGTTAATTAACCCTTGTTTTGTGGCATTATTTGAAAATGGCATCCCAAAATGTTGAGATAATAATGGAGCACAGAGACCGTTGAGTCTCTCCACGCATCAATAATCGTGGATAATGTAATGCATGTGATGGCGATAATCCTCCGTAAACAACAACACCGATCAAATGATGAACGATTTCAGACGCTTAGGAGTTTTTAGAATTCATGCAACATCGACGGAAGGCGGCTCCTGCTCATAAAGCGTGTGAAAATAATGCAACCCACTTTGGCCACCGCTAAGCAGCTTCAAGGAGCTGGGACCCACCGGAGTTTTTGGGAAAGCCGTAACCACTTAAAAGTGAGACGTGGTTAAAGCAGATCACCAAGATATTTGATGTCTTGGGATGCTCAGAGGAGCAAAAGGTTCCATTTGCCACCTTTATGTTGCGTGAAGAGGCAGACATCGGTGGGAATCAGAAACGCACTACCTGCATCGACATACTCAAGATGTCTTGGGAGAAGTTCCAAGAGCTTTTCAACGACAAGTACTTTCCCGAAAGTATTCGTCACATGAAGGAGGTGGAGTTTATCAAGCTGGAGCAAAATAATATGACCGTGTCATAGTATGAGGCTAAGTTTGCCGAGTTATCTCGGTTTGCATCCCATTTGGTCGATAATGAGGAGCGAATGACGCTAATGTTTTTAAGAGGTTTGAAACCCGATATACGTCAATACCTAATTTCTCATAAACTTTGTTTGTATTCAGATATTGTGAATAGGGCTCAGTTATTGGAGCGCGATAATGAGTCAGCACAACCAAAAGGTAACGACCAACAACACAATAATAATCGTACCGGTGGCAACGGCCATCGGAACAACGATAACCATCGTGGGGGAAATTATCATTTCGGTGGTAACCATGGCCAAGATAATAGGAATGGAAATTTCAAGAAGAGAAAATTCAACAATGATGGAAAGACGTCAGCACCAGCACCCGTTGTTAAGGAAGGAGAACGACCACCTATCATATGTTTCAAATGCGGAGGGGAGGGACATATCAGTCCAAACTGCACGATGTCATCTAAAGCATGTTATAATTGTGGAAAAGAAGGTCACTTAGCCCGATTTTGTCGTTCACCGAAGACAAGTTCAGCTAGGATGGAGGCACCAAAGACCGTTCCGAAAAAGTCAAAATCCAGAAGTGTGAGGAGAGCGTTTTTTGTGACTTCTCAAAAAGCGAGTAACCCGAACGAAGTTAGCACGAGTTAGTTAATTATAAATTACGTAAGTCTATACCTTATAAGATACCGGTTCTACCCATTATTTTATCTCTCTTGCTAATGCTCAACGTTTAAATTTGACTTCGAGAAGTTAGACTTTGACTTATTGGTTGAAACTTCGTTAGTAGGAGCCTTTGTTACCTCTACTATTTTTAAATTTTGTTTGATTCAAATAAACACTTTCACGTTACTTGTCGATCTTATTTTTTTTAAAAATACTGGCCTTTGATGTGATTTTAGGAATCAATTGGTTATCTAATCTTCATGCTTTTCGTAAGGTTGTTAGCTTTTATATTCATAACCAACTTGTTGTGCGAATTCAAGTAACCAAACTACTAAAGTCAATTATTGTCATATCAAGCCATAAGTAAAGAGCCCCGAACCTTTTGTTGTTGACTTCCTTGTGTGGAATGCACCGAGGCCAGACTTTCTCTAGGCGACATCATGAAAGAAGATGGCGAGTTGATAGGCATCATTATGAGGTGCTATCTAGGTTAAAGGATAGAAGTCACAGTTGGTATCAATGTGACGTATTATCCAAGTTTTGGATGAGAGTCACAGTTTTGAATGATATTTCTATCATTAATAAATTTCTTGACGTATTCTTGAAGACTTTCTAGCCTACCCTAGAGCGTGAAATCGAATTTTGTATTGATTCAAAGACAAAAACCCATTTCTTAAACCTCAAATATTTCTTCAACTAAAAGGATCTATTTACGTGGATTATGATGAAAGTCATAATAAAAGCATTGGACTAATGAAAATCATGGGTATACGTGGTATTAGTAAGTGTTATAATGAGTTATGTTGGTTATTATGAGAAAACATGAAAGTTTCTTAGAAATCACAAAGAGTTGAAAATCAGATTTTGTGAAAAAAACGTAATATGAAATTCAATTGACCATATCTCCTAATATATTTTGAATTTTTCAAAGTGGTCAAGTTCTAGAGTTAGATCTATGAGTTTTGTAGCATCTCCAAGTGGAATCACTTTGGAAAAGGTGTTGTAGATTTACGTGTGGAACTGATTTTAATAAAGAATGAAAAAGCTGGAAATTTCAAAAAGCTACTGATTTTATTTTTAAAAGGGCATTTTCGGCCACTTAAATTATGAGAAAAATTCTATCCTTTTGGGAAATGAAAGTATATGGTATAAGGTAACTCCTGTCCAAAAATGAGCTTATTCTGACTTAAAATGAGCAAGTTATGACCATTTCAATATTTAGGTTTTTCCGACAAAAAATGACATAACCGGAGTTCTACAACTCCGATGACCATGAAATTTAAACTGGAGGCTCATATTAACATGTGTAAGGTCCTGCCAAGATTTGGGAATTTCTGGAGTTAACCTTGAGGTAGCTAATTTCTTAAGGAATTAATTAGAAATTGATTTTTGAAAAATAGTAAATGAATTTTAAAAATTTCGAGAAAAATGTATGTTCATTATGGAACTATATTATGCTAAATCCCAGAAAAGAAATATATTTGGGACTGATTTGGTATTTTCTATGAAAATAGTTTAGTTACTTAAACATATGAGTTAAATATGTTATGTGAAGTAACAAAGTTGAAAATAGGATTTTATGGCTAGAGAATCCTATATAGAGTATATGTATATATATATATTTTTTTTGATGAGGATTTGATCATTGGTGATGATATCTTATGAGTATGACATTTTGAATGATTAAATGCATTATATGGTAAAAGCGTAAACAATTGAAATAAATTGTTTATAAATTTAAGAAGTGATTAAAATATTGTTATAATATTAATGATATTAGATTATGAGATTATTAAGTGATTGATAACATGGGGATATTCTTAAATCCTCGGATAAATTATATTATAAATGTTTAATATTTATCCTTTATCTCATTTGATTGATTCTTTATATCATTATCCTCATGCTTATATTGTGTTGAAAGTCATCTCGTGGCTTTACGTGCATAGATGGACTTGGTATGATTATGACGACCGTGGATTGTTTAAGATAATCATAACCGTAATTGAAAACATGATTATCTTCGCACGTTTGGCACGAGTGCATTGATAATTTGTGGTCGGATACTAATGAATACACGATTATCTTCGCAGTAGTGCATGGATAATTTGTGGTCGTGATACTAATGAATACACGATTATCTTTGGTAGTAGTGCATGGATAGTTCGTGGTCGTGATAATAAAGAATATCCTTGGCCTCAGTAGTGTGGATGATTCGATGATGTGGATTAATTATCGAAATGAGTCTCAAAGAATGAAATATTAATTCATGGATGTGGTAAAAGTTATCTTTCGTCAGTAGTATATTGATGGACTTGGTATGATTATGACGACCAGGATTATTCAGATAATCATGATCAGATTAAAAACACGAATATCCCCGCCAAGAAGTGCATGGATAATTCGTGGTCGTGATACTATTGTCGAAGTTTCAAAGATTATTTGTTTTCTAAATTGTATATCTTTGGCCCAGTAGTGCAAAGATGAATTGTTAATGAATATCTTTGGCCTGGGATTGCAAAGATGAATTTAATGTTTTCAACGATAAAGGTATTCAAGGTATCCGCACCTCTTATCATACCAGTATCGCACCCTAATTTCGAGGGCTTAAATTCCATAAGGAGGGAGATGTGAGACCCCGTGATTTTATCAATAAAGATTTAAATTTTGTCGAAATAATTTTGTAATGTTATGGTGTGAATTTGAGATAATATTATAGTTGTGGGTAGTATTTATAAATTTTGCAAAGTATGCAAGTGGTTATATTATATTTGATTGGTCTGGGAATATCTTGGTTTAGCAGGAATATTAAGACAACTACCAATCATTGGTGGACCCCACAATGTAATTATCATTTGATCGAGAGAAAACGACAAAAATATTTTATTGAAATAACGGCGGAAGTTTTACCGTTGATACTATTGAACTACTCAGTAGTAAAAGTACAAGAATACGTGTGGTTGCACAAGTAGCACACCAGATTGATTATCGATGCTTATGTGAGAAGTCACTCGGTTTGATTCCATTATTATCGATTAATAATATGAATTATTATAGCGATAATGACGCTTTTTTTTTTATTTAGTATTATTAACGTAATAAAATGTAAACATCTTTTTATATAAAATGTAATACTTTATTAAAGTTATTCTATAAATAGAATATAATATATTTTATTATGCATAGTGTTGCATAAGTATTTTGCATAGTGTTGTCGCATAAAGGTTTGCATAGTAAAATGTTTTTATATAAATAGAATATATGATATTTTATTTAAAAGATTTTGCTTTAAATATGGACCGTCGATTAAAGTAAATCAAACTGGACTGCTCATGAATTAATTACTATGCATTCTATTTTCCTATAAATAAGCTCATTCCTTCATTATTTTTCTTATTTAATTCACCGAAACTCTGAGAGAGAAATTATAGAGAGAAGCTATAGAGAGAAAATCTATAGAGAGAAAGAAGAAGAGTATTTCGGTACTTCACTACTTTGATATCCAAAGTGTCTTTTACGGTGAAGGGATATTATTCTTTTGTATTCAAAAAGAGAACTTCGTTATTCCATTTCTTTATTATTCTCGTTGGAATAACTCAGATACGTGGTTTACCCTATACTTGGTGACATTCTTCTATTATTCTCATTGGAACATCATCACATGTGTGTTTTTAACCGGACCGGTTCCGCCTTTTTTATTATTATTCTGTTGAATATCCCCATCGTGTGTTTTACACCGCACTCTAGTTCCATTTTTTATTATTCCGTCTTTATTATTATTCGTCGTAATATCCTCGCTCGTGCTATACGCGGACCTGGTTCCATCATTTATTATTCGCATTTATTATTTCATTAGAACATCCCGCTTGCGTGTGAATTTCACCGACCGATGCCGTTATTATTATTTCTGTTGGAATAACTCGCTGTATGCGGTTTATCGCATGCATGGTGATTTCTTTTGTTATTCCATTCTTTATTATACCCAATTGGTTAAAACTTTGACTTCTATACTCCATGAAATTAGTAGAATATCCTCGATATTTGCGCTTCATCCAAAGATCCTTTCATGGAAATATTCTTCTCAAGATTCTTGAATTTTACTCTACAAAACAAAGATCATGTCGACAATTTGGACGTTAATAATTCTCGGATAAAATAATTCTTGAACTTATTTTTATTGAATTCTTATATCATTGTCATCATCCTCATGTTTATATTATGTTGAAAGTCATCGTGGCACCAGAAGTGCATAGATGGACTTGGTATGATTACGACCGTAAACTATTCGGTGTAATCACGACCGTAATGTTACAAATGATGTGATGAAAGTCATCTTCGCTTACAGCATAGATGGACTTAGTATGATTATGACAGGATCATTCGGTATAATCATGACCGTTATAAATGATGTGATAAAAGTCCTCAAATTTATTCTGTAAAGCATTGATGAATAGTTTTTGGTATGATTATGACCGTGGTTTATTCTAAGATAGTCATGACCATTGATGATTTAATGAAAATTCTTCGACCGTGGTACTGTGGATGATTAGATGTGGTGGAATATTTATTAAAGTCGAGTCTCAACTATATAATGTTGATGAAAAACCTTTTAAATCATAAAAGATAGTAGATTTTATTTTCTACTTGACTCTTTTAATGGATCAGATATTTCACCGCAGCTTAAACCGGTTGTTTATGTATTTTATCGGTTTAACATTGTTGAAGACTATTGATAATTTATTCTCGCATTATCTTAGTTATAATATTTCATCGGGCTAGTTGAGCTCACCCTTTCTTTCTTTCACCGTTCTCTTGTGAAATGAGAATATAGCCGGGATTTAGTCTGGGAAAAGAGTGATGGTCCCGAAGATAGCATTAGTAGTCCTCACTATTCTGTTAAATAGTGTAACAATAAATGTAATGAGGACTCCTTGAGTATGGATATTGTCTAAATGACAATATTCCTATTAGAACTCTCGGTTTATGTATTTGTCGTATATTACACACTACGTATGTATAATTACGTTTGTATTTGAATTTATGTACCATGTAAGTAGCGACCCAAGATGGGTGACGTATACCTAATTTTGGGGGCGTCACATTGACCGTGCCTGAAGGCACGACGTAACAAAATTCTCGATCTCTGTCTCCTTTTCGACAATATCGCTTTCATTTTCTCTCTCTTTCTTCCTCACCCACCTCCCTTTCTCGCCCAAATCAATTAGAAAGAATCTGAACCGTCCTTGTGCTTTCCCGTCCAAATCAATTAGAACAAATCTGAACCGTCCTAGTAATTGCTCGTGCCTGAAGGCACGACGCAATGAAATATTAGATTAAAATTCGAAAAACACTACATTACCTAAAGATTTTTGCAACCTAAAAAAACTTAAAATCACACAACAATTATCATAATTCACCACACCACCACAATAATTAATTTTTCTTTAAAAACAGATATCCAGAAAAATCTAAACCAGTCTACAAAACTTAGAAATCATCAATAATAATTTTTATAATTCACCACACCACACCACCACAATAACAATTATTATTATTATTATGCTAGTTATTTAAGCAAAGCATTATTTTAAGATTAAATATAAACATAAAGACATATGCAAACATATGTATAAAATCAAAATCAAAATCATAATTATATACATGCATAAATATTTTTGTGGGGATTAAGTCATACCTCTAACTATTGGAATGATTTTCCCTTTCGGGAAATCCCTAGATGGAGCAAGGACGGAGGATGAAAATCAAAATTATTCTGGAAATAGTGTATGTATTATTGATGGAGGAATTACGAAGGAGGAGAGGAAAGAGATGGAATAATCAAGCCTATTCCAAGTCTCAAACCAAGCTTTTTCTTAAATGTCTAAGATCTAATTCTTTCTGGATATGATTTTCTTGATTCATATACTTAGTCTGGCTAGTCTATTTTCTATATTCTTAATTTTATGTTATTTTCTAGCTATTTTTCTGTTATAGAATTTTTTTGTTATTTCTCTATATGTTCTGTTATGTCCATTAATGGCCATATGTAACAATCCAGAATTTTTATATATAATTTTAAATATTTATTGAATTAAATAAATATTTTAGTTGATGTGTTTATTGTTAAATAAATATTTGTTTAATTTGGTTATTTATTAATTTAATAAATAATTCATGAGTCATGGGAATTAACTTGATTAAGTGTAATATGTTAAGTAAGTTGATATTTGGTAATTTTGTATGTTGAAGTTAATTTAATCAAAAAAGTGATGATTTAATTATTATGTGATAATATTCTAATTTAATAATTAAATTATAGAATTGATAATGATTAAATGAATTATTATAATGTCATTTTAATTTAATTTAGTAAGTAAAAGTGATGTATTAATTTATTAAATAAAATTATAATAAAAGTTATAATTTTGTGATAATTTGATTATGTGGCAATTTGATTTAACAAGTTGATGTTAACTTTAATTTAATTGAATTTGAATATTAGAATTTAATTAAATAAAGTGTGACAATTAAATTATATAGTAAATGAGTTATTAAAATAAATTAAAAGAGATTTAATTTAGTTTTACCAAAAAAAGCCCTATGGCTTTTGAATTCTTATTTTAATTCAGCCACAAACAAGACTTATGACTTTTGATTTTCAAAAAAAAAGTATAACTGACATCAGTTATACTATGTAATATATGTATATGCCAATTATATTACCTATATTATATATCAGTTATATTATATATTATATCAGTTATATACTACGTTAAGTTTACAAGAAGAGAGAAAAGAGAGAAGGAAGAAGAGAAAACTATTTGTGAATTAGAAAAAACAAGGAGGTTGTTATCATCTTTGTTGGTTAAACAAGAACTTGAAGGTAGCAATTTAACTTTTAATTTATTAGTTTAGTTCTTAATTATTCTTCACTAAAAAATATATTTTTATTTCTCTATAAAGTTATTTTATGATAATTGTCGAATATATAGCTTATATATTTTAATTTATTTGTATAATCTATTTTTATATGTTTAGTATGTGACATAGGTATGATATGACTTATTTTAGAATCAAAATTGATACTCAATTCATGATATAAAGTGTAATTGATTTTTGATTGTGTAAATATATGAAGAAACGAAAACAATGGGTTTTAAACTTACTATTTTGGTTGAAAAATGAATTCACAGTGATTAATTTTGCTAAGAATATCAAAAAGTGAAGAAATAGTAAAAATAATGAATTTAAAGGTTGTAATTTGAAAGTTTGTTGTTTATATGGTTAGAAACATATTAGGAATATTAATTATTATTTTTGTGAAGTTTATACAACTTGGGTAAGTTTGAATGATTGTTAGAAAGGAGCTTTTAGGCTAATTTGGCTTTGTTTTGTGTTCTTTGCGAATATTATCTACGCAGTTGTCGTGTCATGCAATAATATATACCATATCAGATATAAACAGGTATGCCGCAGTGCCACCAAAGGTGCTTGTTGACGAGTACAAAGCTTGCAGAACGCCGATTTTGTGAGTAAATAGAAGGCCAAGAACGCCAACCAACGCAACTCAACGGCTTACGTGAGTAAAGAGAAGTGTTGATTGCTACCAAATAACCGCAGAAGCGTTCTGTTTATACAGAATCGACAACATTTGGCGCCAAGAAGTGCTTTTGGCCCAAAAATTTGATTTTTAATATACATATTTATAATTGATAATATAGTGTGATCTTATGACTATAAAATGTGATTAATCATATTGTGGTGTTGTTATAATACCAAATATGAAAATTATTATTAGTAATTAATGAGTGATGTGATAACTGAAGATTTGTGTTATTGCATTAAAAGTGTGGTTTAATCATGTGGTTAAACCTAATACCAAAGGGTTGTAAATGAAATAGATATTCAGTTATGTACCGTGAACATCTAATAACTAATTATTTCATGATGACATGTGTATAGGATATTTGGGAACGTGAGTAATTATAACTATTTAGCCTACACGCAAGGTAAGTTGCTAAACCTTACTTCTTTTTATTGAACAAGTTCTCTAACCCTAACTTTATTTGAGCAAGTTTCTGAGCTTTACTTTTATATTAAACAAGTTCTTGAAATATGTTGAGCAAAGTTTTTGATCTTGTTTCTTTGTTGGAAATTGTAACCTTAGCTTACCATGTTTTTCAAGTAAAGTTTATTATATCTTCTCAATGCTTTGAACTTTAATCTTAAAGCATAAACTTGTTGCGTTGCAGTATTCATTTATGGTTCATAACTACTTTGTATTACGTTGTTGTTGAACCTTTACATTGTCATTGAACTTTTGATTCAACTAATCCTTAGTTGATGTACGTTGAACTCTAAATTACCCATGAAACTTATCCAAACCAAACTTCCTTTGATGCGGACTCGCATATTAAAACTGAGATGAACAACACTATTATAGGGGATTATTTACGTGAAAGCATTAAGATGTTTGTACACAATACGTGGTACGAAGGGCTGATCCCCCTAATTACAAGAAAGAAGGTCCATATAGTCTAAGAACTGTTAAAGTTTAAAGTAGAAATACTTATAACCTAGGACATAGTTCATGGTCTTATGACCCTCAGATGAATTTCAATATCAGTTCTTGATTATCAATACTATAAAGATGTTATTCAATTCAGTTAAACTTATTCATTACCAGTTATTGTGTTTTGTTTAAGTGAGCGTTTGTTTTGCTCACTCTTGCATATATATAATGTAATGCCCCCAAATTCAGGTACTTAAAACCTGAACTCAGTGCTTTACGATACCATTTCTATGAGCTAATAATAATAACAATAATATAAATACCAAACTTAGTTTATATATATCAGAGTCTAATCTCAAGTATGCAACCTTTACTACATTCACTACAAGATAATTAATAGATATCATTGTCTTAATAAAGTTATACTATTACATAGAATACCATAACATTTATTCTGTTTGCTTTCCTTTTTCTTTGTTCTTGGCCGAACCTTCTGGTTGTTCACACTTAGCTGAAAACATTTAAATTAAGCAAGGATGAGCATTTGAGTGCCCAGCAAGTAATAGCAACAATAAATAGTAGCTGAAGGGATTAAATGTTTTCTTTGAATGACACTTCTACAAATGAATCAACAACAGGAAGAAGTATCTTTGAACCAATAATAACAACATATCAATTCTATATCAAAATTTTGGAAATACGTACTGACTATAAATGATTATTAGTCGATAGACTATGAACATTGTTTTTAATTTTCGCAAAGGTTAAACAGAACTTCATCTACAAACCTTGATAACTTACGGTCACGTGGGTGTACATTCCAATGTGCCCTGTATTGATCAATACTACATGCAAGAACGATATTATTGTTCATCTGATCCGCCTTTGGCGCACAAAAGTTTTCCCATATACGGGATGTTCATACAAGGGTACATAGCATGCACAATCATTATAAGTAGATCTCGATCATAATTGATCGAACTGATCTTTAACTATTCAGCATAAAGCTTGTCTATCTGATTAAAGAGAAATTTGATTTCTAATAGAACTCAAATTCCTCCTTCAAAATTTCTTTATAAAATAATTTATTATATATATAAGAAAATTATATATAAGAAAATAAAAGTTATACGAATAATACATAGAGTTTCATCCCCATCTGCCACGGTATCTTGAACGGTCATGTTAAAAACTCTTGCGGTTGATTTTGTTGGTTTGTTTGTTGAAGTTGGTCCCGTTGTCGCCAGCGTCCCCAAACTTTTCTTCGTAGTCATACTCCTTGCCTCCATTCTCCTTTTCGGACAGTCCTTCACCTTATGCTCTGTTGATTCACAAATAAAACACCCACTATACATTCTTGGATTGGGACAGTTGGGAGATATATGTCCCTTCTGCCCACACTTATAACACACAAACTTACCTTTAAAACACTCTTCCGAGTGATTCTTTCCGTAATTTTCACACTGCATAACTTGTTTCTTTCCACCTCCTGGCCTATTTCCGGTATTCCCACAATTATCTTTTTTTTCCCAGTCCTAACACCACTACTCCCTTCTCCAGCTCTAGCTTAATATGCCTCCCACCAAAAATTCGCCTCCCCTTTCATTATATAAGTGGCAAAAGCTGTCTTTTGCCCCTCCGTTATCCTAGCTATCATAAGCGCTTTTACAGAGTTAGTTGATCCTCTAAATCCTGGTAATACGACCGCTTTAAAGTCTTTGAAGTTCGCTAATCGATTATCTAGCTGATTTCACTCGGCTGGTATTCCGTTCTGCATAGCTTGAGCGGCCATTATTCATAAAATTCTGCATCGGGTTTGGTTGTTCTCAAAGATTATCGATGATTCTTTCGCCTTTGGTTTCATTTTCTTGGCGGCATTATCAGATAAAATCATAATTTATCTTTCATCGACCTACCTTCTATATCTTAGGGTATACATATAACGCAAAATTTTCTACTCAATTAATCATGTATTCAAAATATTAGATTTTGAAAACTGGGTTTACTGTATTAACCAGTGTTCAGATAAATAATTACTATCTTTATACCAACTTATTTCATTAATACAACATAGATTCATATTCATAGCACTTGACATACCATAGCATATACTGCTTTAAACATCCACTATCCCTTTGTGACTCAAAAGTTGGGAATTGCTGTCACAACTTATACGAAAGTTGAGAATATTACCTTATATAGACATACCTATCATATACACAACATAGAATCATACATATTCAAGTAATACTAATAATACTTATTTTCTACGCCGTCACTAAGGATCAATTGCTTAGTATTCTATATATTCCTATTTTCCTCAATATTCCATTTACACATAACTATACTAGTCCTCCTTGTAGCCATTTGGTACTCGTTTAATTATTGAGTTTCCAGAGGTTAAGGGTTCAAGGCTGGCGAGGAGATGGAGTAGTAATTTAAGAATGATATGAGGTATTCTAAAATACCTCCCTTTTTCTTACCACATATTATGAGTTTAAGAACTCACCATAAATATATGAGTTTAAGAACTCGAGCTTGACCTTATATTCTTTAACTATACTCTACCTATCAGTTATACTATCGTTACTGGGTCCGGTACTACACTTTTCTAGTATAATCACCTCATTAGGGTTGCTTTCAATGTGAGCCTCTATTTCAGCTATTGGCTTTGATATTGGCTCGGTTATGGAGGTTGACTCCTTCTTTAAAATCTGAGGGTATCCTAATCCTTTTCTATCTGACATCTACACACAGAAATTATTCTAATAACATATAATATATACACATAGTAAATAATAGTTTTATATAAGTTACTTTTATTTTGTTTTTCGATGAATTTATTCAATTCATTTCCTTATAAACTCTATATGAGTTATTTTTATTTTCAACGTTTCCCTCTGTTCTAAGGTTATAGCCTAAGGTCTATCCCACCTAAGGTTTCTAACCCTAAAGCTCTGATACCATGTTGTAACGCCCCCAAATTCAGGTACTTGAAACCCGAACTCAGTGCTTTACGATACCATTTCTATGAGCTAATAATAATAACAATAATATAAATACCAAACTTAATTTACATATATCAAAGTCTAATCCCAAGTACACAACCTTTACTACATTCATTACATGATAATTAATAGATATCATTATCTTAATAAAGTCATACTATTACATAGAATACCATAACATTTATTCTGATTGCTTTCCTTTATCCTTGTTCTCGTCGTCAACCGTTGTTGTTCACACTTAGTGAAAACATTTAAATTAAGCAAGGATGAGCATTTGAGTTCCCAACAAGTAATAGCAACAATAAATAATAGTAGTCAAGGATTATTAAATGTTTTCTTTTGAATGACACTTCTACAAAGAATCAATGGTTGTGAAGTATCGTTGAACCAATAATAACAATATATCAATTCTATATCAAAATTTTAAAACTACGATCGACTATAAATGAGTATTAGTCGATGCACAATGAACATTATTTTTAATTTTCAAAAAGGTTAAAATGTAACTTCATTTATAAACCATTATAACTTACTACCACGTAGGTGTACATCCTAATGTGCCCTATATTGATCAATACTACATGCAAGAATGATATTATCGTTCATCTGATCCGCCTTTGGCGCACAAAAGTTTTTCCATATACGGGATGTTCATACTTAGTCGGGAATTCGAACCAAAATAATTTGGTCGGATAATAATAAAGTTCTATCTTGTTCAACAATATTTTTAAGTTTGTGTCTAGCCGGATCAAATAACTTAGACAGCTTTTAAGTCAGCGTATACATAATGGAAATTAATAAGTATGTATCAACATGTGATTAAATACAATGATTATCTAAGTGAGGACACTTGTATAACCATATTTAGAAATTAATGAATAGAATAAATATTTGAATTATACAATAATACTGTACTGATAAATAATGTTCGGATACATAATCGATAACAATAGAGTTAATATTCTGGCACAATGATAATATAATTCTGAAACTTTCTTACTTATGTCCATTGCATAAAGTAAATGCAAAGGTAGCATACTTGCCTGGTTTGCTGCTTACAATACGTAACTTAGTTTTATCTTTTATATCAAGCCCTATCATTAATAAGATCATTTATTCGATTAGAATAACATAATATAACACACATAAGATCGCTATTTGCAAAAAAGACATAACCTAATCACATTGTCACATACATTTAAAAAATTAAATGGATCACAAACAAATATGTATCTAGTCAAATTATCTAAGTCCAGATCAATTTCTGAAATATGTCGGTGTACCGACGGCTTTATTGGGTAATTATAGAGTCTAAAACTCTATACTATAGTTCAATAGATGTAAATATCAGACATATTTTTTTTCATAGCCTTATAATAATTTTTAAATAATTATTATAATTTATCATGATTTTTTCAAACATTGGAATCATTATAAAATGATTTAAATATCAAATAATTCTATTATCATTAATATTTAAATAATATTAAACTATTAATGAAACCATTGCCAAAATATTAAAGTTATTTATAATAACTCAAAATATTTTTAAAGTATTAATATTACCTTAAATGATTTTTAAAATAATTAAAATTATTTTTAAATAATTACCATTAATACTTAAATATTAATGCATTATTTACCTAAATATTAAAAGTCATTAATTATAACTTAAAATATTTTTAATTCATTTATATCCTTTTAAATGATTTTTAAATTAATAAAACCATTTTAAAACTATTTATTTAATATAATTATTAAATAAACTTAATATCATTAATATTAAATTATTAATGAAATTATCCTTTAAATATTAAAAGTTATATTTTATAACTTAAATAATTCTTAAACACTTTATTTTTATTTAAAATGATTTTTAATTTATTTAATATAAATATTAAATAAATCTAATATCATTAATATTAAAATATTAATATTTTTCATGACAAAATATCAAAAGTTATATTTTATAACTTCAAATTTTTTATAACTTTTAAATCATTTTTATATGATTTTTAAATCATTAATTTTATTTTCCACAATTTATTTAATATATTCTATAAATGAATTAATTATCATTAATATTAATTAATTAATGAAATTCATCACAAAATATTAAAATTTACATTTTATAACTCAAAAATATTTTTAAACACTTTATTCTTATTTAAAATGATTTTTATAACATTAAAATCATTTTTTCTCTAATTTATTTAATACACTAATTAAATAAATTAAATATAATTAATATTCAAATAATTATAAATATTAATGAAAAATATCCCAAATTATCAAAAGTTATTTTTCATAATTTAAAATAATTTTTAAAACCATTTTTTGTAATTTTTAAGAATTTATTTTCTATTTTTAATCATTTTTCGGAAATTCAAAAAATAAAAATAATAGAAACCGTCGCTATATGCTATAGCGATACATTTCTATCGTGTTAGGTGTTCTTGGCTCAAGAACACTGACAAGTCAGTGTTCAAGGATCAATGTTTGACCTCCTTTAATTATCAGCATAAGCATGTTCTGGGCCATGTTAAACATTGATCATGTAGTGATTATGTAGCTCTACATAGATCAATCATCGTCCAAGCCATACAATATCATAGCTTCACAATCCGAAGCTTCAAAGTGGCGGTCAGAAGCTTTTTGGGCTTTCTGGGTTACCCAGAAACCTAGACAGCTTCGACTGCCCACTTTGCAGTTCGATTCTCTCCCAGTTTGGTTTATTTTATTAGTGTTATTAAGGTTCAAAACTATAGTACTAATGTCAAGGAACATTTATATACCATTCTATCAGTCCAACAACATCATAAACTCTAGATCCAATCCGGTCAAAGGTTGTCAGAAGCAATGTTCTAACGGTTTCTGGAAATTCCAGAAACTGGACTTCGTGATCGAGTTGCTCAGTTTGACCTCCCACTACTACCAACATATGTGTTGTTTAAGAGATCTAATAGCATGGATCTAGAGTCCACATATCAGGCTACAATCTAGATATATATAACAACATCATCAAAAAAAACATAACCCCTGACAGATCAAGGCATTTAAAAAGCTTGTCAGACACTGATTCACACTTTTTAGGTTACCTAAAAAGTTATGGTCATGCTCGGTCAACTCACTTTGACCACTAATAACATGAAATCTAGACATCCAATGACTGTGATTACACTTCTAGATCAAAGACCACATATCAAACTATAGATCTACAATATAAAACATCAAAAAGCATGAACATATAAAGATCTAGGGCCACTGACATTGCTTGTCAGACCACTATGAATGCTCAAGAATAGTTTTTTGAAAACTTTGATTGTAAAGCATTTTGATGCTATGGATCTATGTTAGATCATCATAAAACATTCTTTAACACTTATATAAACACATAAACACAAACTTTAGCTTAGCACACAAGATCTTAGATGGGTTTAGGTTTATACCTTTGTAGTCCAATTCTTGATCTTAGCTCTCCAGATCTGTTCTTGGGGTTCTAGGAGGTTGTTTAAGGACTGATACACTTAAGGATTTCGGAGGTTAGGAGAGAGAGAGAGAGTTGTTGAGAGTTTGGGTGCAAATGACTAAGTTTTGTGGACTTTCTCTCTCTTAAATCTATATATATGATGATGTAAAGCACATGGCTGATAACTTTGCTTGATTTCCTGGAGATTTTAGGTCATGCAAGTCAAATTAGTAGGTCACCAACTCCAAATATGGGAAGATTTGCAAGTTAGCTTATTAAAGAATGTAAAAGGGTATTTTGGTCATTGGCCTTATGATTTTAATGGCACAAAGGTAATCTTGACAAACACTTAGGGTTTAACCCTAAGGTTTCCAAAAATTTAATTTTTGTAAGATTTCAATTTAGGGTTTAAAATGAAATTGAGTTTCTAAAAATTACAAATTAAGTTTTTCTAAAATTGTTTAGGTTTCTAATAATATTAAACATGAAAATTAGGTTTAAGGTTCACTAATTAGCCTTAAGATTGCTAAGTTCGCAATTAGGGTTCATAATTAGCAAATTAGGGTTTATAATTTAAATATTAGGGTTTCTAAAAATTAAGATTTCTAAATATTAATCAGGGTTTACCTAATTAACATTAAATCCTATAATACTTAACCTTAATCATAATAACATAGTTACATAACAGTCTCGAACTCATAATTGAGTTTTAAATTAGGGTTTCCACTTAGTAATTAGCTAATTAGGTTTCCTAATTTAGTAATTAGGGTTCTCAATTAATTAGGGTTCCTAATTAATTAAGGTTTTCCATAATTAGTGTTAAAATCAATAACACATGGTATTCATAACCCAACGTAATTACTTGAAAATTTTACAGTCTTATTTGACTATTGCATTAGGGTTTATTTAAATAATACTAGGGTTTTGTAATACTGTACCATAATTAACCAACCATCATCAGTCTACACATATACAGTACATATTCATAGCACTGAAATAAAAATAATATTTATAATAAATGTCATTAATCACATAACATAATTATTGCATGATTTTAAAGTCTCATTTGACTTGAAAACTAGGGTTTATCGATAATATTAGGGTTTTGCAGTTACCTTAAAACTTTTCCACACATTAACCTTACACACATAACATATATATTTATAACACCCGACAAATAATAGTATAATATTATTATTCTCATTCCTTGATCAAAACTCTAAAATTAGGGTTTGGATTCCATATCGATTTATCTTTCATATATAACATTATTAATTAAGTTAAAATAATTAACTTAATTAATCTAAAATAAATTCATATAATAAAATAGTTATTATAATAATTCTATAATCATTTCATGGAAAATATAATAATTTATATTTTCATGGAAAATAAATAATAAAATCATTTCTTCTATAAAATTAATTATTATAAGAATATACTTTATAATGATCAATAATTCTAAAATAAAATTATTTGTAATTATTCATGTAATAAATACATTTTATTTATCACATATATACATATACTTTACCTTGCACACATTCTTACTTTTAAAATAATAATAATAATAATAAAAAATTTATACGCAAAATTTTTGATTTAATTATATAGAAAATATCGGGTTATTACATTCACCATCCCTTATAAAGATTCCGTCCCCGGAATCACCGTTTTAAAACCTATACATATAAGGGTACATAGCATGAACAATCATTATAAGTAGATCTCGATCATAATTGATCGAACTGATCTTTAACTATTCAGCATAAAGCTTGTCTATCTGATTAAAGAGAAATTTGATTTCTAATAGAACTCAAATTCATCCTTCAAATTTTTTTTATAAAATAATTTATTATATATATAAGAAAATTATATATAAGAAAATAAAAGTTATACGAATAATACCTGGAGTTGCATCCCCATCTGCCACGGTATCTTGAACGGTCATGTTAAAAACTCTTGCGGTTGATTTTGTTGGTTTATTTGTTGAAGTTGGTCCCGTTGTCGCCAGCGTCCCCCTACTTTTCTCCGTAGTCATACTCCCTGCCTCCATTCTCCTTTTCGGACAATCCTTCACCTTATGCTCCATTGATTCACAAATAAAACACCCACTATACATTCTTGGATTGGGACAGTTGGGAGATATATGTCCCTTCTGCCCACACTTATAACACACAAACTTACCTTTAAGACACTCTTCCGAGTGATTCTTTCCCTAATTTTCACACTGCACAACTTGTTTCTTTCCACCTCCTGGGCTATTTCCGGTATTCCCACAATTATCTTTTTTTTCCCAGTCCTAACACCACTACTCCCTTCTCTAGCTTTAGCTTAATTTGCCTCCCACCAAAAATTCGCCTCCCCTTTCATTATATAAGTGGCAAAAGATGTCTTTTGCCCCTCCGTTATCCTAGCTATCATAAGCGCTTTTACAGAGTCAGTTGATCCTCTAAATCTTGGTAATACGATCGCCTTAAAGTCTTTGAAGTTCGCTAATCGATTATCTGGCAGATTTCACTCGGCTGGTATTCCGTTCTGCATAGCTTGAGCGACCATTATTCATAAAATTCTGCATCGGGTTTGGTTGTTCTCAAGCATTGCTGACAGATTCTTCTGCCCTTTGGTTTCATTTTCTTCTTGGCGGCATTATCAGATAAAATCATAATTTATCTTTCATCGACCTACCTTCTATATCTTAGGGTATACACATAACGCAAAATTTTCTACTCAATTAATCATGTATTCAAAATATTAGATTTTGAAAACTGGGTTTACTGTATTAACCAGTGTTCAGATAAATAATTACTATCTTTATACCAACTTATTTCATTAATACAACATAGATTCATATTCATAGCACTTGACATACCATAGCATATACTGCTTTAAACATCCACTATCCCCTTGTGACTCAAAAGTTAGGAATTGCTGCCACAACTTATACGAAAGTTGAGAATATTACCATATACAGATATACCTATCATATACATAACATAGAATCATACATATTCAAGTAATACTAATACTACTTATTTTTTACGCCTTCACTAAGGATCAATTGCTTAGTATTCTATATATTCCTATTATCCTCAATAATCCATTCACACATAACTATACTAGTCCTCCTTGTAGCCATTTGAGTTTCTAGAGGTTAAGGGTTCAAGGCTGGCGAGGAAATGGAGTAGTAATTCAAGAATGATATGAGGTATTCTAAAATACCTCCCTTTTTCTTACCACATATTATGAGTTTAAGAACTCACCATAAATATATGAGTTTAAGAACTCGAAGCTTGACCTTATATTCTTTAACTATACTACCTATCTATCGGTTATACTATCGCTTCGGGTCCCAGATTACACTTTTCCAAAGATAATCACCTCATTAGGGTTGCTTTCAATGTGAGCCTCTATTTCAGCTATTGGCTTTGATTTTGGCTCGGTTATGGAGGTTGACTCCTTCTTTAAAATCTGAGGGTATCCTAATCCTTTTCTATCTGACATCTACACACAGAAATTATTCTAATAGCATATAATATATACACATAGCAAATAATAGTTTTATATAAGTTATCTTTTATTTTGTTTTTCGATGAATTTATTCAATTCATTTCCTTATAAACTCTATATGAGTTATTTTTATTTTCAACGTTTCCCTCTGTTCTAAGGTTATAGCCTAAGGTCTATCCCACCTAAGGTTTCTATCCCTAAAGCTCTAATACCATGTTGTAACGCCCCCAAATTCAGGTACTTGAAACCCGAATTCAGTGCTTTACGATACCATTTCTATGAGCTAATATTAATAATAATATAAATACCAAACTTAATTTACATATATCAGAGTCTAATCCCAAGTACACAACCTTTACTACATTCATTACATGATAATTAATAGATATCATTGTCTTAATAAAGTCATAATATTACATAGAATACCATAACATTTATTCTGTTTGCTTTCCTTTATCCTTGTTCTTGGCCGAACCTTCTGGTTGTTCACACTTAGCTGAAAACATTTAAATTAAGCAAGGATGAGCATTTGAGTTCCCAACAAGTAATAGCAACAATAAATAGTAGCTGAAGGGATTAAATGTTTTCTTTGAATGACACTTCTACAAAGAATCAACAGTTGTGAAGTATGCTGAACCAATAATAACAATATATCAATTCTATATCAAAATTTTAAAACTACGTACTGACTATAAATGAGTATTAGTTGACAGACAATGAACATTATTTTTAATTTTCGCAAAGGTTAAACAGAACTTCATTTATAAACCATTATAACTTACGGTCACGTAGGTGTACATCCCAATGTGCCCTATATTGATCAATACTACATGCAAGAATGATATTATCGTTCATCTGATCCGCCTTTGGCGCACAAAAGTTTTTCCATATACGGGATGTTCATACTTAGTCGGGAATTCGAACCAAAATAATTTGGTCGGATAATAATAAAGTTCTATCTTGTTCAACAATATTTTTAAGTTTGTGTCTAGCCGGATCAAATAGCTTAGACAGCTTTTAAGTCAACGTATACATAATGGAAATTAATAAGTATGTATCAACATGTGATTAAATACAATGATTATCCAAGTGAGGACACTTGTATAACCATATTTTGAAATTAATGAACAGAATAAATATTTGAATTTTATAATAATACTGTACTGATAAATAATGTTCGGATACATAATCGATAACAATAGAGTTAATATTCTGGCACAATGATAATATAATTCTGAAACTTTCTTACTTATGTCCATCAGATAAAGTAAATGCAAAAAGGTATATACTTGCTTCGGTTTCTTCGCTTACAATACACAACTTAGTTTTATCTTTTATATCAAGCCCTATCATTAATAAGATCATTTATTCGATTAGAATAACATACTATAACACATAGTACTGCTATTTGCAGTTAGCACATAACCTAATCACATTGTCACATACATTTAGCAGTCATTGGATCACAAACAAATATATATCTAGTCAAATTGTCTAAGTCCAGATCAATTTCTGAAATATGTCGGTGTACCGACAGCTTTATAGGGTAATTATTGAGTCTAAAACTCTATTCTATAGTTCAATAGATATAAATATCAGACATATTTTTTTTCATAGCCTTATAATAATTTTTAAATAATTATTATAATTTATCATGATTTTTCAAACACTGGAATCATTATAAAATGATTTAAATATCAAATAATTCTATTATCATTAATATTTAAATAATATTAAACTATTAATGAAACCATTGCCAAAATATTAAAGTTATTTATAATAACTCAAAATATTTTTAAAGTACAAATATTCCTTAAATGATTTTTTAAAATAATTAAAAATCATTTTTAAATAATTACCATTAATACTTAAATATTAATGCACTATTTACCTAAATATTAAAAGTCATTAATTATAACTTAAAATATTTTTAATTCATTTATATCCTTTTTAAATGATTTTTAAATTAATAAAACCATTTTAAAACTATTTATTTAATATAATTATTAAATAAACTTAATATCATTAATATTAAATTATTATGTTATTCCATTCTTTATTATTATGTTGGAATAACCTGTCTATGCGAAGTACCGCATACATGGTGAAATTCTTCTGTTATTCAATTCTTTATTATTCCGTTGGAACATCCTGTCTGTGCTTTACGCATGACATGGTTCCGTTATTTATTATTTTGTTGGAACATCCGCCTCATACGTTTACGCATGACCGGTTCCGTTGTTTATTATTACATTTGAATATCACGTCGCAGGCGTTTACGCATGACTGGTTCCATTATTTATTATTCATTGGAATAACTCGTGCATAAGATTTATCGCATTTATGATGATTTCTTTTGTTATACCATTCTTTATTATACCCACTTGGTTAAATTTTTGACTTCTATACTCTATGAAATTAGTGGAATATCATCCTTGATATTTGCGCTTCATCCAGTATCTTTTCATGGAAATATTCTTCTGAACATTCTTGAATTTTACTCTACAAAGAAGTATCATTTTGACAATTTGGATGTTATTGGTTCCTGGATAAATTAATTCTTGAACTTGTTTTATTGAATTCTTATATCATTGTCATCATCCTCATGTTTATATTATGTTGAAAGTCATCTGTGGCCTGTAGTGCATAGATGGACTTGGTATGATTATGACCAGGGATTATTTGGTATAATCATGACCGTAATGTTACAAATGATGTGGTAAAAGTCCTTATTGGCTATAGTGCATTGATGAAAAGTTGTTGGCATGATCATGACCATTGATGAATACACGAATATCCTTGGCCCGTAGTGCAAGGATAATTTATGGTTGTGATACTAATGAATATCCTCGTCAGAAAAGTGCGTGGATGATATGGCTTATTTATTAAACCGAGTCCCAATGATAAAAGTGATGAAAACCTTTTAAATCATAAAAGATAGTAGATTTTATTCTCTACTGACTCTTTTAATGGATTTCTTATTCCGCCGCAGCTTAAACTTGATGTTTGTTATATTGTATCGGTTTACTTTAATCGTTGAAGGCTAACAATAATTTATTCAAAGATTATCTTAGTCATAATATTTCTTATTGGGCTAGTTGAGCTCACCCTTTTACTTTCATTGTTTCTCTCAGAAATGAGAACGAAAGCAGGACTAGCTAATGGGGAACGGAATGACGGTCCAAATAATAGCATTAGTAGTCCTCACTATTC
Organism: Panax quinquefolius; assembly: GCA_020205615.1. Taxonomy (NCBI): domain Eukaryota; kingdom Viridiplantae; phylum Streptophyta; class Magnoliopsida; order Apiales; family Araliaceae; genus Panax; species Panax quinquefolius. The sequence goes on from CM035153.1 coordinate 88,520,618, forward strand.
TGTTAAATAGTGTGATATTAAATGTAATGAGGACTCAATTGAGTGTGGATATTGTGTAGATGATAATATTTGTATTAAAACTCACAACATATGTTTTGTCGTATTTTACACGACTGTTGTATAATTAAGTTGTATTTGAATTTTGTACCATGTAATTGGTGACTCAAGATAGGTGATGTATACCTATTTTGGGGGCGTCACACTATGTTCGTAAGTCAGACATTTCTTACGAGCACGTCTAGGTGATCAACCTATAGTACTCTATGTTGATCAACACTACATTCATTAAATGTATGTACATTTTAGTTGTGGCAACCTCACGTGCCTGTCGTTTGACGACAAAACATTTTTAGCATACTCAGGCTTCATTTGAAAACCACACCAATATAACTTGGTAAAACATTGACCATACTTTGATAGATTATAAGAAATCCAACATATCTTAAGTCTAGCCGAAAGAACTGGCTTTGACTTCATCAGACATTAGTTTATGCGTAAGAGTACATGAATGACAAAGCTTGTCCAGATGGAACTGGAACAAGGGTTAGAATACTTGCATTCAGCGTCAGTTACGGTTATTACACGTTCACGTTTAGTCTTTAAGGTCTCTACAATAGATGATCACATCACATAACACATTAGGACATGAATAAACATGCATGGTTCCTAATGAATCTTACCCTTGTTCTCAATCTGAACATGACTTAGATTTGTTACTATTGGTTCCGGCTTTCCGATATAGTTTACATTGTAATTACATTCATGTTCAATTGACTATCATCAACCTTTAGTTATCATACATTAAGTGTCTAACAATGTCTTAATAATGTTATAGTTAAGCTTTAGTTCATTGTTAGTTAATTAACATCCTTTCTCTACTTACAAACATTCTTCACTGTCAAAACCCTAGGGCTGGCGCTGCCGCACTGAAGAAGTCTTGGGAGAAGTTCCAAGAACTGTTCAACGACAAGTACTTTCCCGAAAGTATTCGTGACATGAAAGAGGTAGAGTTCATCAAGCTAGAACAAAACAACATGACCGTGTCGCAGTACGAAGCTAAGTTTGCCGAGTTGTCCCGGTTTGCGTCTCATTTGGTTGATAATGTGGAGAGAATGACGTGAATGTTTCTAAGAGGTTTAAAACCCGAGATACATCAATATCTTATCTCTCATAAATTGTGTTTGTATTCAGATGTTGTTAATAGGGCTCAGTTATTGGAGCACGATAATTAGTCAACCCAACCAAAAGAGAGCAGCCGACAAAATGATAATACTAGTGATAGCAGTCATCGAAGCGGTGACAATAAGTGTGGAGGGAATCAACATGCCAGAAATGGTAACCACTTCGGTGGTAATCATGGCCAAAATAATAAGAATGGACATTTCAAGAAGAGGAGATTCAACAATGATGGAAAGACGTCAGCACCAGCACCCGTTGTTAAGGAAGGAGAATAACCACCTATTATATGCTTCAAATGTGGAGGAGAGGGACACATCAGTCCAAACTGCGCGATGCCATCCAAAGCATGTTACAATTGTGGAATAGAAGGTCACCTGGCCTGATTTTTTCGTGCACCGAAGACAAGTCCAGCTGGGATGGAGGCATCAAAGGCCGTCCCAGACAAGACAAAACCGGTAGTTCAAGGGAGAGCATTATCGTGACCTCCCAGAAAGCAAGGAACTCGAACGAGGTCATCACGGGTAAGCTTATCATAAACTCTAGCAAAGTATATACCTTATTTGATACCGGTTCTACCCATTCTTTTATTTCTCCTACTTGCACTCAATGTTTAAATTTGACTCCAGAGAAATTGGACTTTGACTTATCTGTTGAAACTCCATTGGGAGAAACTTTCATTACATCCACTGTTTATAAGTCTTGTTTGGTTCAAATTGGTACCCTCACATTACCTGTCGATCTTATTTCATTGAAAATACTTGCATTTGACATAATTCTAGGGATTGATTTGTTAACTACTCATAATGCAAAAATTGATTGTTTTCGTAAGGTTGTTAGCTTTCATATTCCTAACCAACCTATTATGCGAATTCAAGCAACCAAACAATTAAAATCAATCACTGTCATCTCAAGCCATAAAGCTATTTGTTTATTGAAAAACGGATGTCAAGCTTTCTTAGCTCATGTCACGGATCTAAACAAAAATACATCAGTTTTGAATGATATTTTTATTGTTAATGAATTTCCGACGTATTTCCGAAGAACTTCCCGGCCTACCCCCCAGAGCGTGAAATTGAATTTTGTATCGACCTTGAACCCGGTACAAAACCTATTTCCAAAGCCCCATATCGAATGGCTCCTATTGAACTTCGAGATTTAAAGACCCAATCGCAGGAATTGTTAAACATTGGCTTTATTCGCCTTAGTACTTCGCCTGGGTGCTCCTCCTGTTTCTATTCAGAAGAGGAAAGATGGGAGTATGCGACTTTGTATTGATTGTCGGGAGTTGAATCATGTCACCATCTAAAATAGGTACCCATTGCCACGTATTGATGACCTGTTTGACCAGTTGCATGGAGCCAAATTCTTTTCAAAGATTGATCTTAGTTCCGGATATCACCAAATGAAGATTAGAACCGATGACATTCCAAAGACAGTTTTCAGAACTCGGTACGGACATTATGAATTCCTAGTCATCTCTTTTGGATTGACTAATGCACCTGATGCCTTCATGGATATGATGAACCGAGTATTCAAGGAATATTTGGATCACTTTGTGGTCGTCTTTATTGATGACATCCTCATATATTCCAAAAGTCGTGAAGATCATGAGCAACACTTGAGGCTGATACTTCAAAAGCTTCGTGAATATAAGCTTTATGCCAAGTTAAAGAAATGCGAGTTCTGTCTTGAGGAAGTAGCATTCCTTGGGCACGTGGTATCAAGTCATGGAATATCTGTTGACCCCGCAAAGATTGAAGCTATTCAAAGCTGGGAGCAACCTAAATCAGTGACCGAAGTACGTAGCTTTCTCGGCTTAGCTGGTTATTATCGGAGATTCGTAGAAGGGTTTTCTCGAATCGCTACTCCCTTAACTCAAATTGACTCGGAAAGATACAAAATTCATTGGAGCGAGGAATGTGAGAAGAGTTTTCAAGAACTCAAGAGAAGACTCATTTCAAAGACCTGCTCGACAATACCATCCGCCTCTGAGAGGATTTCTCATCTACAAAGTGATGCTCGGGCAAAGGGTTAGGATGTGTTCTCATGCAACATGGGAAAGTCATAGTTTATGCATCTCGATTAACTCAAAGAATATGAGAGGAATTATCCTACTCATGATCTAGAGTTGGCAGCTGTTATCTTCGCACTTAAAATTTGGAGGCATTACTTGTATGGGGAGAAAGTGGAGATCTTTACGGATCGTAAAAGCCTCAAGGAACTCAACATGCGACAACGACGTTGGCTTGAACTATTGAAAGATTATGATCATACCATCCAATACCATCTTGGAAAAGCGAACCTGGTAAGTGATGCATTGAGTAGAAGATCATATGCAGGTACGAGTACGATATTGTCAATGCAAAGGCCTATTTTGTGTGACTTGCAAAGGATGGAAATAGAGTTAAAGACTCCAGGAACCCATGTGATGATGGTGAATATACGAGTAGAACCGACTTTAATCGATAAAGTTAAAGCTGCTCAAACTACAGACCTGGAGCTGATGCGTATGAGAAAGAAAGTGCAAGAAGGTGCTATGCTGGAAGAAAAAATTGATGAAGAAGGAATACTTCGAGTCAACTTCAGACTTTGTGTTCCTAACGACCCTGATTTAAAGTATAAAATCATAATGGAGGTGCACAACACACCATTTACAAGCCATCCTGGGAGTACCAAAATGTATCGTGATCTTTGTCATACATTTTGGTGGAGCAATATGAAGAGAGAGATAGCGCTGTTTATCTCAAGGTGTCTAACTTGTCAACGAGTCAAGGTGGAGCATCAAGTACCAAAAGGTCCATTGCAACCACTTGAAATTCTAGAATGGAAGTGGGAGCACATTACTATGGATTTCGTTACTGGTCTTCCCAAGGTTTCTCAAGGCATAGATGCAATTTGGGTCATTGTTGATAGATTGACCAAGTCTGCTCATTTCTTACCAATACGAGATACTTATACACTTGAACGTCTTGCTCGTATGTACATAAACGAGATTGTAAGACTGCATGGTATGCCAGTATCCATAGTTTCTGATCGAGACCCAAGATTCACTTCACGATTTTGGGTTAGTTTGCAAAAAGCTATGGGCACGGATTTATGATTTATTTCGGCATATCATCGTCAGACGGACGGACAATCAGAGAGGACTATTCAAACTTTAGAAGAATTATTAAGACTCTGTGTCCTTGATTTCAAGGGAAGTTGGGATAAGTTCTTACCGTTGGAGTTTTCCTACAACAATAATTATCAAGCAAGTATTGGCATGACTCCATTTGAGGCGTTGTATGGAAGAAAGTGTCGTTCTCCAGTATGCTGGGATGAGGTGGGTGAGGCAACGTTGTTGGGACCGGAGTTGGTACGTATGACTACGGAAAAGATTCAAACGATCCGACAACGTATAAAAACCTCACAAGGTAATAAAGAGTTATGCTGATCTTCATCGAAAGGACGTGGAATTCGATATTGGAGATCAGGTGTTATTACGTGTTGCTCCATGGAAAGGAGTTACGAGATTTGGAAAGAGAGGAAAGCTCAATCCTTGATTCATTGGCCCATTTCTAATCCTCGATCGAGTAGGAACTGTGGCCTATAGAATCGCTTTACCGCCAAGTATGTCTCGTGTTCATAACGTTTTTCACATATCCATGTTACGTAAAAATGTGGAAGACTCGAACCACATTATTGAGTTAGAACTGGATGAAATAGAGGAAGATTTAACGTATGAAGAGGTTCCTGTTCAAATCTTGGATAGGAAGGAACATATTCTACGCTCCAAGGTTATACCTCAAGTCAAAGTTTTGTGGAGAAACCATGATGTTGAGGAAATGACCTGGGAGTAAGAATTTAAAATGAAATCAAGGTATCCTTACCTCTTCGACATGCTAGGTACGTACCCTAATTTCGAGGGCGAAATTTCATAAGAAGGGGAGGTTGTAAGACCCCAACTTTTTAATAAATATGATTTTTCTATAAATATCATTTTTGAATATTATGGAATGAATTTGATATAATGTTATAGTTGTGGGTAATATTTATAAATTTTGTAAAGTACGCAAGTTGTTTTATAATATTCGATTGGTCGGGGAATATTTGTATGACATCACAATCATTGGTGGACCCCACAACAGAATTATTGTCGGTAGGGGTGAGCAATTCGGTTATAACCGAACCGAATAGCTTATTCGGTTATAACCGAAAACTGAAATCTTCCTAATTACACTATCCAAATTATTAACCGAATTCTAAAATAACCGAATTACCGAAAACCGAATAACCGAATTGTAAATTCGGTTATTTCGGATAATAACCGAAATACTGTTCCATTTTATCAAACCAAAAAAGAATCAGTTCAAATTGGCAAAATAAAAATCCTGTAACAATGTCAAAATCAATAATACCACACTCTAGAAGATAGTTCCCCAATTTTCCATCATCTGTTCAATAAACCTAGATGTCACCTTTATATTGCCTTATCCAAGCAACATCTAGCATCAAAAAAAGCAACTCCCCAGAATCACACCACCACTACTATAACCGGAGAACTATCCCTTTTGACAAAACTAGACAACCCCAGGTGGTAAAACTTCACAAACCAATGACCGTGTGATAAAAAGATACTTAATGTTACACCGCACTAAGAGGAGTGTAATGATATGCTTTCAAAAATCTGCGAGAGACTACTTAAAACTAGCAAGATAAGCTAGGGCAAAGAGTGAGAGATTTGAGGGCAGATCGAGATCTGAGATATGAGCGATGGGTTTGGGTTTGTGATTTTGAGTTGTGAGAGATGTCAGATGATAGAGATGAGGGACGAGATGAGAGATCAGAGTTGTGAGAGAGACAGAAACTCAGAGACTGTAGAATCGTAGATCTGTAGTGGTGTGCTTTGTTCAAACTTCAAAGAGTGGGTAGTAAATTAGTAATTTAGTAAAGTAGTTCTATAGACTGTGTGGTGTGCTTTGTTCGGTTATATCAATATATTACCTTTGTAAAACTTTGTTCGGTTATTCGGTTAACCCGAATAACTAAAAAGTAAAACCCGTAAAAACTAACCAAAAACCGTAATAAAATTCGGATATAATCAAAATGTTAAAACTAACCGAATTATCAGAAAATTTTGGTTAAATTATTTTGGTTTGGTTCGGTTCTTCGGTTATATCCGTTTTTTGCTCAGTTCTAATTGTCGGATTGAGAAAATGACAAAAATATTTTTATGAAAACAACGACGGAAGTTTTACAGTTAAAACAGTTGAACTACTTTCAGTAGTAAAAGAAAAGAATATCTGGTGGTCAGATAGTAAAGCACACGGTATTGATTATTGATGCTTACGTGAGAAGTCACTCAGTTTTGTTTAATTATTACCACAGTAATTTTTGCATAGTATCTCACGTTATTTGATTCAATTATTGTCAATATTTTATATATTATTAAATAAATAAATGAAATGACAGAGTTATTAATATTATTATTTGCAATATTAACGATGTCTAGAAGTTCTGCCAAGGAGAGGTTTGGTCACCTAATTGCGCGCCAATAGGGAGAAATCCTTATTGGAATGCCCCCTCTTTCCTGGGAACGACCTAGTTGATTAATATTGTGAATTATAATAATGATGATAAATGTTGTTAAAAATATTGAGGGGATTTTTATGAAATATTTGTGTAAATTTTGCTTATTTTATGGATCCTCATTTACCCATTTTTCAAAATAATCGGTAGAAAGTTATTTAATATAATAAAGGTGGGCCCCTATGTGGGGGCCATATGTGGGGCCCATGTGTGGAAAATGGGATGGCAGAGAATTTCAAATTTTTGATTCACGGGTGACTTGGATGTTTGTTTAATTATTAGATATATGTATATTATATATGTATATTATAATATATATGTATTATATAGGTATATATTATTAAGGCATGTTATAATGGAGGGGACGGTGGTTCACGGGGGTGATAACCCATGAACTTATATATATATATAATACATAATATATAATATAATATATATTATATTTTATTTAAAAGATTTTGTTTTATTAGAATATTTTATTAAATCAATATGGACCGTCCGATTAAAAGTAAATCAATCTGAACCGTTCATGAATTAGTTACTATTTAGTCCATTCTTCTATAAATAGAAGCTCATTACTTCATTATTTCTTACGAATTCCCTGAAACTCTAGAGAGAGAAACTATAGAGAGAAAGAAGAAAAGTGTTCTGCTACTTCACTACTCCTATATCCAGTACTCTTCTTTCTAAGGTAATGGGTATTATTTCTTCTGTATTCATGAAGAGAACTTCTGTTATTCCATTCTTTATTATTCCGTTGGAATAACCGGTATACGAGGACTACCCTATACTTGGTGAAATTCTTCTGTTATTCCATTCATTATTATTATGTTGGAATAACCTGTCTATGTGAAGTATCGCATACATGGTAAAATTCTTCTGTTATTCAATTCTTTATTATTCTGTTGGAACATCCTGTCTGTGCTTTACACATGACCTATTTTCGTTATTTATTATTCTGTTGGAACATCCTGTCTATGCGTTTACACATGACCTGGTTCCGTTGTTTATTATCTCATTGAATATACCGTTGCAATGCTTTACGTGACACCGGGTTCCAATATTTATTATATTCGCTGAATAACTCGTCTGTGCGGTCTATCGCATGCATGGTGATTTCTTTTGTTATTCCATTCTTTATTATACTTAGTTGGTTAAAGTTTTGACTTCTATACTTCATGAAATTAGTGGATTATCCTTGATATTTGCACTTCATCCAGTATCTTTTCATGGAAATATTCTTCTGAGCATTCTTGAATTTTACTCTACAAAGAAGTATCATGTTGACAATTTGGACGTTATTGGTTCCTGGATAAATTAATTCTTGAACTTGTTTTATTGAATTCTTATATCATTGTCATCATCCTCATGTTTATATTATGTTGAAAGTCATATGTGGTCTGTAGTGCATAGATGGACTTGGTATGATTATGACCATGGATTATTCGGTATAATCATGACCGTAATGTTACAAATTATGTGGTAAAAGTCCTTATTGGCCGTAGTGCATTGATGGACAGTTGTTGGCATGATTATGACCATTGATGAATACACGAATATCCTTGGCCCGTAGTGCATGGATAATTTGTGGTTGTGATACTAATGAATATCCTTAGCCGTAGTGCAGGGATGATGTAGATTATTTATTAAGCTAAGTCCCAGCGATTAAAGTGATGAAAAACCTTTTAAATCATAAAAGATAGTATATTTTATTCTCTACTTGACTCTTTTAATGGATTGCTTGTTCAATTTGCAGCTTAAACTTGATGTTTGTTATATTGTATCGGTTTAACATTGTTGAAGGCTAACGATAATTTATTCTGTATTATCTTAGTCATAATATTTCTTACTGGGCTAGTTGAGCTCACCCTTATACTTTCATTGTTCTCTTTAGGAAATGAGAACGTACCAGGGACTAGTCGGGGAACAGAGTGACGGTCCAGATAATAACATTTGTAGTCCTCACTATTCTGTTAAATAGTGTGATATTAAATTTAATGAGGACTCAATTGAGTGTGGATATTGTCTAGATGACAATATTTGTATTAAAACTCACAGCATATATTTTGTCGTATTTTACACGACTGTTGTATAATTAAGTTGTATTTGAATTTTGTACCATGTAATTGGTGACTCAAGATAGGTGATGTATACTTATTTTGGAGGCGTCAAACTAAGTCCGTAAGTCAGACATTTCTTACGAGCACGTCTAGGTGATCAGCCTATAGTACTCTATGTTGATCAACACTACATTCATTAAATGTATGTACGTTTAAGTTGTGGAAACCTCACGTGCCTGTCGTTTGACGACAAAACATTTTTAACATACTCAGTCTTCATTTGAAAACCACACCAATATAACTTGGTAAAACATTGACCATACTTTGATAGATTATAAGAAATCCAACATATCTTAAGTCTAGCCAAAAAAACTGGCTTTGACTTCATCAGACATTAGTTTATGCTTAAGAGTACATGAATAACAAACTTGTCCAGATGGAACTGGAACAAGGGTTAGAATACTTGCATTCAACGTCTGTTACGGTTATTACACGTTCACGTTAAGTCTCTAAGGTCTCTACAATAGATGATCACATCACATAACACATTAGGTCATGAATAAACATGCATGGTTCCTAATGAATCTTACCCTTGTTCTCAATCTGAACATAACTTAGATTTGTTACTATTGGTTCCGGCTTTCCGATATAGTTTACATTGTCATTACATTCATGTTCAATTGACTATCATCAACCTTTAGTTATCATACATTAAGTGTCTAATAATGTCTTAATAATGTTATAATTAAGCTTTAGTTCATTGTTAGTTAATTAACATCCTTGCTCTACTTACAAACATTCTTCATCATTTCGAAACCTTAGGTAGTCAGAAATATGTATACGCACCCTTTTCTTCTCTTCTATGCCAGTTACATGTACATGCAAGTTAGCGAAGTGGTCGATTCAGTTCCGGTACTGCAGTCATGAGTCCTAGTTCATTATCCCGTGCTGCAACACGAAACATCGATGAGGTCATGGCATCAGATTCGGTGCCGCAAATACCATCGATTGATTTTCAATAGCCATGGCATGATTTTTGTGCACCAGATGACTTTGACAGATTTTTAACTTTGTGAACTTCCTGGACTCTAAATTTGATAATTTTAAGTCCGAATTGGCTCGTTCAGAAGTCATTAGATCACAAATCACATACTCTATGTGTTCATGCAAGAATTTTATATTTTCGACTTCTTTAACTAAAAATTCACCTATTAGTTCATTTTTAATGAAAACGATAAACGTTCGTGAATGTAAAACTCTCTTTTCTTCGTTCTAAGTCGGAATTCGGCCATTTTAGAGTTCACAATTTTATAATGCCAAATAAGACTTGTCTCCATCGAAAACCAACGTTTTCGAGTTCAAACACATAATCCGACTTCCATTCCGAGAATTTTACGAATTCGACGATTATCGTCCAATCGTGTGAATTCCGGCAAAACTTCGTTATTTAGGATTTGATCATCGTTCTAAATGAATTTAATTCATCCTATAGACATCTCAACCTACACATTACAACAACTTATTTTTAAGTTAGGTTATGGCTTATTCTTCATAAGTTTATAACTTAACAAATTATAAGCTACAAAATTCCATTTCTTATGACTTGTTATTGATATAAGTCCTTTAATCAATATTATTACATTTTATTAACATATCAACTTTATTTAAGTAAATATGATACAAGTTCAAATATATGATCATCACAAGTTCACAACTTATTTAGGTTCAAATTACTTATTCATGACTTATACAGCTTAAGTCCATTAATTATCCAATCCTTATGTGTTCTTAGCATATATGTTCATTAAGCTACACTTCTCTTATCACCCTACAATGGTAGAGATGGAAGATATAAGATCATAAGATCATTTACCTTTGATTACTAGCTTTCTTCTTCTTGAAAATCTAACAAGGAAAGTTTGACTTATAAGTGCTTATTCTCTCTAACACTTAAGTTGTTTGTAAAGGAAAGTTGTTGGTTAAAAAATAACAAGCAACAAATGAATCCAAGCTTCTCTATTTATAGAATTGGCAAAGTTAGGGTAGTTTAGTCATTTAGGCCATCTCACCTCCTTAATCTAACCTCCTTACTATTCATTGCTTCCTAATTAAGTTAACTTGGCCTACACAAATCATATCCTTTGCTTGTTCATTACACTAATATCTTTCCCACCACACAAATTTCTTGGTCACCAAGTTCACCCATGGGTTGCCCCATGGATCAAGCTTTACCCATTGGATCATTAATTAGGCTTAGGTCCACTTAGATTAACTTATTCATTTGGGCTTGTATTAATTTACTTTGGGCTTATACTACCAACTTACTTGGACTTCTCACTAACAACCACTTGGACTTTAACATTTCCCACTGTAACGCCCCAGAAAAATCGGATTTTATGAGAATTAATTTTTTTTTATTATGTGGATTAAATGAATTTAATTGATTATTTATGGGAGTAAACTAATTGAAGGTCGTTCTATGACCTAGATATGTTAGAACGTCGTAGTATTTTTGCTACATGATAGAATTAAAGTGTTTGAATTTTCAAGACGAAAATAAAAGCTTTCTAAGAAATTTTTCCGAAAAACACTATTCATGCATTTCTGCTCTGAAATTATTTTTGAACTTCCAAGAAATATGTAATGATAGAATTCTATGACGAGATGAAATATCCAATAATATTTCAATTATGGCAAACGCAGTTTTTCGCCTGCGGACTTAAAACCTAACGTTTAGGGAAAATGAATTCCGAGAAGGAATTTAAATACGTATAATGAATTAAAGCAATGATTGTATAATACGTAAGTATTGTACGAGATAATAAATACGAGTATAATACGAGGTATTATACGAGTATGTATGAATGATGGAATGCCGTATATTAAATAAGTATACGAGTTAGAATACGAGATTAATACGTAGATTATACGTTATAATACTTTAAGCCAAATGTATTGAATTTGTAGAAATGTTTAGAAGATTTTATTGTCCAATTGAGATAATAATAAAGCCCATTACGAATTAATGTTAAAGCCCAAATATTTGTAATGTTAAGTCCAATGTAAATTAATGAACAAACCCCAAAGATTTGTAATGCATGCCAAAAGTGTAAGTTAAAGTTAATTAAGTTAAAAGCCCAAAGTAAGAACCAATGGGTTAATGGATGATTAAAACCCATGGGGCAACCCATGGGTGATCCAAAGTGTTAATCAAGCAAACTTAAGGGTTAAGCAATGGATAAGTTAAGTAATGACCAAGTAATTAATGTAATGAGCAAGCAAACTTAAAAGCTAAGTAAAGTGCTTATGTGTGGTGAGCAAGTAAAGTGCTTTTATGTGATTAACAAGTTAACTTAATGGCTAAGTATTGTGATGGCCAAGTAACTTATTTGGTGAGCAAGTAAACTTAGGGTTTAAGTAATGAATAATATGGAGGTTTAGTAAGGAGGTGGAGTGGTCTTATGACCATTATACCCTAACTTAGACTTTCCTATAAATGGGAAGCTTGTTAGTTCATTTGTTAGTTGTTAAATTTTCATCCAATAACTTATAGCTTATTGGTTAGAGAGAAAAAGTTACAAAAGCTAGAACAAGTTAGCCTTTGATAAATCAAGAAGCAAGAAGGAGATTAAAGATTAACTAAGTGATTATCAAGGGTAAGAACTTAAACCATGAATCTGTTTCTCTTCCATTGTTAGAGAAGTGGGTAGGGGTAGAACATGTATGCTAAGGAATGATAAGAAGGATTAATCAATGGACTTTAGCCGTACAAGTCATGAATAAGTAATTCAAACTTAATTAAGTTATGAATTATGTAGAGCTTATATGAACTACTCATATGTTTACTTTAATAAGATTGTATGATAATAAGAAGCAAGAATGGTAGTTAAAAGACTTAATCTATAATAAGTCATGATAAAGGAAGTCATAAGTAGTTTATACTTTTATAAGTTATAAACTCAAAACGAACAAGTAATAACTTATCATGTTTATAAGTTAATGAAGTATGTATATCAAGATGTTAGTATGATGGATTGTGTGACACTCCCAAATCCGGTACTTCCATTTCCACAGGATTTGGTGTTCACTGTACAAACATCATCTATCTATCTACCCATAAATAAATGCAAACCATGCAATAGATAGAATAATAAATAATAAATCTCTCCCCTTATGGGGTTACATCAACTGCATAATAAATAAATAAATCCCAGGTTACTCTAACCTTAAATCATCTGTGCGGAAACATAAACAAATAAGTCTTAAATAACATCAATTCTAAATAACATTACATAACCACATAAATAATCAGTCTTCATTACTTGCTAATCTTGCCCTTGCCCTTACTAGTGGAAGGCTCGTCTGCTCTTTCGTTCTTAACTATAATGTTATTATTACGCAAGAGTGAGCACGATTGCCCACAAGTATAACAATATAACAAATGACTAATAATAACATGCGAATAAATTAACAAATTCTGATATAAAAGCTCAACTTTTGAATCAAGAATAAATAACAAGAATCAAAAGAACTTCTGAGGGTCATAAGACCTTGAACTATGTCCTAGGTTGTCAAGTGTTTATACTTAAAACCTTTAACAGTCATAAGACTATGGACTCTTCTTCTCGTACTTAGGGGGATTAGCCCTTAGTACCATACTATGCACAATATCTTAACGCTAACGCGTAAGTAATCCCCTATACAGGGTTGTTCATCTCAGTTTGACATTCGAGTCCGCACCAAAGGAAGTTTGGTTTGGATAATTCATCAAGGGTTCTGAAATTTAGAACGCTCATCAACTATGGACTAGTCGAATCAATAAGGGTTCGCTAGTCTAACAAGGTTTAACAATAATTGATAACTTAACTTGAATAGAATCTCAAAAGGTATACAATAGAATAATTATTGTATAACAACATCATGCTTGAAGGATTAATAAGCTTTAATATACGAAACATACTTAATCAATAATAATGAGACTTTGCTCAATGATAACAAGTAGGGTTAGGAAACTTGCTCAACGAAAGTTTAGGGTAAGAAACTTGCCTCGTGCGTAGATTACATGTTAATAAAACTCCTTCCTTGATTAAAATCTTACATATCATTCATGTTCACAACACCAATCAATTGTCACGTAATAAACATCACAAGTTTATTCTTTGTCTAACTCGAGTTCATGACTATATTTAGTCAATTACTACACTTATTGTCAAAAATTAAGACTTCACAAACAATAAGGTAACTATGCATTTGTTCATTCAATTCACACGTAATTGTGTTATGGATATGTTAAGAATTTATTTTAACATCTCATTATAGGTCTAACAAGTCTTTATATTCATTAGACTAAGTTACCAACACATTTCTATACTTGAACACTAAAAAGAATATTTTCTGGACATTTTGCTAAAGTGGTCTTTGCGCACACACTTTGTTATACTAGATCTTGGCATCACTGGCTAGTGGCATTCAAGGGCCTGGAGACATGGCGTGCATGATGCGAGACTCCGATTACGGAGTTGGTAGCATGGGCATGAACTCAGATTTTGATTCTCGATTCAAGAACAACGAGTTCAAATGAAATAAACACTTCATAAACATTAATTTCACCAAATAAAACATACCCACATGTTAGAATTCATATTTATTCATTACCCAATATTTATAGAGCGATTTTAACCCATTAAAATACATAATCACAGAATTAAATTATGCAATTTGCACTGTTCTTGATGTTCTTGAAGTTTTAAACATAAATTCTAAAATTCAACGCCATAGATTCGTTATAAGACCAAATCCAACCATTCAGATTTCATTTTGTTCATATTATCATGCATAATCACATATAAGTGGAAATTTTGTAGAAACATTTATGGTTGACATATTAAAATTTCGTATAAGGGCCATATGGCCAAATAACATACTCTGAAATCTTTTACTGTATAATTTCATGAAACTGAAGATATGGAAACCCATATATTATATATTAAAACATGCTATGATGTTATATTAACACATAATAACATAATTCCTACTCTTTACAATTAACAGAGACCTTACAGAGTTTTGAAAGCCATTTTTATCAAAACTTAAATAACGTAAAATATGAGAATTGGGTTGGGGAAAAATTACCCAAAGCGTAGAATATAATTTGCAAGAGATAAACTCCTTCTCAACAGTTCTTCAATCACCCAACTCACAATCTCTCTCAAAAATTTCTCAAACTCTCTCTGTATTTCTCTCTGTTAAGCTTTGCCAGACTTAGAAAAAAAATAAGAAAAGAAAAGAAAAGACGTATACTAAATAAGGTGAACTGATGCGCATGATGGAGGTCAGTTACCTATCATGGGTAACTACTTCCAACCTCTCTTAGTGCCATGTTTGGCTAGCAAGAATGGGATTTAAAACTATTTAATTTAATAAAATCTTATCATATAGTTTAAATAATGTCACACTCCTTTATAAAATAAATAAATATCTTATTTAATTTATTTAAATAAAATATAATAATTTCTCAATAATGCACATAGTCACATAATTAAATTTCTCATTTAATAATAATATCAAATTATTAAATCTCTAATTAATAATTAAATTAATTAAAAATAACATTAAGCTTATTAAATATTTCTTTTAATACAATAAGCTCACATAATCACATACTTCGAATAATAAAATTCTCCACATTAATTTAATAAATATAACACATATAATTAAATTAATCTACCACAACTTCATCAATTAATTATTTAATCTAATAATTAATTCACCGAAAAATATTTATTCATTCCAATAAATATTAAAATTAAATTACAAAATCTCGGTTGTCACAGATTGAATCCATTTAAAATGATGATCAAATCGTTAGTAATAAGGTTTTGCCGGAATTCACACGATTGGACAATAATAGTCGAATTCGTGAAATTCTCAGAATGGAAGTCGAATTTTGATATTGAGCTTGGAAATATTAGTTTTCAATGGAGGCAAGTCTTATTTGGCATTATAGAGTTGTGGACTCGAGAATGACCGAATTCTGACTTAGAACGAAGAAACGAGCATTGAACGTTCACGAACGTTTATCGTTTTTGTTAAAAATGGACTAATAGGTAAATTTTTAGTTAACGGATTCGAAAATTTAAAATTCTTGCATAAACACGTAGAGTATGTAATTTGTGAATTGTAGGCTCTTGAACGAGCCAATTCTGACTTATAACGAAGAAGTTATGCATCCGGGAATTTCGCAAAATTAAAAGCCTGTAAAATTTTTCTAAGGCACAGAATTGGCGCCGCGGCGCCAACCCAAGGCCAATTAGTGGCGCTGCACCACCAAACATAGTGTCACGACCTACTGAAGTTTCGCGCCACATCGCGACATATCGCGCAAGAAAGACTCAAGGGCAAATATCGAGTCGGAACCTCGACCATTGATGTTTCATACGTATGTAGCACTTAGAGAAGAGCAAGCTAAGCGCCAAGAACTCCGATCTAAACTAAAGATAGTCATGAAAGCTTATAGGTATAAAATGAACGTAAAGTGATTAATTCAAGTTAATTTACTTTAAAGAAATTCAAGAAACATCCTTACAAGATGTTAAAGACCTTAAGTATTATCACTGAAGGTCGACGAAAGATTAATTGGAGGTAAGAACAACGTAATGCGCTAAACCGGCTGTAGAAATTTGTTGATCAAGTTGATTATGAATCCAATGGTTTGCAATATCAGTATGGGTCATGTAATTAATTAATGAACATAATAAGACCTTTCCTATATCACTTTTATAGTGATGACATTAGGAATTTAATGTTGTTTAATGAATAATTAAACGAAGAACGTAAAGTATAAGAAAGTGAAATGTATTCAATAATGATAATGACTACAATGTTAAGAGTTATAACTAAAAGTTGTCAAGTAATATGTGAACATAAACGGTATGCAATAAAGTGTACTTAACAAATGACGACTGAGTTTCGATTAATAACGTAAGGATGTTAGTAAGCCATGAGGAAGGATGATTGACTCGAAACGAGTTGGATTAATGAAGTAAATCCACGTAAGACATAGAAGAGAAAGAAGTTAGTAAGAATAATGTAAAATATAATAGCAAGCCAGAACCAATAGTAACAAATCTAATCTATGATTAGAGTGAGAAGAAGGGTAAGATTCATTAGGAACCATGTATGTTCATTCATGACCTAATGTGGTATGTTATGTAGTTATGTATTGTAGAGACCGTAAAGACTGAAAGGAAAAGTTATTTTACTGTAGCAGACGCTGAAGGCAAGTTTTTCTTAAATGCTTGTCTAACTTTCGTGTTAGTCAAGTTTTCTGTGATCCATGTTATGAGATGCATGAAATATTTTACTAAAGGGTCGATGCCAGTTTTACCTCGACTAGACTAATCTTGAAGAGTTGATTAATTTATTTACAAGTCTTTCAATATAGAATTGCTAACGCTATCCTACACCAATTGTTTGGTACGGATTCAAGGTAAGCTTGAGTATGAATAAACAAATGTATTTTTCATCGATTATTCGATGGGCACACGAGGTTGCCAAAACTTAAACGTACATACGTTTAAAGGATGTAGTGTTGATCAACATAAAGTACTATAGGATGATCACCCAGAAGTGCTTGTAAGATATGCCGGACTTACGGGCTTAGTGCCGTGTTGTCCTTTTCAAAGAAATTATGAAACGCTCATGGTCTTGGACCAGAATTGACGTTTTACTGAATATTGTTGTTGTAAAACGTTTTGAATGAAAAGAAGTGCTATTTTGAATTATCGATAGTACTTCGTAACTATTATCCAGTTATTGAAGATATACAATTCCTATGTTTTAAGCATGTTGTTTAAAAGAAATTGTTGTACTTGCTGAGCTTGTTATGCTCACTCTTGCTTGAACCTTATGAATGCAGCTAAGACCGAACAAACCGAGGGATCTGACAAGGATAAAGGCAAGATGAAGATGAATGATTAGTTTATCTTGTAATAAACTAGTAAGTTGTATATATTATAATATGATGAACAAAGAATGTAATGGTTATAGAACCTGGGAACGAGATGTAATATTATTCATGTAATAAGAATGTCGTTGATACACTTATTTTGATGTCATTTCTATAGAATGAATGTACAGTTATGAGTACCGTGTAGCACCATCTGTCGGGTTGGAAGATACCCGAATTTAGGGGCATCACAGGTTGATATCAAAGCATTAGGTTATAAAACGTAAGGGGGGAAGAACCTTAGGCTAATAACCTCGTTAAGGAAGAAAAGTCCGAAGAAAGTAAACTCGAGCTTTACTTAAATTGAATGAGTTAATAAGGCATTGAGGGAACTCAGTACCGAAAGATTTAAAAGATGGAAAGTAACCCTAAATAAATTGAATGTGATTTGTGTTTATACTATTGTGTGTTATGTACTAATCAACATATGTGTTATTGTAGGATGTCGATCGATAGCTTGATGTATAGAGATACACACGCGGTGAGCGAAAAAATTGTGAACAGAGTAGAGCCTGTACCTATGCCGGTGGCTGAGGTACCATTAGTGATTCTAGAAGAGTCAGAGACAGAGGAGTACTTTTCTGAGGAAGACTACCCTGAGGGAGATATGGATATAGGGTCATACCTTAGTATGATGAATGATGTGGTGGAAGGGATGGAGGTAGCATCGGTTGATACAGTGGTACCTACACTAGAGTCATCACTTTCAGATGCAATAAGAGCATTGTATCTGGCAGTGCTTGACAGGAATGTGCAACTGAGTACAGTTGTGCAGAATCAGAATAAAGAGATTAGTGCTCTTTATGTAGCGAAGGAGTCTGCAGAAGCAGATTTTGAGTCCGAGCATGATGAGAAGGTGCTCATGATAAATAAGGCTAGGGATTTTAAGAAGGAGGCCGATGAGCTTCGTAAAGAATTGGGGGAGAAGGACCGGAAGATAGCACAGATGTCTTACATCCATGAGAGTGCTCATAAGGATTTCAAGCTGAAAGTTGCATGTTATTCCATTGAGTCGGGATAGACTCGACATACTATTAGTCGGGATACTGTAACGAGTATTGCGAATGAAAAACATGAGGAAGCTGTTATGCATTATTAGAAGTCTAGAGTAAATAAATATATGTGTAGTAACGTAAAACCCTCTTTTGTATAAAAGGATAGTCTTTTTGTAAATCCCAACTTTTGTGAAGTTCAATTACGGGATAGAAATGTAATAGCTTTTGACTATGTAAAACAAATTGTAAATAGTTTCAAACTATGAACAAGCGTATGAATATAATGAAGTTTTCATTTAATATGCTTTGTTATGGTATGAGTTGTTATGAGACGAATAATAACGAAGTAAGTAAATAGATAATAATGAAATTCTATTTATTTAATCAGAAAATGCCGTCAAGGAGAAGACAACGTAATCAGGAAGCGAAATTAAGTAATGATAATTAGAGGGGGGGTTAAATTAACCCTTTGCAAGAGTTTGTTAATTTGTTAACGACTGCATTTAACTAAATTGGGGGTAGAGTACCTGCGGAACCTAGGTTAGTCAGAATGACTACCCTTAAAGAATTTAAAAGCGTAGGTCTGTCGGAGTTCAAAGGAACAACGGACCCATTAGAAGCCCAGACATGGGTAAAGGAAATAGAGAAGGCGTTTGTTAATACAAACGTAGATAAGGCGCAAAAGAATTCTTTTGCGACATACATGATAAAAGGGGAAGCCAACTTTTGGTGGGAGGCTCACCAGGGTGGGGCTAGAACAAATGCGGTAACGTGGGAACAATTCAAGAAGGTTTTCTTCGAGAATTATTTCCCTACAAGTATGCAAGGGAGGATGGAAATTAAGTTCTTAGAACTTAAACTAGGGAACATGACGGTTCCCCAGTACGTGGCCAAATTCAATGAATTGGCAAGGTTTGCTCCACAACAGGTGGACACTAAGGAGAGGAAGGCTCGTAGGTTTGAGCAGGGCCTGAAACCCTGGCTCTATAGTAGGATTTCGTTGTTTCAGATTGTTTCCTATGAGACCATTCTTGAAAAGGTGATTATAGCAAAGGGTGGTAGTGAGGCATTGACTCAATACCACAAAGAGAGAAAGGATAAGAGCAAGGGAGAGGGAGGAACCAAGGCAGAGAGTGCTAGTGGTAGTGATAGTATGCCAAAAAGGAAAGAATTTTAACTCCAGAAATACTAGAGCGGGACAAGGGGATCCTAAACGTAAGATCGAAGTGTGTAAGACATGTGGAAAGACTCATCTAGGAGTCTGTCTGAAAGGGATTATAAGTACCTTTAAACATTACGATAGAGGAGGAGGGAATAACTTTTGTTAATTATATTCGTGGAAATAGTTTCATGGATAATAATGGGAAGCAAGTGTCGATAGATAAGCACTGATAATGCTGAGAGAATTTGAAGTAATTATCGGTATGAATGGGTTGATTAATCATAGAACTTTAATAAATTGTTAGAATAAAAGTATGAATCTTCGGTTTTCTAAGTAACCTAAGGTAGTATTTTACGATAATAAAATACCGCGATGCTCTTATTGTCTAACGGTGACGCAAGTTAGAAGCATGTTAAGGAAGAAGACGAGTCGTTACGTGTAACACCCCAATCCCACATTGGAAGATAGGGGAAAAATTTGTCTGCATATAAGAAAATAAGTTACTACCAATAGAACCTTCAAGTCATGACCTTTTATGTGAGCCTATGGTGGGCTAAATTTACCCAAGAAGATACTATTGGGCCAGTAGTTTGAGGCCTTATTTTGATGGATTTGATTTGATTCGGACTTGGGATTTGACCCGAGATTTGTTCCGGACTCGGGATTTTACCCAGGTAGTTTCATATGGTATCAGAACTGACTCTCGAAAACTCGGGTCAGGTCATCCGATCGGGTTTCCGGAGGTGGGGACACGAAGCCAGCCGGTATTATCCCACAATGGCTAGAGAGGCAAAGATCTTTGGGCCATGTGTGTGATCGGTTCTGACGGGGACGCGAGAAATTTAAGTGGGGAGTTTGTAGCGATTCGATCTCACATCGTAAGATAGGGGAAAAATTTGTCTGCATATAAGGAAATAAGTTACTACCAATAGTACCTTCAAGTCATGACCTTTTGGGTGAGCCTGTGGTGGGCTAAATTGGCCCAAGAAGATACTACTGGGCCAGTAGTTTGAGGCCTTATTTTGATGGATTTGATTCGATTCAGACTTGGGATTTGACCCAAGATTTGTTCCAGACTCGAGATTTGACCCGGGTAGTTACATTACTGTTGCTTATTGACTATCATAATAGGAGTAAGTTAGCGGTTAAGAATAAATACCCATGGCCCAGGATCGATGATCTATTTGATCAATTGAAGAGGGCAAAGAATTTTTCTAAGATAGATTTGTGTACGGGGTATAGTCGGTTGAAAGTAAGGAAGAAGGAGGAGGTACCTAAGATGACATTCAGAGCTCGTTATAGTTATGACAAGTTTCTGGTTATGTCAATTGAGATTGTAGGATGTAGTGTTGATCAACATAGAGTACTATGGGCTGATCACCCAGAAGTGCTCGTAAGATATGCCGGACTTACGGGCTTAGTGCCGGGTTGTCCTTTTCAAAGAAATTATGAAACGCTCATGGTCTTGGACCAGAATTGACGTTTTACTGAATATTGTTGTTGTAAAACATTTTGAATGAAAAGAAGTGCTATTTTGAATTATCGATAGTACTTCATAACTATTATCCAGTTATTGAAGATATACTATTCCTATGTTTCAAGCATGTTATTTAGAAGAAATTGTTGGACTTGCTGAGCTTGTTATGCTCACTCTTGCTTGAACCATATGAATGAAACTAAGACCGAACAAATCGAGGGATCTGACAAGGATAAAGGCAAGATGAAGATGACTGATTAGGTTATCTTGTAATAAACTAGTAAGTTGTATATATTATAATATGATGAACAAAGAATGTAATGGTTATAGAACCTGAGAACGAGATGTAATATTATTAATGTAATAAGAATGTCGTTGATACACACATTTTGATGTCGTTTTTGTAGAATGAATGTACAGTTATGAGTACCATGTAGCACCATCTGTCGGGTTAGAAGATACCCGGATTTGGGGGTGTCACACCCACACTTGGGCTTGCACATTATACTCTATTGGATTCTACCAATTGCTAAACAATCCCATAAGTCTATCTCAATTTGCTACAAGTCTTATTACATATTCTCTACATATTATACTCGTATTCTCTTTCGTATATTAATTCACAATATACGATATCTCATCCTTTATACATACTCGTATCATACTTTGTATTCAATCCCTCGTACAATACATACGTATCATTACATTAGCTCCTAACGCTTTATTTTCCTAACATTCTCGAATTCCGTCCGCATGCAAAAAATTACGTTTTCCATACTTGCATTATTATTACATAATCCAACTTACTTCGATATTATACCGTTAAATATTTCTCGGAAGTTCAAAAATAATTCCCGAGCAGAAATTGATGAATAATGTTTTTTGGAAAAAATTTCAGAAAATTTTTATGTTCGTCTTGGAAATTCAAACACTTTAATTCATTTACGTAGTCAAAATACTACGACTTTCTGACGTTTCTAGGTTATAGAATGACATTCATCTTACTAACACATAATAATAACAAGTAATATAATTTTATTCATTATTTTATTAAATAAAATTATTTTACAAAGGATCCGAATTTCTCGGTTATTACATAGTCAACCTGGGATTTATTGGATTTAATTATGTAATCCTTTAATGGGAAGATTTATTGCTTAAATTTTATTAAATTTGGGTAGTTAAAAATGAATATTTGGATAGTGAACACCAAATCCTGTGGGAATGAAGTACCCAGATTTGGGGGTGTCACACCATATATGTTAATCTATCTGTTTTAATCTGGTTAAGTTCTAAAATTCTTAACTGTTAATAAGCTAGTTGATTCTTAATTTCTATATAGGCTAGAAACATATCCTATAGTTTAAACTCAAGTTTTCAAATCCTTACTCGGTACTAACCAATCCTATACGTAGAAAAGTTATGACGTAAATGTTTTTCCTCATTTTATAAATTTTTACTCTTACTCGGTACTAACCAATCCTATAGTTTTCAAATCCTTACTCGGTACTAACCAATGTCATTTTGACGTAAAAAACTAGAACTTGGCTCTGATACCAAATTTAGAGGGCGGTCGACTATGAGCTAACTAGTTATTTAAGAAAAACATTATTTTAAGCGTAAATATATACATAAAGACATATGCAAACATATGAATATGCAATCATATGTATAAAATAAAAATAAAAATCAAAACTATATATATGCATAAATGTTTTTGTGGGGATTAAGTCATACCTCTAACTGCTGGAATGGTTTTCCCTTTCGAGAAATCCCTAGATGGATCAAGGACGGAGGATGGAAATCAAAATTATTCTGGAAATAACACCTGTATTATTGATTAAGGAATATAAAGGAGGAGAGGAGAGAGATGGAATCATCAAGCCTATTCTAAGTCTCAAACCAAGCTTTTTTAATAGGAAGACTATCTACTAGAGATTTATGGAGCTGATAAAGAATCTGGATTAATCTGACTTCAAGACTATCTTTTAACATATGGTTCTATTTAGATGTCTTAAGTCTGATTTTAATACTGGTAATATGTAACCTGTTAGATATTTTTCTAATAATTCAATGGTTTCTACTGTATTTTTATACTAGATATATGATATAAGTTTTTCTGTACTCATGTTATGTGTCATCTGTTTTAGCTCTTTCTGTAGATTCTCTAATTCTGTTTGTGTTTCTATATATTCTTTCCTAGTTCTGTAGAATTCTATCTGATATCTCTTAATAATAGTTCTGATATTTGTAAATGTGCTTTCAAAATCTTGAATCTATTTTTTTTATTTTAGTTTATGTATTCTGTATATCTTTTACGGGTTTCTAATAAATTCATTTTAAATGTGTTTTTATAATTTTTCTCTATCTTCTGTATCTTCTAACTTTAATTTTGCTAAGGTTTCTTTAAGATCTCTTATTCTGTCTAAGACCTATATATAAGCATTTATGCTAGTTTTGTCAGTCTTTTCTAAATTGTTAAGAATATATTTTTCCTAGATTTTAATATGCTAAGAGTTTCCTTAACCTTTATGTATTCCATAATGGTATTGTAATTATATATCTGGCATACTTTAGTCATTGTATTTGGTTTAGGAAATTTTTCCTTTTCTGGATTATACTTACCTTCTATTTTTATTCAGGCTAAATCTTCTTTAAAAGATTTTATCTCTGTAATCTTTCCTGTATTCATTCTAACTAATATGCTCTTCTAATCTTATTCTATGCTTTTCTATTTCTGTTTCTAGCATTCTGATGTTATTTCTATGTATGAATATAGTTGTGGCTATATCTTTATTACCTTTAAATTTATTAATTTCATACATATAATCTCTTATTATTTTAATTTCTTTTCGCAGGTTTTCTTTTAAAACTTTTATTTCTATAACTAATCTTTGAGTTTACATTGTATATCTTAATACTTTTATTTTTCTAAAATTACTACTGAAAGACATCTATAACTAAAATCAGAATTTTATTCCTATAACTTACGGTATAGAAATTTATTCTTTTTCTCGACTATTATGATGATATGAGGTTTTGTTGTCCTCATTTAGATACTTAGTATTCTTTCTATCTGTTTAATTTTTTCATTTCTTCAAATATTCTACTGCTAATATAATTTTCTATCTTATGATTATAATATTTTTCTATTTGTATATACTGGGGTTTTCCTGGTAGTCTAGTATATGTTATATAATTATACTTTATTAGCTTCTGTAGGACCTGTCTTCTCTGTTTAATTAAAGCTTTTAATCTTTTAAATTCTGGACAACTCATTTTTAGATTGGTATCTGGCTAATAAGTCTAGTATATGTATTAATAAAATATCTGTTGTATCTTTCTATATCCCAATGTTCTATGAGTGTTGGGTCGTGATATTTTATCCCTTTGGGCCAAATATATTGGGCTTATTATTTTTATTCTATTGGGCCTTTATTATTGAATTATAAAAATCATTAAGCCCAATTATCATATCATTTTCATTTCAAACTTATAAAGACCGGTTGGGTCAATGGATCAATCATTTAGACATTTTAAATATCT
Organism: Panax quinquefolius; assembly: GCA_020205615.1. NCBI lineage: Eukaryota > Viridiplantae > Streptophyta > Magnoliopsida > Apiales > Araliaceae > Panax > Panax quinquefolius. The sequence goes on from CM035153.1 coordinate 88,545,612, forward strand.
ATAATCTTTGACCTGTAATGATGAAAAAGCATGTCGGTTGACTAAAGAATCTGCCATGCATTAATGTGGATGGGATTGTAATCGATTACGAGAGAAAAAAAGTTGATCAAAAGCGGTGAACAAACTACATGCATTTGGCCAAAACCCATCGGGTAAAGGGAATGTGGGGTAGTAGTGGGTGGCACGATAATTCAGGCCAGGAGGATATAACTTGGCAAGGAAGTCTCCACCAAGAGGTACGTTTTCATACTCTTCTTCATTTAGAATCAGATATTCACAGAGAATTATTATTATCTCTTGATATCAATACACTAGGCGATATAGCCTCCGTTTTCGATAAACCTTGTGAATTCACATACTGATTCTCACGCCTGAGCTATCCCCCGACGGAACCGCCGTCAAGCTTGTGGTGTTTATTGTGTTTACGTTGCAGGATCAGGACGTTTTAGGTGATTGGAACGTGACGAAAGATCTTGGCGTTAACATTGGCGCTAGAAGGAGGGCTCTTTTCAATCACAATTGTTTAAATTTGCTTCAAAGATGATGAGGAGTAGAGATGGAACAGGAAGGGCGGAAGCGATGGGCGTTAGTTCATCACTGCCTCGTATCTCAGTTAAAGGATCGGTTGGGTCCTTCTAAAAGTGGTCGTGAGAGCACGGCTTCTAAGAACAATTCAGAAGAACTTCGTCCGAAGATCCATGGTGGAGCCAGACGGAAGTTAGTCTTTAACGCTGATAAGGGGCGTGATCCCAATCCGGAACGGGTAGGCGGTTCGCCAGCCCGAACTCATCGCCGAAGTGGTCAAGAGGACCGAACTACCAAGTTGGCGAGGATGGCGGACGAAGCGGATAAGGCTTTGGAGGTTCTGTTAAGACAAAGGGAAGATATAGCCGAACAAATGCTTCGGGTGAATGAGTTGAGAGACGAAGCATCTAGCCATATTCATTCCGAAGGACAAAGTAGGCATAAGGAAGTACCCCGTCGGAAGGGTAAGGAGCCGGAACATTCTATGCATGTGTCCAGGGATCATTCTCGTAGTAGCAGGAGATCGAGGAGCAGAACGCCTTCGGCCTCGAAGAAAGCACTGACAGTCGTTAGATCAATTCATCACAACGGTGAAAGACGAAGAAGCAGGTCGAGAGAAATTATGTCAGAAACCCGAAGGGGAGAATACCGTCACAATCGTTCTCATCATGAGGATGAAATTTTACGACCTAGTAAATCAAGAAGTCCCGTAAAGGCAGTAAGATCGGCAGGGAAGGGTCGATCCATTCCAAAACCTAGTGTCGCCCAGGAAAAGGAGATCTCATCACAACCCGAAGGTGTTGATTTTCTGGTTAGAGAGTTGAAAGAACTTCGGAAACAATTGGCTGAGGTCCAACAGGTGAAAGATGTTTCTGGTAAGAAGGCATCCCCTTTTTCCTCTGATATTCTCCGGGAGAAAGCAGATGCTACCAAAAAATTACCTCGCATGGAGAGCTATGATGGGTCAGGAGATCCTTATGACCATAGTCAGGCGTTTGACCGATTAATGGATTACTATGACTTTACTGATGCTGCTAAATGTCACACTTTTGTCACTACTTGAGAAAAGACGCGAGACATGTGGATGGGGACTTTACCATCGGATTCTATCTCCTCGTGGTGAACTTTGTGATAAGTTCCATGCTCGTTTTGGAAGCAACCAAGAAGGGGAGTTTACGGTGTTTCTTTAAGACAAGTCCCTAAGATTCACCAATGAATCTTTAGGCCAATATGTAAAGAGGTTTAGGGAAGCGGTCGGACAGGTGTCTGATCTTAATGATCTCCAAGCTGTTGGATTATTCCAGAATGGGCTGGATCTGGTTAAATCGGAGAAATTGGTAAAGAAACTGATGTTTCACCATCCGAAGAGCCTAGCAGAAGCCTTTGACAAGGCAGAAGGCTATATTGTTGTGGAAGAGGCTATGAATAGTCTGAAGAATCCTTCTTTGAGCCAATCAAAGGAAGTAGAGGTTCCCAAGACCGATGTTGATCAGAGAAGAGGGGGAGGTTACAACCAAAGGGCAGAAGGTAGTTCGAAGAAGTACAATAACTCGTGGCGACAAGGCAGCAGTCGTGCACCTGTTCCTACCCCGAAGGTTAATAAGGTTTATACCCAGTTGAATACAGAGAGGTCGATAATTTTGGATCAGATCCGAAACCAGCCTTTCTTTGAACCACCTCGTGATAATTACAAAACGGGACATGGCAACCCTCGTAAATATTGTGGTTATCATCAAGCTGCTGGTCATGACACTAATGAATGTTGTAATTTAAAGGATTTTGTGGAAAACAAGATTAAAAGTGGCTTGCTGATTCAATATGTGGCTGAGAAAGACCGTCAAAATCAGCAGGTTATTAATCGTACCGTTCAAACAGTTCAAGTACCACCTGTTCAAAATGTTCCACCACCGCCAAGGCAAGTCGTTGATGTAATAACTGGTGGGTCTGTTGGGAAATTAGTAGGGAAGAAGAGGAGGTCTTATCTTGATTCAGTTATGTCAATAACCGATGCTACTCTGAAGGTTGACAGGCCTTTCCCAGGAACTGTTATTTCATTTACAGATGCGGATTATCCTTCGGAGCCCATTGAACCGCATGAAGGAGCATTGGTGATCACAGCACAAGTGGGCTCAGTGGATGTGAAACGCATGATGATAGATAACGGATCTTCGGTGGACATTCTTTATGCCCATGCTTATCAAAGAATGCATCTCGATGAGCACAAAATGGAGGTCGGACAGGAGGCTCCTCTATATGGTTTCTAAACGATCCGCCAAAGTGGTCAAGACTATTGAACTCCCTGTCATCTTCTGACGGCCCCTCGCAAGTGGAGATAACTTGTAAATTTTATGTTGTGCATGTGGATTCTAAGATACAACGCCATTTTGGGAAGACCTACGTTGTGACTCTTCAGTCAGAAACTCCATCCCACATTTCAAAATCAAGTTCCCACAAAGACATGGAGTAGGAGAGGTGATGGGTGACTTGGATCCGGCCCAAGATGTTATCGGAATTTCGTCATTTCATCCCGGAATGGGTTCGATAAACAAAGAAAGACGATGGCAATTGAAATCGAACCCTTCAACCGAGAGCGATTCGTAATCAATTGGTAATCCCATTTGGAGGGACGGAGGAAATTGAGTTGGTCATCTAAAGCCGGACAAGACAGTGAAGATTGGTTGGGCTTACGAGTAACCTCTTCTTGACGAATCTTATGGAACTTTTACGATGCTATGTCGATATTTTTGCATGGGAGCCACAAGATATGCTCGAGTCACTTAGGAAGGTCACGAGCATAAACGGAGATAGATCCTTCAAAAAAGCCGGTTAAATCGGAAGAAAGGATATTTGCTCGAACGTCAAAAAATCATCGATGAAGAGGTTGCAAATTGCTTTGGTCAGCCGACTTCATCTACGAGATTGATTACCCGTGAGTGGATAGCAAATGTAGTATTGAGTGCGTAGCATAATGGAAAGTGGCGGGTTTGCATCGACTACACCGCCTCAACAAAGCTCGTCAGAAGGACTTTATCCTCGCGCCCATATCGATCAAACTCATCGATGCCACTTCGGGGTATGCATTATTAAGTTTTATGGATGCTTTTTCAGGTTATCATCAAATATCCATGTGCAAAGAAGACATTCCAAAAACAGCATTCATTACACACCGTTCGGTGTATGCGTACAAAAAAATGACTTTTGGCCTCATTAATGCTGGAGCTACCTATCAGAGGATGATGAACTTTATATTCAATAGACAGCTGGGAAGGAACATGGAGGTTTATGTAGATGACATGATCGTGAAGAGTATGCAAATTCAGAAACATTTGGACGATCTAGAGGAATGTTTTCAAACTATTCGTCATCGACAACTGCGACTTAATCCAACCAAATGTACTTTCTACTTGGTCTTTGGAAAATTTCAGGTTATCCGTCGGTCAAAGGGCATCGAAGCCAATCCAGAGAAGATCCAGGCCATCCTCGACATGAAGACTCCTCAGTCATTCAAAGACGTTCAGCGTCTGACTGGTAGGATTGCGGCTTTAAGGAGGTTCGTCGCCAAATCTGCAGAAAGATGTCTTCCTTTCTTTGATACATTGAAGGGACCCGAAGAATGCGAAGACATTCCGGTGGACTTCAAGTGTGAAGATGCTTTCAAAGTATAAAGACGATCTCGTCTTGGCTCCTTTATTGGTCAAGCTTCGCCCCAGCAGAGACTTTATATTTGTACCTTGCGCCGATTCCTTAGCAGTTGGAGCAGTTTTGATTCGGGAGATCAGTGGGAAGCAGCATCCGGTCTATTACGTCAGCCACATCCTACGAGATGCTGAAACCAGGTATCCTAACATTGAGAAATTTGCCTTTGCTTTAATAATTGCCAGGAGAAAGCTTCTAAAGTATTTTCAAGGTCGACTCTGATGTCGCCTCTACGGATCACCGTTGAAGAAGGTGATAGGCAAGCCGGAGGTCTCGGGTAGATTAGCGGCATGGACTATGGAATTGTCCCGCTTTTTTATCGAGTATCATCCGAGCGAATCGCCATCAAAGGCCAAGCCTTGGCCGATTTTATGGTAGAATGTTCGTTCACCAAAGCAGTATCTGAAATTATCGGAAGTCTGAATCTTCCGATCGAGCGATGGTCGTTATTCAACAGGTCAAGGCGTGGACGTTGTAGATGCAGATGGATCCTCTACGATGATGTTAGTGGAGCAGAATTATTCTAATAAGTCGGGAGGATTTAAGGTTCAATGAGCCATCGATTGGATTTAAAGCAACAAATAATGAAGTGAATACGAAGCGGTGTTAGCAGTGTCCGATTAGCAAAGAGTCTCAAGTCCAACAGCTTAATTATCTATAGTGATTCTCGGTTGGTTGTAAAACAAATTGTCGGGAGATTATGAAGCTCGGGGACCCGAATGATCAAATATCGCGGAGTTAAGAAACCAACTTCAATTTTTTACTTTCAGACGAAGTTTCAGTGGTATTGAAAGAACGACAATCTCCCATCTGACGATGCTTTGTTAAATTGGCCACTACTGATGATGCAGATGTCTTTCATGGATCGGTGTATTTGGAAATTTGCGCGGCGGTGAGTGTTCAACATGAAATGTTGATGTGCATCGAGCTTAACAAACCGTTGGATGACCCCTACATCGAGTATTTGGCGGATGGCGTCCTTCCTTCGGATCGAGATCTCGGCAAAGAAGATCAAGTACAAGAGTACTAATTTCATCTTATTGATGGGGATCTTTATCGATTGGCATTTTCCTCACCATTATTGAAATGTTTGGTTCCGTCCGGGCCGAGTATGCTCTTGGGAAGTTCATGAAGGGATTTGCGGTGATCATATGGTCGCCAAGTCTTTGGCTTACAAAGTATTTTCGACAAGGTTACTATTGGTCGACAATTTTCAAAGAAGCTCTGAATACGCCAAGAAATGTGAAAATGCCATTTCAATAGTCCGGTTCACATCACCACCACGGAAGAGTTATACTCGATTTTATCTCCTATACCCTTCATTTGTCTGGGGTGGATATATTGGGACCGTTACCTAAAGCTAAAGGTCGTTAGCTTCATTATAGTTGCTTATTGATTATATGACCAAGTGGGTAGAGGCGAAACCGCTTGGCCGATAATGTAAACAGAGTGCTTAAAGTTTATAAAGGAGTCTCGTGGTGTTTCGCGCCGGAATCCCTAAGATATTGATATCGGACAACGGACGCCAGATTCATGGGTTCAAAATTTGAAGAATTTTTGAACGATTTGGGATTCAAAGATAAGAAGACTTCTGTGGCTCATCCACAGTCGAATGGGCAAGTTGAAGTAACCAACAGGACGCTGCTGAACGGAATAAAGCGAAGATTGGATGAAGCTAAGGGGAGATGGCCAGAAGAATTGCTGAGCGTGCTGTGGGCATACCGAACTACGCCGAGGACTACTACAGGGGATTCGCCCTTCCGATTGGCCTATGGTACTGATGCCTTAGTCCCAGTCGAGATCGGATCTCCAAGTCTTCGTAAGTCAATTCAAAGAAATCTACAATGATGAAGGACTGAAGGCTAACTTGGACCTGCTAGACGAAGTCAGAGAGGAAGCTTTAATCAAATTGGCTGCTTATCAACGAAGGGTGGCCAAACATTATAACAAGGGTGTCAAACTTCGTAGATTCGAAGTAGGAGACTTCGTTCTCAGAGAAGCCGAAGCGTCTACACCCCGAATAACGGAAAGCTAATGCCGAATTGGGAAGGGCTATATGAAGTGATCAAGTACCAAAGCCCGGTAAGACTTATCGATTAAAGGCACTTGATGGTTCCGAGATCAAGAATACATGGCATCTTGTGCGATTTCTAAGTATTTTCAATAAAGTTCAAGTCGGGTTTATCTAAGTCTCAGACACACAACTGTTGTTTGATATCAATAAAAGATCACTTTTCTACAAATTATCACTGGTCTTATTGGTCCGATGGTGTAAGGAGGTATGGTAGGACTCGCTGGCCATTCGATGGTAGCCCCAAGTCCTTTTGGTCCTATATTGATCTTATCAGGGTGGTAAGTCAATGGTCACTATTGGTCCGATGGTGTAAGGAGGTATGGTAGGACTCTGGCCTGGCCATTCGATGGTAGCCCCAAGTCCTTTTGGTCCTATATTGATCTTATCGGTGGTAAGTCAATGGTCACTATTGGTCCGATGGTGTAAGGAGGTATGGTAGGACTCGCTGGCCATTCGATGGTAGCCCCAAGTCCTTTTGGTCCTATATTGATCTTATCAGGGTGGTAAGTCAATGGTCACTATTGGTCCGATGGTGTAAGGAGGTATGGTAGGACTCGCTGGCCATTCGATGGTAGCCCCAAGTCCTTTTGGTCCTATATTGATCTTATTATCGGTGGTAAGTCAATGGTCACTATTGGTCCGATGGTGTAAGGAGGTATGGTAGGACTCACTGGCCATTCGATGGTAGCCCCAAGTCCTTTTGGTCCTATATTGATCTTATCGGGGTGGTAAGTCAATGGTCATTATTAATCTTTATGTCTTGGTTCTTATCTGTTTGTCGTCCAAATTTACTTCACGTATAATTGATCTCACTCTTGATGCATCAAGTGAGTATAAGTTATTTATTCATTTAAGTGTTGAGTTCGGGTTCATTAGTTCAATTGACTTGAATCTCGTCTCAGTAAAATTCAACTCACTTCATTGTATGAGTTAACTGTTATATGCCATATCTAATTCAATAGTTCATTTTATTGATACTAAATTATTGACAAGAAACTGATCGAGACTGAAGTTATAATCAAGACAGTTAAAGATTTATCAATAAGCATAAAATGTTCATTTCATTTAAATCGATTAAATTATATGAACATAAAAGTTAAATATTTACATAGAATCAAAAGCATGATATATATATTCAGCACCGCTTCTTCATCATCTGAATTGAGCAATGCCGGTCCAATTGAAAGCAAACAGATAGCTTCTCTTTCCCTCGTTCCGATACCCTCATATCCCTCCGAATAGACCTTCATGATCTCTACATTGAGTTCATCCGAGTCCTATACCGCTGAAACATTTTGAAGCTCTTCATCGTAAGCAGGCCTCGCCCCTCAAGGTCTTTTATCTTATGGCGGAGCTTATGACGCTTGGTCTTATGCCTTCGAGCTTCATCCCGGATCTTCGCTCTCACTTCACCAAGTTCAAGGACTAGGCTTCGGTTGTCAAGAAGAACTCCTCATTTTTCGCCTTCGTAGTAAGTTCTCTTCAACCAAGCCAGCCGGTTCAAAGTTGGTCGATTTTGTGGTCGCTTCGGACGCAGCCCAACTCATCTCTCAGTAGCTCTCGATTCATCATCGGATGTCTTCAAATCCATCTTGCCCGATCCAATTCTCTTTGAAGACCATTGATGGTATGAAAAGCATCTTCACTACCAGCTCTTTCTTTCTCGCTCCAAGTCGATTTCAAAGATGTTTATTTCTTGGCGCATGAAATCTTCCTCGGCCTCTCCATTTATGTGTCTCGACGCAATCGTCCGAAGACAAAGATTAGCTCCGCACATTTTCAAAGTACTCAAGTCAAATTCTAAAATGCTCAAGGAAAATAGAGATGTAAAGGAAGAAGTCATTATTGTTTACCTTGGCCGATAACTCATTCCTTCGTCGAGAAGATTTCCGTCTCGTGTGATCATCGAACCGGTGATCGCCGTGTGTGTCGAACTAAAGCCCCAAGAGGTCGAAAGGAAAGTTGGCGTTGAACCGGGCCATAGGGTCGGAGATCCCACGGCCCGGCATATAATAACCTTGACCAAGGACCGGCCGCTCAGAGAAGGTCTCGACCTTTCGGGGAAAAGAGTAAATTTGGTCTGGGGTGTAGGCTCAGCATGAACGGTTTCAATTATGGGAGATTTGTTTGAATTAGGTTCTTTGGGTGTTGAAGCGGATGCGGAACTTGGATGGCTCTCAGGGGTACGTTTCCTTTTTCTCGATAACGTTGGAATCCTTCGCCCTGGTCACACCATCCTCTTCGATCTCAGTATTTCTGCCAGGGGCACGAAGGAGGAATGACCAAGACCGAGGAACCCCGAGTTCTTTGGCAGATTAATGGAGTTATTTTTGTTTTTAGTTTTTTGGTCCTAAGTATACTCCTTCGATCAGGACGATCAAGTAAGCCGCCTGATCGAGGAATGGTTTTGGGGGTTGGTTCTGTTTCTGTTGTGGGTTCGGAAGGATTTATTAGAGGAACTAACCTTGGTTTTCTGGTAGCCCTCCTCTTTTGTCGAGGGTGAAGATTCTCTTCCGTATGAGAATATCTTCCTCTGCTTTCTTCCGTTGAAATTCATCTGTGTGAATTTCTGGTATTGGATATGCTTCGGGGGTAGCTTCGGTGGGTGTGGCCTCAATTACTTCCGAAGACTTCCCAGATAAAAAATCTTCGAGTTCCTTTACTTCTGCAGAGCTCGGCCTGATCAAAGACACTGCACAAATCAAACAATTCCATGTTATAATTATATTTTATGGAATATTTTCAAAAAATATATATATTTGAAATAAGCTGGGACTTACGTTTATGGTCATACAACCATGCTTGCTTCGAGAGGAGTCCGTATTTCCACTCCTCCTTCGGGAAGTTGTCAAATAGCTCCATCATCTCCACTTCTCGTTCTTCGGAAACATCTCCAAAGTCAGCAGATATTTTTTCATCAGTTGCCCAGTTCGGAAGAGAGGAGATTTCAGGGCCTTTGACAAAGAACCATTTTTCGTGCCATCCCCTATTGCTCAAGGGTGTTCACCAAATAACGCCCCACAAATTCTCTCCAGACTCGGAGAATGTTTCACGAGGGCCTTGAACCCCTTTTCTGGGATGCACTATCTTGTAGACAGAAAGAAGAAGTCCAAAGTGAGGGCTCGACGCCTTGATTCATGACATGAAGGCCACGAAGGTTGAATATGGATGTAGGAGTTCGGCACCGGCCATGAAAATCCTACACCCAAAAACCCAAAGTAGGGTCACTATGAAGATATGAAGAGGAATCGAACCCCTTTTCCAAAGAAAGTCACCGGTACTACCGTCCATCCTTCGTAGCCGTTGATACATTTTCTCTCCGTAATCCGGTACCCCGACAAAGATGGGTGTTCGGAATGTGGAACCGAAGTTCGAACTCTCTTGATTCAAATTTTCGGTTATGATAGAAGGAGTGTTAGCACGCGAGAATCGCCTGCACTCCTATAATAGTCGAGGGGTTTTCTGGGTTTTTCTTGGGATTCGTGCATCAAGTCCCCTCATGAAGATTAGGGTTTGGGGGAACCACAGTGATGGGTGTTACAAGTATGGGAGAACTCTGTTCAGGGTTTTGAGAAGCCATTTGTGAAGATTTGCAGAGAGAAAGAGATCAGAAATTTTAGAAGGCGCTCGAATTTCAAATGAACAGGTAAAACTGTCAAAATTGGTAAAGTTATCCTTTATACCGATTTGATTATTACGTTGTTCAAGACAAAGCATTAAATGACAAAGAATAATTTGGAATTTGAATGGGAAGCGTCGGTTTTGATCCACGGTACCTAATGGTTAGAAATCTTTCTGAATTGGGCCCTTAACTTCCTTTCATTTCATTTCATGGACAATAAATGGGTACGTTTTTAATTACATCTTGTCATTTATAGATTCTCAGTAAAATATCATGGATTGTTTATAGTTTTCTATTAAACATTCTGTTCAACAAAAAACTAGGGGGCAATGTTGGGTCGTGATATTTTATCCCTTTGGGCCAAATATATTGGGCTTATTATTTTTATTCTATTGGGCCTTTATTATTGAATTATAAAAATCATTAAGCCCAATTATCATATCATTTTCATTTCAAACTTATAAGACCGGGTCGGGTCAATGGATCAATCATTTAGACATTTTAAATATCTATAATCTTTCGACCAGAATGATGAAAAAGCATGTCGGTTGACTAAAGAATCTGCCATGCATTAATGTGGATGGGATCAGAATCTATTTTACGAGAGAAACAAATGATCAAAAGCGGTGAACAAACTACACGCAATTTGGCAAAACCCATCGGGTAAAGGGAATGTGTCGTAGTAGTGGGTGGCACGATAATTCAAAGCCGGAGGATATAACTTGGCAAGGAAGTCTCCACCAGAGGTATGCGTTTTCATACTCTTCTTCATTTAGAATCGATATTCACAGAGAATTATTATTATCTTCGATATCAATACACTAGGCGATATAGCCTCCGTTTTCGATAAACCTTGTGAATTCACATACTCGATTCTCACGCTTTGAAGCTATCCCCCGACGGAACCACCCGTCAAGCTGTCAGTGGTGTTTATTGTGTTTACGCTGCAGGATCGGGACGTTTTAGGTGATTGGAACGTGATTTAAAGATCTTAAGCGTTAACAATGAGTAAATCTGTTTTCGGTTCTAAGTAATTAGCACTACTTATTAGATTTTTATTAAAATTTTCTTCTATCTTTTAATATTCTGTTTATAATGGTTTTTATTTTCTTCTATAATTTTATTATGTTTTCTTATTTCTTTAGGGTATCTGGTTATCGCATTAGGAATGAAGTTCATGACTGTTTGCCTTCTGTTATATATTGAATTAATTGGTTAATTTCCCAATTGACTTTCAAACCTTAATATTCCAGGAGTAAAAATCTCTATATTTCTTAAGTCTGGATTGCCTAATTTTCTTTAATGTTTTAATATGTTGTTTATTATTTCTAATATTTTGTTGTATAGACTCAACTGGTGGTAAATCTTCTTTTCTGGTATGTGGAGATAATAATCTAATATCCATTATACATGGTACTTTAATTTAATCTGTTTAATTAAATTTAACATATTTTGTATAGGGATATTATAATAATATTCTAGCTGGTCTGTAGGCTGAAGATATTTCTGATAAATTCTTATCCTATTGAATTTTATTCTTATTCCTTTTGACTGGAATAAACTGGCACAAGCATTTAGGGATGCTAAAAACTGTTTCTGGTTTTTGCCATGTGATATCCAAAGATTATCATTGACACATTTCCGCTCTTTGGTAAGCTCTATTCTTGGCAAAGGTTTAAATACAAATTTTTCTGTAGCTGGATATGAATAATGCTGCTGGTTTCCTATGGAAAGAATTTCATAATTCTTTTGAGGAGATGGATGCATGATATGCTGGGATGACTGTGTAATATGCATTTTATTTGATGCATGCTGTGCGTTGTGTGTACTGGAATAAATTGGCATAGGTGTTGAGCCTTTAGGCAGCAAACCCTGATGCATGCTGCTATTTCTTGGCGATTAATGAAATTAAAATGTAAACATCTGTTTTGGAATAAATTTGTTTTTATGACTGCTTCTAGAGATTCTTTCAAACCTATCTTATTATGTTAGGTTTTGGAGGGGGTTTTTCTGTTGGAATATTTTATAGAGAGGGTGTAATGGATGAGTTTAGAAATCTGTAATTTGTTTCTGGATCACAAAGCTGTGTATTTATAGTCTGAATAGAAGTTATAACTTCTTTCTCTTCTAGAATCTTATAATAATATTTATGTTATTCAAGACTAGAAATCTTTCTATTTTTCGATCCTGAGACCTGTGTATATTTCCTTTTTGTATATTTAGGAAAGGTCTTTTTATCTAGGTTAATATGTAGACTTTTCTTGTTATTTTTAAATATATTTTCTTTTCTAATGTTTAAAAATTTATTCTTTTTAATTATAGATTGTTTAAAAATCCTTAATAGTTTTCTGTGGAGATTGACAACAATATTTTTATTAAAGATTTTTACTGGAGTATAATTGTCCGGTATATTTGACTGTTGGTAATATTTACTGGTCTTAAAGCAAACTATCTACTAACTTATAAACTAAGTTTAGAGGAGTAATTCTACTAAAAAGCCATGTTTAGTTTATTGTCATATTAATGAATATATTACCTATAAATTATGCATATATGATCATTCTAAAAAATGACTGATTTTTCAACCTCATCTGTTACAACTGTAGCTAATACCTCAGCTTCTACCTTAGAAGCTACTGAACTTATTGCCTATCAGGATGTTAAGGAAGCCCTAGATAAATGGACCATTCCTAAAATCAAACCAGAAATAATTTATAAAATTGGAACCTTTGATTTTATCAGTAAAAGGATTATTAAAACCTTTGAACATGCTATTCCTTTACAGAATAATGATGAAATTTTATATTTATAGCATGTTGAAGCATTATATCCTTTTTTGCAAAAATATAAATATGTTCATATAGGATTTGTCCAAGTTGCTTTCAAACCTTTACTTTACTTGGTCAAAGTACCAGTATTCAATGCACACTTAGAGATGGTACATGTTTAAACTAGAAAGCTTCTTTAATGGGTGCTATTGAAACTAGCCTAGCTCATGGACTGATATATTTCAATATTTATCCAAATTTAAGTGTTGCCCTAACATATAATAATTTGTCAAAAGTTTTAGAAATGAGAATTATATCTCATGGTTATGAGTGCCTTCATGGATCTCCTCCTTTTGCCATATTATTCCATATTCATCTTAAGGTTTTAACTACTTTAAACCCTTATATTCGAAAACAAAGCCAACAAGGTCATACCGTACTTATTGACACTAATCTCTTTAGTAGTCAGGTTGCTATTCCAAGGATGATCCCTTGGGAAGAAATTACTTTTCCAAAATAATGACAGATTACTAATGCCGTCCCTACCAGACCTATAATTAGACAATCCATTGAGGATTTTGTCCAAAGTAGTAATGGAAATGTTTATTTAAAATTTCAAATACCTTTTACCCGAAGCCAATCTATTAACCAAATCCCTTACAATATTGATTTTCTTGAATCATCCATACAATTTTTGTCTGAACCTTTAGAATCTATTTATCAAGAATCTAAAAAATCCAGTAATGAGTCTGTTAAAAAATGTAAGACCCCAACTTTTATGAATAAAAATGAATTTTCTATAAATATCATTTTTGAATGTTATGGAATAAATTTGATATAATGTTATAGTTGTTGGTAATATTTATAAATTTTGCAAAGTACGCAAGTTGTTATATAATATTCGATTGGTCGGGAAATATTCGTTTTAACAGGGAATATTCGTACGACGGCACAATCATTGGTGGACCCCACAACATAATTATTATTTGATTGAGAAAACGACAAAAATATTTTATTAAAAATAACGACTGAAGTTTTACCGTTAATACTGTTGAACTACTCGGTAGTAAAAGTACAGTAATACGCGTGGTTGCATAGTAGCACACGGTATTGATTATTGATGCTTACGTGAGAAGTCATTCAGTTTTATTCAATTATTATCGAAATTTTATATATTAATAAATCAATAATTGAAATGACAGAGTTATTAATATTATAATTTGCAATATTAACGATGTCTAGAAGTTCTGCCAAGGAGAGGTTTGGTCACCTAATTGCGTGCCAATAGGGAGAAATCCTTATTGGAAAGCCCCCTCTTTCCTGGGAACGATCTGGTCGATTAATATTGTGAATTATAATAAAGGTGATAAATGTTGTTAAAATTATTAATGTGATTTTTATGAAGTATTTGTTTAAGTTTTGCTTATTTTATGAACCCCCATTTACCCATTTTTCAAAATAATCTGTAGAAATTATTTAAAGGTGGGGCCGACATGTGGGGGCCACATGTGGGGCCCATATGTGTTGAAAAACTGATTTTAAAAATGGGGGTGGGAGAGAGTTACGTATAAGGGAGGGAGTTTATATATATAAGATTGTGATGTGTGTGTATATATATAATATAATATGAGTGAGTGGATTTTGGTGGAGGGAACATGTGGGGTTATGTTGGAAGAAAGAAAAATGGGTGTGATGGGTGATGTATGTGGTGGGTGATGAAATTGGTGGAAAAAGGGGGTATTATATATATATATATATATGTTTATAAATATGTGTGGTTGATATATATATATATATGTATTATATTCTTGCTTTGTTCCTATTGGTTGGATGGTTGAAAATTTATATTTGTGAATTCTCATCCGTGATTTGCATAATTATTATAAGTCAAGAAGAAAAATCCTTTATAGTGCCTTTCCATTCTCCTATAATAGAAGCTCATTCCTTCATTATTTTTACTTAATTCAATTTGAAACTAGAGAGAGAAAATTATAGAGAAAAAAGAAGAAAGATCGCTACCTTTCTCTTCCTATATCCAAAGACTCTTCTTTCTAAGGTAAGGGTATTATTTCTTTTGTATCCATGAAGAGAACTTATGTTATTCTATTATTTATTATTCGTTGGAATAATCTCAGATACGCTGAGCTACCCTATACTTGGTGAAATTCTTCATTATTCTATTCTTTATTATTACGTTGGAATATCCTGCCATACATGCGTTTACGCTTGAACTCGGTTAAAATCTTTTATTAGTCTGTTGGAATATCCTGTTTGTGCATTTGCATTTCGACCGGACCTGGTTATTTCTTTATTATTCATTGGATTATCTTGTACGTATGTTTTTACACCGGACACTGGTTCCGTCTTTATTATTACGTTAGAATATCTCATGCATGCTTTTACAATTTAGGACGTGTTCCGTTATTTAGTATACGTTGGAATAACCTGTCATGTGAAGTACCACATGCATGGTGATTTCTTTTGTTATTCCATTCTTTATTATACTCGGTTGGTTAAAGTTTTGACTTCTATACTCCATGAAATTAGTGGAATATCCTTGATATTTGCGCTTCATCCAAAGATATCTTTTCATGGAAATATTCTTCTCAAGCAATCTTGAATTTTACTCTACAAAGAAGTATCATATTGACAATTTGGACTTATTAGTTCTGAATAAATTAATTCTTGAACTTGTTTTATTGAATTCTTATATCATTGTCATCATCCTCATGTTATATATATATATATATATATATATATATATATATTTTTGAAAGTCATCTGTATTCTGTAGTGCATGGATGGACTTAGTATGATTATGACGACTGGATTATTGATTGTAATCATGGCCGTAGTAATGTTACAAATGATGTGGTAAAAGTCTTCATTGGCCCGTAGTGCATTGATGGACAATTGTTGGCATGATCATGACCATTGATGAATACACGAATATCCTTGGCCCGTAGTGCATGGTTAATTTGTGGTCGTGATACTAATGAATATCCTTGGCCGTAGTGCAGGGATGATGTGGATTATTTATTAAGTTGAGTCCTAGCGATAAAAGTGATGAAAAACCTTTTAAATCATAAAAGATAGTAGATTTTATTCTCTACTTGACTCTTTTAATGGATTGCTTGTTCCGCTGTAGTTAAACATGATGTCTGTTGTATTTTATCAGTTTAACATTGTTGAAGACTAATGATAATTTATTCTGCATTATCTTAGTCATAATATTTCTTACTGGCTAGTTGAGCTCACCCTTTCTTTCACTGTTCTCTTCAGGAAATGAGAATATAGCTGGGACAAGTCGGGGAACGGAGTGATGGTCCAGAGGATAGTATTAGTAGTCCTCACTATTCTGTGAGATAGTGTGTTAATAAATGTATTGAGGACTTATTTTGAGTTTGTATACTGTCTAGAAGATAGTGATTGTATTAAAACTCACAGCTCATGTTGTATATTTAAGTTTGTATTTGAATTTTGTACCATGTATTTGACGACTCAGAATAGGTGATGTATACCTATTTTGGGAGCGTCACAGTTGGTATCAAAGCTTAGGGATATGATCCCTGGCTAAGATGTTAGACAAGAATTAGGAGGGGAGAGACGGGGAATTCCTTCGCTAGTATGACCTACCTAAGTTTATTTGGTATTTAATTGGTCGGTCAAAGTATAAGGATAATATGTGATATGTTAATTAACCCTTGTTTTGTGGAAGTATTTGAAAATGACATCCGAGAATGTTGAGAACATCAATGGAGCACAGGAGACCATTGAGTCTCCACAGATCAATAATCAGGATAATGTGCATCAAGAAGGCGACAATCCTCAGGAAAATAACAACACTGACCAGATGATGAACGATGAAATGTTCAGAGGATTTATGCAATTCATGAAACATCAGGCAAGAGCGGCTCCTGTACAAAATGCAGGTAAAAACACTGGCAACTCTCGGACGGTCACCGCCAAACAGTTCAAGGAGCTGGGACCACTGGAGTTTTTTTGGAGAGCCAAAACCACTTAAGGCGGAGACGTGGATAAAGCAGATCAACAAGATATTTGATGTCTTAGGATGCTACGAGGAGTAAAAGGTCCCCTTTGCCACCTTCATGTTGCGGGCAGAGGCAGATTACTGGTGGGAATCTGAAAGCGTACTCAACCGCCGACTTGAAGATGTCTTGGGAGAAGTTCCAAGAACTGTTCAACGACAAGTACTTTCCCAAAAGTATTCGTCACATGAAAGAGGTAGAGTTCATCAAGCAGGAACAAAACAACATGACCGTGTCGCAGTACGAAGCCAAGTTTGCCGAGTTGTCCCGGTTTGCGTCCCATTTGGTTGATAATGAGGAGAGAATGACAGGAATGTTTTTAAGAGGTTTGAAACCCGAGATACGTAAATATCTTATCTCTCATAAACTGTGTTTGTATTCAGATGTTGTTAATAGAGCTCAGTTATTGGAGCGCGATAATGAGTCAACCCAACCAAAAGAGAGCGGTAAAGCAAAATGATAATACCAGTGATAACAGTCATCGAAGCGGTGACAATAAGCGTGGAGGGAATCAACATGCCAGAAATGGTAACCACTTCGGTGGTAATCATGGCCAAAACAATAAGAACAGATATTTCAAGAAGAGGAGATTCAACAATGATGGAAAGACGTCAGCATCAGCACCTGTCATTAAGGAAGGAGAACGACCACCTATCATATGCTTCAAATGTGGAGGAGAGGGACACATCAGTCCAAACTGCGCGATGCCATCCAAAACATGTTATAATTGTGGAAGAGAAGGTCACCTGGCCCGATTTTGTCGTGCACCGAAGACAAGTCCAGCTGGGATGGAGGCATCAAAGGCCGTCCCAGACAAGACAAAACCGATAGTTCAAGGGAGAGCGTTTGTTGTGACCTCCCAGAAAGCATGGAACCCGAACGAGGTCATCATGGGTAAGCTTATCATAAACTCTAGAGAAGTATATACCTTATTTGATACCGGTTCTACCCATTTTTTTATTTCTCCTACTTGCGCTCAACGTTTAAATTTGACTCCGGAGAAATTAGACTTTGACTTATCTGTTGAAACTCCATTGGGAGAAACCTTCATTACATCCACTATGTATAAGTCTTGTTTGGTTCAAATCGGTACCCTCACATTACCTGTCGATCTTATTTCATTGAAAATACTTGCATTTGACGTAATTCTAGGGATTGATTGGTTAACTACTCATCATGCAAAAATTGATTATTTTCGTAAGGTTGTTAGCTTTCATATTCCTAACCAACCTATTATGCGAATTCAAGCAACCAACCATTAAAATCAATCACTATTATCTCAAGCCATAAAGCTATTCGTTTATTGAAAAACGGATGTCAAGCTTTCTTAGCTCATGCCACGGATCTCAATAAAAATATGTCAGTTTTGAATGATATTTCTATTGTTAATGAATTTCCTGACGTATTCCCTGAAGAACTTCCTGGCCTACCCCCAGAGCTTGAAATTGAATTTTGTATCGACCTTGAACCTGGTACAAAACCTATTTCCAAAGCCCCATATCGAATGACTCCTATTGAACTTCAGGAGTTAAAGACCCAACTACAGGAATTGTTAGACATAGGTTTCATTCGTCCTAGTACTTCTCCTTGGGGTGCTCCTGTTCTATTCGTGAAAATGAAAGATGGGAGTATGCAACTTTGTATTGATTATCGGGAGTTGAACTATGTCACCATCAAAAATAAGTACCCATTGCCACATATTGATGACCTGTTTGACCAGTTACAAGGAGCCAAATTCTTTTCAAAGATTGATTTTCATTCCGGATATCACCAATTGAAGATTAGAACCGATGACATTCCAAAGACGATTTTCGAACTTCGAAGACGGGCATTATGAATTCCTAGTCATGTCTTTTGGATTGACTAATGCTCCTGCTGCCTTCATGGATATGATGAACCAAGTATTTAAGGAATATTTGGATCACTTTGTGGTTGTCTTTATTGATGACATCCTTATTTATTCCAAAAGCCGTGAAGATCATGAGCAACACTTGAGGCTGATACTCCAAAAACTTCGTGAATATAAGCTTTATGCCAAGTTGAAGAAATGCGAGTTCTGGCTTGAGGAAGTAGCATTCCTTGGGCACGTAGTATCAAGTCATGGAATATCTGTTGACCCAGCAAAGATTGAAGCTATTCAAAGCTGGGAGCAACCCAAATCAGTGACTGAAGTACGTAGCTTTCTCGGCTTAGCTGGTTATTATCGGAGATTCGTGGAAGGATTTTCTCGAATCGCTACTCCATTAACTTAGTTGACTCAAAAAGATACAAAATTCGGTTGGAGCGAGGAATGTGAGACGAGTTTTCAAGAACTCAAGAGGAGTCTCATTTCAGCACCTGTTCTAACAATACCATCTGGTTCGGAGGGATTTGTCATCTATAGTGATGCTTCAAGCAAAGGGTTAGGTTGTGTTCTCATGCAACATGGGAAAGTCATAGCCTATGCCTCACGATAACTCAAAGAATATGAGAGGAATTATCTTACTCATAATCTAGAGTTGGCAGCAGTCGTTTTTGCACTAAAGAGTTGGAGACATTACTTGTATGGGGAGAAAGTGGAGATCTTTACGGATCATAAAAGCCTTAAATATTTCTTCACTCAAAAGGATTTCAACATGCGGAAACGACGTTGGCTTGAACTGTTGAAAGATTATGATCATACCATCCAATACCATCCTGGAAAAGCGAACGTGGTAGCTGACACATTAAGTAGAAGATTATATGCGGGTACGAGTGCGATATTATCAACGCAAAGGCACATTTTGTATGACTTGCAAAGGATGGAGATAGAGATAAAGACTCCAGGGACTCACGTGATGATGGCGAATATACGAGTAGAACCGACTTTAATCGATAAAGTTAAAGCTGCTCAAGCTACAGACCTGGAGCTTATGCATATGAGGAATAAAGTACAAGAAGGTGCTATGCCGGAAGCAAGAATCGACGAAAAAGGGATACTTCAAATCAACTCCAGACTTTGTGTTCCTAACGACCCTAATTTAAAGTATAAAATCATGATGGAGGCGCACAATACACCATTTGCAATCCATCCTGGGAGTACCAAAATGTATCGTGATCTTCGCCATATATTTTGGTGGAGCAATATGAAGAGAGAGATAGTGCTGTTTATCTCAAGGTGTCTAACTTGTCACCGAGTTAAGGCGAAGCATCAAGTACCAAAAGGTCCATTGCAACCACTTGAAATTCCAGAATGGAAGTGGGAGCACATTACCATGGATTTCGTTACTGGTCTTCCTAAGGTTTCTCAAGGCATAGATGCAATTTGGGTCATTGTTGATAGATTGACCAAGTCTGCTCATTTCTTACCTATACGAGAAACTAATACACTTAAACGTCTTGCTTGTATGTACATAAACGAGATTGTAAGATTGCATGGTATGCCAGTATCCATAGTTTCTGATCGAGACCCAAGATTCACTTCAAGATTTTGGGTTAGTTTGTAAAAAAGCTATGGGCGCAGATTTATGATTTAGTTGATATATCATCCTCGGATCGGACGGACAATCGAGAGAGGACTATTGAAACTCTTAAAGATTTATTAAGACTCTGTGTCCTTGACTTTAAGGAAGTTGGGACAAGTTCTTACCATTGGTGGAGTTTTCGTACAACAACAGTTATCAAGCAAGTATTGGCATGGCTCCATTCGAGGTGTTGTATGGAAGAAAGTGTCGTTCTCCAGTATGCTAGGATGAATTGGGTGAGGCAACGTTGTTGGGACTGGAGTTGGTACGTATGACTACAGAAAAGATTCAAATGATCCGACAACGTATAAAAACATCACAAGATTGACAAAAGAGTTATGCTGATCTTCATCGAAAGGACGTAGAATTCGATATTGGAGATCATATGTTGTTACGTGTTGCTCCATGGAAAGGAGTTACGAGATTTGGAAAGAGAGGAAAGCTCAATCCTCGATTCATTGGTCCATTTTTAATCATCGATCGAGTAGGGACTGTAGCCTATAGACTTGCTTTATCGCCAAGTATGTCTCGTGTTCATAATGTTTTTCATATATCCATGTTACGTAAATATGTGAAAGACCCGAACCACATTATTGAGTTAGAACCGGACGAAATAGCAGAAGATTTAACGTATGAATAGGTTCCTATTCAAATCTTGGATAAGAAGGAACATATTCTACGCTCCAAGATTATACCTCAAGTCAAAGTTTTATGGAGGAACCACGATGTTGAGGAAATGACCTGGGAGTTAGAATCTGAAATGAAATCAAGGTATCCTTACCTCTTTGACATACCAGGTACGTACCCTAATTTCGAGGGCGAAATTTCTTAAGAAGGGGATATTGTAAGACCCCAACTTTATGAATAAAAATGATTTTTCTATAAATATCATTTTTGAATGTTATGTAATAAATTTGATATAATGTTATAGTTGTGGGTAATATTTATAAATTTTTCAAAGTACGCAAGTTGTTATATAATATTTGATTGGTCAGGGAATATTCGTTTTAACAGGGGATATTCGTACGATGGAACAATCATTAGTGGACCCCACAACAGAATTATTGTCGGATTGAGAAAACGACAAAAATATTTTATTTAAAAATAATGGCGTAAGTTTTATTTATTATCTTGTTGAACTACTCGGTAGTAAAAGTACGATGAATGGCGTGGTTGCATAAGTAGCACACGATATTGATTATTGATGCTTTATGAGAAGTCATTCAGTTTTATTCAATTATTGTCGATATTTTATATATTATTAAATCAATAATTGAAATGATAGAGTTATTAATATTATAATTTGCAATATTAACGATGTTTAGAAGTTCGCCAAGGAGAGGTTTGGTCACCTAATTAATTGCGCTTAATAGGAGAAATCCTTATTGGAAAGCCCCCTCTTTCTTGGGAACGACCTGGTCGATTAATACTGTGAATTAAAATAAAGGTGATAAATGTTGTTAAAATTATTAATGTGATTTTTATGTGGTATTTGTGTAAGTTTTGCTTATTTTATGAACCCCTATTTACCCATTTTTCAAAATAATCGGTAGAAATTATTTAAAGGTGGGGCCCACATGTGGGGGCCACATGTGGGGCCCATAAGTGTTGAAAAACTGATTTTGAAAATGGGGGTGGGAGAGAGTTACGTATAGGTGAAGGAGTTTATATATATAAGATTGTGATGTGTGTGTATATATATAATATAATATGAGTGAGTGGATTTTGGTGGAGGGAACATGTGGGGTTATGTTGGAAGAAAGAAAAATGGGTGTGATGGGTGATGTATGTGGTGGGTGATGAAATTGGTGGAAAAAGGGGGTATTATATATATATATGTTTATAAACATGTGTGGTTGATATATATATATGTATTATATTCTTGCTTTGTTCCTATTGGTTGGATGGTTGAAAATTTATATCTGTGAATTCTCATCCGTGATTTACAGAATTATTGAGTCAGTAAGCAAAATCCTTACACAGTGCCTTTCCATTCTCCTATAAATAGAAGCCCATTCCTTCATTATTTTTTACGAATTCACTGAAACTCTAGAGAGAGAAAAGTATAGAGAGAAAGAAGAAGAGAAGTCTGCTACCTTTCTCTTCCTATATCCAGTACTCTTCTTTCTAAGGTAAGGGGTATTATTTCTTTTGTATTCATGAAGAGAACTTCTGTTATTCTATTATTTATTATTCTGTTGGAATAACCTGTATACGCGGGCTACCCTATACTTGGTGAAATTCTTCAGTTATTCTATTCTTTATTATTCTGTTGGAATATTCTGTCATATGCATGCGTTTACATGGGACACGGTTAAAATCTTTATTAGTCCGTTATAATATCCTGTTTTGTGCATTTTACGCCGGACCGGCTTCGCCTTTTATTATTACGTTGGAATATCTTATCGTATGTTTACACGGACACTGGTTCCGTCTTTATTATTATGTTGGAATATCACATCTGCATGCGTTTTACATGGACCGTGTTCTCGTTATTTAGTATTCATTGGAATAACTTTGTCTATGTGAAGTACCACATGCATGGTGATTTCTTTTGTTATTCCATTCTTTATTATACTCGATTGGTTAAGTTTTGACTTCTATACTCCATGAAATTAGTGGAATATCCTTGATATTTGCGCTTCATCCAAAGATCTTTTCATGGAAATATTCTTCAAAGCATTCTTGAATTTTACTCTACAAAGAAGTATCATGTTGACAATTTGGACTTATTAGTTCTGAATAAATTAATTCTTGAACTTGTTTTATTGAATTCTTATATCATTGTCATCATCCTCATGTTTATATATATATATATATATATATATATATATATATTTTGAAAGTCATCGTATTTTGTGGTGCATGGATGAACTTGGTATGATTATGACCGAGGATTATTTGATTGTAATCATGACCGTAATGTTACAAATGATGTGGTAAAAGTCCTTATTGGCCCGTGAGTGCATTGATGGACATTCGTTGGCATGATCATGACCATTGATGAATACATGAATATCCTCGCCCGTAGTGAATGGATAATTTGTGGTCGTGATACTAATGAATATCCTTGGCAGTAGTAGTGCGGGGATGATGTAGATTATTTATTGTCGAGTCCCAATGATAAAAGTGATGAAAAACCTTTTAAATTATAAAAGATAGTAGATTTTATTCTCTACTTAACTCTTTTAATGGATTGCTTGTTTTCATTGCATGCAGTTAAACTTGATGTCTATTGTATTTTATCGGTTTAACATTGTTGAAGACTAATGATAATTTATCCTACATTATCTTAGTCATAATATTTCTTCTTTGGGCTAGTTGAGCTCACCCTTTCTTTCACTGTTCTCTTCAGAAATGAGAAATATAATTGGGACGAAATCGGGAAGCGAGTGATGGTCCAGAGGATAGCATTAGTAGTCCTCACTATTCTGTGAGATAGTGTGTTAATAAATGTATTGAGGACTTATTTTGAGTTTGTATACTGTCTAGAAGACAGTGATTGTATTAAAACTCACAGCTAATGTTGTATATTTAAGTTTGTATTTGAATTTTATACCATGTATTTGACGACTCAGGATAGGTGATGTATACCTATTTTGGGGGCGTCACAAAAATGAAGACTTAATAAAAGGAAACCAAATACCTCATGGTATTTATGAAATAAATATTCCTCAAAATAGAAGACATTATAGTCCAACTGCCATACATTTTGAATGTTATTGGATTTTTCTCCAAATAGTAAAATTCGTCAATGCTTAAACCAGGAGTTCATGTAAGAAAAATATCATAATTTCAGAATTTGGTATTTTAAAAATCATGATAATGATAAATTAGCAGAAATAAAAGCTAATTATTATGCTTATTTGAATAACAATCAGTGTATAATGTCATTTACTAAATGGTATTATAATTTTGTTTTAAAATCAGAATTTTACATAGAAAATCAACTGAATGTGTTAACTGGAATTCAAAAGGAGTGGATCACTACAAGTTGTAATGTTATCCAATCCATTCATCCCCCGCCTAAATCTCGAGAATTAAGCTCAGGGAATGAAAATTTAAAACCTTTAATTATTAATCCGTATGTTGATATTCCTTAAAAACCTTATCAACAAAAAGAGGTTAAAATAAAAGATATTTTGTCTTTGTTTAAACAAAATAATTATACTAATTTATTCCTTCAAACTGTAGGAAAACAGTTAACCAGAATTAAAGAACAAATAAATCATATTAATGATAATTGTCAGGTTGTTCCCCAAAAAATTGATCTTCAACCTGTTACCATCAGACCGCCTTTAGAAGTCAGCAATTTTAAGATGAAATCATCTAAATCAGATGATGAATTCAAAGACAATCTTTTAAATAAATTAAAAGATTTAAAAACTACAAATGCATCTACATCTCAGTTAAATATGATGTCTAGACAACCCTCTTCACACACCAGTAATAATAATACTGTTGATAATGAAGAAGAAACTGATGAAATATCTAATGTTCATATTTTGGAAATTCAAAATAATTTTCAGGAGATGCAACATATTAATAAAACCATACAGTCAAAAACCCATAAATTGTATGGCTTTATCTGTACCTAGTTGTTATTATTACCCACGACCTACTCCCCAGGATATTCTGTATGAAGAAAGTTTTCTTCATTCACAAAAATCTTACCATGGTAAAACCATTTATAAATGGAACATTGATGGTAAGACTAAATATCAAATTTATGAAACCATACATCATATTATGATGTATACATTAGTCTACAAACAGAATGATAATACAGACCATCAGATCTGTCATTTCTTAGTAAATGGATTTACCAGCATTCTTAAAGGATGATATGATAATGTTCTTACTGATAAATAAAGAACTAAAATTCTTTAATCCTATAAGAATGAAACAGATCCTATTACTAAAACTAAAACAAAAAGAAAAGATGCTTGTTACACTCTAGTTGTATCAGTCATTCATCATTTTGTTGGACAAGGTCTTGTAACGCCCCGAAATCTGATCTATTTTCACATCCAGATTCCGTACGTCACGATCCCATCTTCTTCCAAACATACATCATTATATAGCTAAACAGAACAATATACATCCTCAAATCCCAGGTTCTAAAACCTTAAAACCTCTTTCATTACAAATAATGATAATTACATTATTCTTTACATCTTGCACAAGTGACTTTTATCCGCCACCAAGGATACATAATCATTCATTAAACTATTCTATAGTTTAATTTATCATTCTATATTATAAATCTTCGCTTGATCTTCACGTACATTCATATACTGAATTGCACTTCGTCTGGATACCGATCAGCGTGATCTTTACGGGATCCTTAATTTCTTTATAACATCATTCGCTGAAAATGTTTTTATTTAAAGCAAGTGTGAGTATTCAATTGCTCAGCAAGTCATAGCAATTGAACAAACAACTTCAAGAGTTTATCATTCCTTTGGAACTTCGATAACCGAACAAAGATTATGAAGCAGCTTGAACAATAGGAATAATCTCGATTCCTATCATTTTAAAACATTAGTCACATTTACTTTGAAATACTTTCATTATCTACTCTCTTTCATACACATTCTGTCTGGCTAGAATCATTAGCACTGACTTAACAATAACGGTTCATGTATGAATAGAACATTTTCATATTGAATAGTTCAATCATAAAATAGTTCATATCATAGAAACACCAAAGTGTTCACATTGTGGCACAAGGCCTCATATATTCTAACACATTGTACAAATATCACACATTTTGCATGTACGTAACTTCTCAAGTTCAACATCTAAGAAGTTTTAGAAACTATCATTCATTTAAAATATGAATGAAGTTAGGAAACTTTTTTTTATACATACTACAACTTATAGTTTACATTTGAATCGCTCATTCCAATTCCTATGTAGCACATAAGGAAATAAAACATACACCAATTAGTCATATACTTGACTTACGCATTGGTTTATTTAACTTTACTTCTTAAGGTTCACGTTCTTATAAACTAAGTTTACGCGACCAACTTCTTTTACCGGTTAACGGCTTCATGACATACGGAGATGTCTTATTTAATACGTTCATCATCTTTGATGATTTAGATTCTTATCTTCTTCTTATAACTTCTCTAGGACTCAACACACATCGTGTCTCTGCTAGTAGTCCATATGGTACTCTAAGTGGTTTCCCACAAACAACCAACAAACAAGTTCCCGTCTCATCTTCACTGCCCATAACAGTGAGTTAGATCGGTTGCCAGTTTTGTATATACCTTCTCTCTCTAAAGGAATTGTTTAGCCCAGCTCCCATATGTCAACCATCAAAGGTTATGATTATACTAGAACCTAAATTCATCTTAACTTACCCGAACTATTAAACTATAATGTTCGTTAAGTTAATTTCTTTTTCCTTATGGCTTTCTGATAAATAAATGTCATACCTCAGGATTTATTCTTTATCGTCCAAGTCATACAGTCTTTTGTATACTCAGAACGATCATTCAATATTCATTCTACGCATTTATAGTGTTAACCATTTTACATTTCCTTATTCTTATCTTACAATGTCCGGTTCATTCGACTCGGAACATTATCCAAGTTATAAACATTAACTCGGCTTCTTTTACGTTATACACACGTGTCTTTAATTCAGCTTCTTCATTATCCTATGATTAAACCATACACAGGGTGTAGGTTCTACCCGTTTAATATTCACATACACTTAACCTTTACGTCGGTTCAAGTGTTCAACGCTTACATTTCATTCTAACATTCTCATCCGACTCACATTCGGCTTTCATTAATCTTATTACCATTCGCTACGACTTTCTTGATAATTCATATCTTACTTACTACTTCTGTCAACGACTAAGTCATACAACTAATGTATACTTAGAACGCTCGCTCTACATGGATACGATTCACGAGGATCGTTTACATATTCAATATTTATTTTACTTGCCTCTTAATTCTATTCAACCTTCATCCAAGGTTTTAATCACTTTCATTCATTACTCATCACCTGAACCCCATGTTCATTTTTCTTTCTTAATGTCGAAGCCATACGATTCGTTGTATGCTAAGACCGATCGCTCATCGCAATACCGTTGCATTTACAGCGCCTAAACGCTATACATTCATCTCTCATAGCCATGTCATAACATTAAAATGTTATTACTTTTGTCACTCAACGTCTAAGGAATCACCATCATAGCAATCCCTCATGTTCGTTTATCGTGACAACGGTCCCCGGATAATGGTTCCGTAACCGGCGTCTACATTCTTTGTCTTTTAATCTTTTTGTTCAACCTTCATCAAAGGTTTAATACACTTAATTAAGTGTTACATTAGTTGAACTATATGTTCATATTTCTTTCTTGCACATCCCCAAGTAATTGAGTAGTAAAAATCTCATTTCTGGGCATTGCCACCTGCAAGACTAGCGCTTACTTACGCCATTTAGCAAGAGAGCTATGGCCTAAGCTCACGCCATGACGCCTACCCCAAGGCACAACTTGTCAATTGCATACCGAGCATGAAACATAGAAAAATTTTCTCAGTCTTTTACAAGCTTGAGACGCTGATTTCGAAATCTCATAACTTCTTCGTTATTACTCAGAACGAGATCGTTCCCAAGCCATTCTCTTCCTTATCTTACGTACTTCGATTACCCACAGACAGAACTTTGTTCTGAATCAGTTAACATGCCATTCAATTGGCTTAATCTTCACTCTTCGTTCTTTTTATATTTTTAACGTTCTTCGTTCGTTCGTTCGTAATTCGGTCATCCGAACTCAGAATTTTTTCATTCTTGAGTCTACAACTCACGTTTTATACATTCTCTTTCTTTCTTATGAAACCCTACACATTTAGGCTCATTTACTAACTTTCTAATTCTCGTTTATCTTTTACAAAAATTTCGCCATAACTTCTTTATAGCTTAATTTTAATCCATTCTTCATGAACGTTTCTAATGTTCCTAACCAAGCAATAAACAACTAACTTATACGCGATGGTTTTAAATTTGTCCATCAACAACAATTATCCTACGATGGTTTTAAATTTGTCCATTAACAACGTTCTTCGCGTTCTTCATTTTTAATCGATATTTTGGATTACGATTTCACTTTTTCTTGGAATTTGATGCTATAGAACATCATTCCTAACTTATTTGACCTACTCATTCATAAGATTCATTCGAATCACTCAAAATCCTTACGAATCTTATATTCCTTAAGAAATTTATAAACTAAATACCTAATTCTTATTTCTTCGTCTTCTCATGATTTCAACCATATGAATTCATTCTTAACTTTATCTACTTCTTATCTTCATTAAGTTATGTTTTTGAACATATTAAACTTCAAGAAAAATTAGAAGAAACTAGGGTTCGGATTACCGTTCTTCTTTAATCTCCTTCCGTCGGACAAAGCATGCATTCGAGCTAGCTTTTCCTCATTCCTCTTCCTCTTCTTCTCCCATCCGAACTCTCTCTCTCTATCTCTCAAGTGTTGGTTGAAATTTCAAACCAAACAAATGAGCTTAAGGCTTGTTTATATAGAAAACCAAAGCTAGGGGTATTTTGGTCATTTCACCCCACCTCCTTACTATTCATGGCTTAGCCACCAAGTTTACTTGGCCACCACCCTTACTTGGTGGCCAAGTGGCCGCCCCACATGCCCATGGGTCTCCCCCACGGGTTGCCCCATGGGTTTTACCCATCTGGTGACCCATTGGTTCGATCTGCGGTTTATTTTCTTAGATCGGGCTTAATTAAATCTAACACTGGGCCTTACATTAATTCTTCCTGGGCCTACCTTGGGCTTGATTACACATTCCATTGGGCTTGATATAATCCAAGTCCACTTGGGTTCTACAAAGTCCATGAATTCAAAGTCCATTTAGACTAATCGTATCCTACGCATTCCATTCTCGTATTCTCTTCGTATATTGTTCGTACGATATTCGTATTATACGCCGTACTAATATTTGTATTATACTCGTATAATAACTAGTATTATACTCGTATTTCTCACGCATAATAACTCTAATTATTATACGAAATCATAAAATTCTCGGAACTCACTTTTCCTAACCCTTAGGTTTTAAGTCCGCAGGCGAAAACTTCGTTTTTGCCATAACTGAAATATTATTAAATATTCCATCTCGTCTCAGAATTATATCATTACGCGTTTCTCGAAAATTCAAAATAAATCTCCGACCAGAAACGGATGATAGTGCCTATTTCGTCTTTTTCCCCAGAAATATTTTTGTTCCCGGAAAAATTTTATTTTCGTCTTGAAAATTCTTACTCGTTTAGTCTAGCCTGTAGCCAAAATCCTCCCGATTAATAATCATCCTAGGTTCTAGAACGATTAATAAACACATAACACAGAATAGTATTTAATAAAATTTTATTTTATTAATTGTTAATTCTTTAAACTTAAATTCTGGTCAATCAGATTTTCCGGGTTGTCACAGGTCTTATGAACACTGATAGAAGTAGAGAACTCCTACAAAATCTTCGTTGCCCATCCTTAACCCATTTTAGGTGGTATAAGGATGTCTTTTTAATGAAAGGTATTCAAAGACCGGATGCTAATAATGAACACTGAAAGGCCAAATTTATTGATGGACTTTCCACTTTCTTTGCTGAAAAAATCCGTAAAAAATTAAGGGATAAACAAGATCGTATGAGTATTCCTTATGATCAGTATTCCTACAACCATCTTACTTCTATAATTATTAAAGAAGGATTATAATTATGTAATGATATGAAACTTCAACAATTAATGAAAAAATAGAATCTCACCAAAAGACATGAGATAGGAGAATTTTGTGATAAATTCTCTTATGACACAAAATTACAAAGATCCTCAAAAGGTTAAAAACAAATGAGTTCAAAAACCCCTAAAACTTATCGAAGACGTTCTTCTAGAAAGTCTTCTAATAACAAAACCCCTGAAAAATCTACTAAGAAGTAGAAGAGCAGTAATAAAAAAGATAAATCTAAAGTAAAATGTTATAAATGTGGTAAAACAGGACACTTTACTAATAAATGTAAATCAAAAATAAAATAGAAACTTAATGAAATGTCCTTAGATGAGGACATCCAACAACAAATTCTAAATTCTAGCAGTAATTCAGAACCAAGTTCAGATGATGATTTAACAGAAATCAATTCTGAACTTGGCAATGATTCTGATAATGAACAATTCCAAAACTGTACAATGAATAACTGTAATACCATTACTGAAGCTGACTATTGGAAAACTATCGTCGAGATGAATGGTTTAGATATTGGAGGACCCAATATCAATGTCTTAACTGACACACAGAGATCACTTCCTGACTTAGCTGATCAAATTAAAGACCCAGAAATTAAATTAAATTTTTTGGAATTTTTTTATAAAAACCAAAAAACAGAAGAAATTCTTCCTACTGATCAATATAGCATGAGGGAAGAAATGAAACGAATGCAAAATGTTTCTACCACAGAAAAGCCCACTACTATTTAGGATCTTAAAAGTGAAATAAATATTTTAAAATATGAAATAAAACAATTATAAAATACTAATTATCATTTTACAGGATCTAGATAATATTAAACACCAGTTAAATCATAAATAGAATAATATTGAAAAATCCTCTAAACCAGAATCTTCTGATAAACCAAGATCCTCTGAACAATATTTGATGCTTATGAATCAAGTAGTTTTTCAGAAATGGTATATCAAAATTACTTTTATTATTAAACAGAATTTTATTATTAAGGATGCCATTGCCCTTGTTGATAGTGGGGCTGACATGAACTGTATTCAGGAAGGATTAATTCCTGCCAAATACTTCTAGAAAACCACTCAATCTTTAACTAGTACAAGTGGTAATACCATGAGTATTAAATATAAAATTCCAGAAGCTTTAATCTGTAATCAAGGTTTATGCTTACCTACTTCTTTTGTTCTAATCCGTAATATGAACCAAAGTATTATTTTAGGCACTCCTTTTCTGTGTCTTCTTATGCCTATTTCGAAAATTGATACTTTGGGAATTCATACTACTCTTAACAACATGCATATTGTATTTGAATTTATTATAGAACCTTATACAAAAGAATTAAATCAAGTTAAACACATGATATATTCTAAAGAAAAACAGATTAATTTTATTCAAAAATAAATAAAATTTCTTACTATAGAATAGAGAATCTTACAGCCTTCTTTACAGGAGAAAATAAAATTAATTCATAAAAGTCTTCAAGTTGATATTTGTAGTGATGTTTCTAATGCGTTATGGAATAGGAAGAAACATATTATCTCTCTTCCTTATATTCCTAATTTCAACGAGAAAAATATTCCTACTAAATCTCGACCCAGTTAGATGAAGAAGGAATATTTAATTCATTGTAAAACTGAAATTGAGTCTCTTAAACAGAAAAATTTAATAAAGCCTAGTACTTCTCCCTGGAGTTGTACAACCTTTTATGTTAATAAAAATTCAGAAATTGAACGAGGAACACCCAGAGTTGTTATCAATTATAAATCGCTTAATGAAGTCCTTCAATGGATAAAATATCCAATCCCTAATAAAAAGGATCTTCTTGACAGACTTCATGATGCCACTATTTTTTCTAAATTTGATATGAAATCAGGATTTTGGCAAATTCAGATTAGAGAACAGGATACTTACAAAACTGCTTTTATAGTACCCTTTGGCCATTATGAAAGGAATGTTCTTCCGTTTGGAGTAAAAAATGGACATTCAGAATTTCAACATATTATGAATGATATCTTTAATCCTTTTATTGAATTTATTATCTATTATATTGATGATGTCTTAATTTTCTCTTCATCTATTGACCAACATATTAAACATTTAAACATCTTTAAAAATGTTATTATAAAAAATGGTTTGGTAGTTTCTGCTCCTAAAATGAAACTTTTCTAAACTAAAATCAGATTTCTTGGACATAATATTTTCGATGGAACTATTATTCCAATTGATAGATGTATTGAATTTGCATCTAAATTTCCAGATGAAATTAAAGATATTAATCAACTACAAAGATTTTTAGGAAGTCTTAATTACATTCGAGAATATTATCCCAATCTTTCTCGAGATGCTTCTATTTTGTATACTCGATTACAAAAAAATCCTTTGCCATGGACAACTGAGCATACTAATGCTGTTAGAAAAATTAAAGCCAGGGTCAAACAGTTACCTTATTTTTTTTTACCTAATCCTGGATGGAAGAAGATAGTTCAAACTGATGCTTCTAATACAAGATATGGTGGGATCTTAAAACAGTTTAATCCTAACAGAAAAAAGAGGAACTCCTCTGTTTTACTTCAGGAGTATGGAAAAAACCTTCTTTAAATTTTCCTACAATAAAAAAGGAATGTCTTTCAATTGTTAAATGCATTTAAAAATTTCAAGATGATCTTCTAGACCAGCATTTTTTAATCAGAGTTAATTGTTTTGCTGCAAAATAGATATTTAAAAAAGATGTTCAAAATCTAGTTTCTAAACAGATATTTGCTACTTGGCAAAACACTTTATCCGTATTTGACTTTTATATTGAATATATCAAAGGAAAATAAAATTCTTTACTAGATTTTCTAACCAGAGAATACTTGCAGGAATAATGACCATAGAGGCCGTGGCCGCGGTCAACGAGGCCGAGGAAGAGGTAATCTGTATTATACATAATTTCTTAGTTTGAATACTCAATCCAGTAATTCTTCGGCTTCTTCCAACCAGCCAACAGTAAAGGATGTTCTTTTATTACCAAAATAATACATCCCAAACAGATATGTAGAAGAAACAATATTGATTATTTAACCGAATGACGAAAAATGGATAAAAGATAAATGGGAAATAAAGAGGTGTTATTTAATGAATCAATAATTTCCTCTTTGTTTTACCCAGTATAGATATGTTTATGAACAAATTATCATTGAAACAACATCTATGAACATTAAGCATACGCTTTATGATCCTACAAAGCCAACCAACCCTATTCAATGCAGTAAAACTACTATAAAAAACATTATGTCTCTTGCAAATTGGGGTATTCATCCTCATACTACCCGTACTATTGAATCTAGTCATACAGAAACAAAATATAGCTATTGGGATTATATTGATTCCTTTACGCATGACTTTTATTACCAGAATCCTATTCATAACCTTACTTGGTTTATCTGCATATGTCCCGATGTTCTTAAAAACGAAATCCCAAACTAGTTTTTCGTTTGGTGGGATAAATTCGGTATTACTATTGAAACCTTACTAGAATCAATCCAAACAGAATTTAAGGAGTGGCAAGTCGCCTATTCTCATATACCAGTAAACAAAGATTTATCTATGCTTAAGTTCCTTGCTTATTTTATTATCCATTTTGGAATCCCTTGGATCTGGAAATGAGATTTTCAATGTGACTATCAAAATAAGATTCCCCGCCTCAAAAGAGTATTTTTTACAAAATGGTGGGACAAAGGACTTAATCCTACGTTACTAGAATTAACCAAGGCCATTAAAAATCATACTCAGGCCTGTTTGGATGTTATTCCTAAAATCCTTCCAGCACAACTAGTAAATCCATTTGTCAAAATACAAACAGATTTAAAACAGAAGTTTTCAGAATTAACTGAGACTGAATTGATTATAAAAACTATGGATTATATGAAAAATAAATTCCTCCACTCCTTAGTCAAGGATAATAGTTCTATGAAAACTATTAGTAGTAACGAAGGATCTGATCAGGGTGATAATGAGTTCAGCGTCTTAGCTGGATTAATCCAAGAACCGGAACCCACTATGGGAGATTTTTGGGATTCTCTCACCACCATAATTTCTGAAAAGATGGAGCAAAACAAGAAATGAAAAGAGAAAATCTAATGTTTTTCTCCACTAGAGAAAAGATGCCTAATAATCAGAAGAAGATAACCAACTGTCTCCAAGAAAAGGAAAGCTAGGCATCCACTTTCTCAATTATTAGAAGACGACATCCAGCTGTCCTCAATAATTCTCCACTCAATCGATAATCTATCTCTTTCCATTCCACTTCCTATGGCTGAGAAATAAAGAAGAAAGATAAGGATTGACAGAGCGACTCCACTAGCTAGGAAATATTTCAGTCCTTACCTTATCCTTCTACTTGTATATATTGGGAGTCCTCACCCATTGTTGAGGCAAAACTTTCTTTGCATTTCTTCTCTTTGTATTCTCTCTCTCTCTCTCTCTCTCCATTTTCTCTCTATAAAATTATTTAATATATAAAAGTTTGAAGTTTGAAGATATCTACAAGGCTCATCTATAAGTTTTAATTATTTCTTCTGTTAATTATTATGTTTATTTGCTTAATCTTTTAGATTATCATATTCAAAACAATAATCGTTATAATACAACATATCAAATTGCTACAAACAACCATAATCGTTCTTATTTTTTAGAACAATTTAATAAATCTGAACAATTAATTGTTTTAACTAAAACCCCCATATAAGAAGAAACCTATCGACTTATAGTTTTGGGTAGACCCCCAAATCAACAGTAATCTTATGAGATCATATATTTAATAATTTATTTGTTAATATATACTTAATATGCCTTTAAAATATTAATGCCATTTTATTAAATAAGGCTAGTATTTGTGAAGCTTGATTAAGTGGAACGTCACCCAAGTCGCGTTTAGAACTTTGCCTTTAGCTCTGTTATGGCGTTGTGGCTTTTATCCTCTGTAAATCATTGACAGACGTGCTTAATCATTTTATCTCCGAAAGTCGCCTATTCCCAGGATGATCCCTTGGGAAGAAATTACTTTTCCAAAACAATGGCAGATTACTAATGATGTCCCTACCAGACCTATAATCAGACAATCCATTGAGGATGTTGTCCCAACCAGTAATGGAAATGTTTATTTAAAATTTCAAAGAACTTTTACCCGAAGCCAATATATTAACTAAATCCCTTACAATATT
Source organism: Panax quinquefolius (assembly GCA_020205615.1). Lineage (NCBI taxonomy): Eukaryota > Viridiplantae > Streptophyta > Magnoliopsida > Apiales > Araliaceae > Panax > Panax quinquefolius. The sequence goes on from CM035153.1 coordinate 88,580,818, forward strand.
GATTTTCCTGAATCATCCATACAATCTGTGTCTGAACCTTTAGAATTTGTTTATCAAGAATCTAAAAAATCCAGTAACGAGTCTGTTAAAAATGAAGATTAATAAAAGGAATACATATTTCTGAAAACGAAATACCTATTGGTATTTTAAAATAAATATTCCTCAAAACCTTATGACTCTTGATAGTTGGGGTATTCATCCTTATACTACCTGTACTATTGAATCTAGTCATACAGAAACAAAATACAGCTATTGGGATTATATTGTTTCCTTTACACATGTATTTTATTACCAGAACATACTCCTGAAGTAAAATGGAGGAGTTCCTCTCTTTTTTTCTGTTAGGATTAAACTGTTTAAGATCCCACCATATCATGTATTAGAAGCATCAGTTTGAATTATCTTCTTCCATCCAGGATTAAGTAAAGACAAACAAGGTAACTATTTAACCCTGACTTTAATTTTTCTAGCAACATTAGTATGCTCAGTTTTCCATGGCAAAGATTTAACTGGTGTTTAATATTATCTAGATCCTGGAAAATGATAACATTAGTATTTTGTAATTGTTTTATTTCAGATTTTAAAATATTTATTTCACTTTTAAGATCCTGAATAGTAGTGGGCTTTTCTGTGGTAGAAACATTTTGCATTCGTTTCATTACTTCCCTCATGCTATATTGATCAGCTGGAAGAATTTCTTTTGTTTTTTGGTTTTTATAACAAATTTCCAAAATTTTTAATTTAACTTCTGGATCTTTAATTTGATCAGCTAAGTCAAGAAGTGATCTCTGTAATACCCGAGAATTTTCATGTATTATTAAATGAATATATTAATGGAAATAAAATTTCTGTGAATAAAAGAGTTATTATTTTGTGAGTTGGTTAATTCAATTGATTCGTATTAGACCAATGCGTATTAAGATGTGTGAAGTGACAATGAGAATTATGAAATGCCTTGTGTGGCATAATGTTAAACGAGAGAATTCACTAAGCAAGTTAAAACGGGAATTAGGAAGATTAATCGGGAATGATTATGTGATTAATCAATACGCTCGTAGACGTGTAGCAATACCTTTGTGGACATTATTTCATGTCCTATAAGATGAGTTTGACGATAGGAGTTGACACTGGCTTGAGCTAAACCTCTTAGCATCGTTAGGACACTAGCAATTGCTACCATCCAAAGAAGACAAATTAGGCGCACCTTCAGCGATAGTAAGTTGAAGAAAAATAAAATTTTCTACTTTGGAAATTAAATGGAACAATTATGTGATATGTGTGACATTGATAAACCATGAATTAAAGTATGTTATGTTCGATAACGGAGTTGTTAATCCATTAATTAATATTAATTAATTGTGGTGGAATATGGATTACTTGGTAATTAATTAAGTAATATACGATTATTATTATTTGCAATATATCTATAAATATAATAAGAATTATATCGATAGTTAGTGATTATGGAAATCCATAAATACATGATGGTTGGATTAATTAATATTGGTGTTAATTAATCAAGGAAGTGAATAAATTATTTAATTATTTATATGACAATAGTAGGTTGACAGTTATGTGCGTAGGAGCAATAATACAACTATACTATATAATGTATTATGGCATTTATGTGACTATATATTAAGTTGTATGAAACTATGTTGTAAGAAGCAAGGTAATTAAACATATTGAAACTATATGGTATAAATATATCATGAAATGTGTATGTAACAATATGAATGTGAGTAGACATTTAAAATATGGTTATATGGGTGGTAGAAATAATTATGGAACTACCCGGACAATAATATCCAACTACATTATTTTATTGCGTATATTTAATGTACATGGACTATATGATGTGAGTGTATAATTTATCCCTAAAATTCCTAATATGGTAACAATTGTACATTAAGATTTCATTGTGGGAATTAAATAAACCAAACCAAGCCTAGATAACATGAAATGCTAGGATTTTCTCTCTTGTCCCATAATCAGTGTCACCAAGTACAATGCACAGTAACTCAAAGCTATAATACGTATTCTTCCAAAAGGCTAGCTCTAGGAGGATGATGGCTTAGCTTAAGGGTGGTTGGCCAACCCTTGAGCAACCATTGTTTCATTGCATTGCACCATGAGTTCAAGTTTTGTGTAACACCAATGCCCAGTCCAAAACTCTTTTATAAATAGTAGTCATGTTGATCAATTGGTGTTGCTTGAAATTATCTGAGAATTGTCAAGTGTGAGGGTGAGAGCTTATAAGCATTCTTAAAGCTTAGAAGTTCATTTGGAGCAAGTTCATTATTAGTGACGTAAATCCCTCTTTGTATAGTAAAGGGTAGTATTTTGTAAATCCCAATTTTTGGAAAGCAATAGCAGGAAAGTAATGTAATCTGCTTAGGCTGTGTAATGTGACTGATGTAGTATTATACTACAAAGAATGAATATAAGTCTTTTTTATGGAAATCAATGAGTAATGGATGTTGAAGTTTTGTTTATTAGTAAATAATAACTAATAAAGAAAGGAATAATAACGAAATGTGTTTATTGTATCAGCAAAATGCCGCCGAGAAGAGTACAACGTAATCAAGGTGCTAACGTGAATCAACCGAAGGGAGGTCCGGTTAATCCAATGTAGGAGTTTGTTAACCTGTTAACAGCCGCATTTAATAGAACAGGTGCTAATATCCCCATAAATCCAGGAGTAGCACGAGCTACTACCTTTAAGGATTTCAAGAGCGTGGGTCCGCCAGAGTTCAAAGGAACTACGGACCCTATTGAATCCCAAATGTGGGTTAAGGAAATAGAGAAGGCATTTGTGATAGCAAATGTCAACGAGGCCCAAAAGGTTGCCTTTGCAACCTATATGATGAAGGGAGAGGCCAACTTTTGGTGGGAAGCCAATCAGGTTAGGGCCGGGATAGCGAATCTGACGTGGGAGAGGTTCAATGAGATATTCTTCGAGAACTACTTTTCCACGAGCATGCAAGGGAGGATGGAGATGCGGTTTCTCGAGTTGAAGCAAGGGGACATATTAGTTCCCCAATACGCCGCTAAGTTTAATGAACTGGCAAGGTTCGCTCCACACCAAGTGGATACCAAGGTTAGGAAGGCGCGACAGTTCGAGCAGGGCTTGAAACCCTGGCTCTATAACTGAATTTTAGCGTTTCAAAGTACTTCTTTTGGAACTATTTTAGAGAAGGCGATAATCACCGAAGGTGGTAGCGAGGCGTTGAGCTAGTACCACAAAGATAAGAAAAATAAGGGGAAAATGGATAGGGGAGTAAAGATCGAAGGAGCCAGTGGGAGTGGCGAGGGTCAGAAAAGGAAGGTATTTAGCTTTGGGAATATCGGAGTGAAGCAAGTAGACCCGAAGAGGAGGATGGAGGCCTGCAAGACCTGTGGGAAGACTCACTTAGGAGTCTGTCTCAAGGGAAAGGCTGTCTGTTACAACTGTGGACAGGAGTGGCACATTGCGCCTAACTGTCCGAGTCCAAAAAAGAATCACGAATGCTTTATGTGTGGGTCAACCGACCATATGGCAAAGAACTGTCCAAAGAAGGGGACGGACGGGAACTGGGGAACTAATAGCGGTAAGTTAGCTATTAATGGTCCAGCGCAGCTGGGTAGGCCGATGGGTCGTACCTTTAATATGACAGTCCAAGATGCAGTTGCATTAGGGGATGTCATCGCAGGTATTATTCCGATCAACGACATAAATGCTTACGTGCTGTTTGATTCGGGTGCTACTTGTTCGTTTATAGCATGCGATTTTGCTAGACAATTAGAATTACTTCCCGAAAAGTTGCCTATACCTTTAAATATTAAGGTAGCGAACGAAGAGATAATTCCTATTGAAGATGTTCATAGGATTTGTTGCGTAGATATACAGGGTTGTAAATTATCGGTAGATTTGATACCGATAAAGTTAGGAGAATTCGACGTAATTCTCAGAATGGATTGGTTAGTGAACCATGGTGCAATTATAGATTGTCAAAAGAAATGTGTGAACATTAAGACGTTAAAACAACCTCAGGTAGTAATTTATGGGAATAGATCGCCGGGACGTTCGTGTTGTCTAACCATGACACAAACTAGGAAATTACTGAGGAAGGGATGTGTAGGTTACCTGTGCCATGTTGTTGATACTCAGAGAGTGGTAGCAACCATGGAACAAATACCTGTAGTGAGAGAATTCGCCGATGTATTTCTGAGTGAATTGCCGGGTCTTCCGCCGGATAGGGAGATAGAGTTCGTAATAGACATTGTTTCTGAAGCGACACCAGTTTCCAGGGCACCGTATCGCATGGCGCCAGTGGAGATGAAGGAGTTGATGGTGCAGTTGCAAGAACTATTAGACAGGAAGTACATTCAACCGAGTGTCTCACCGTGGGGAGCACCGGTACTATTTGTCAAGAAGAAGGACGGATCGTTAAGACTTTGTATCGACTACCAAGAGTTGGACAAGTTAACAATAAAGAATAAATACCCATTTCCTAGGATCGATGATCTCTTTGATCAGTTGAAAGGGGCTAAGTATTTTTCAAAAATAGATTTAAGAACGGGGTATCATCAGTTGAAGGTTATGAAGGAGGATGTACCGAAGACAGCATTCAGGACTTGTTATGGTCATTACGAGTTTCTGGTGATGTCATTTGGGTTGACAAATGCACCAGCTGCATTTATGGATATGATGAACAGAGTGTTCAAATAATATTTGGACAAGTTCGTCGTGGTGTTTATAGATGATATTCTTGTCTATTCTAAGACGCCAGAAGATCATGTTGAACACCTAAGATTAGTGTTGGAGACACTAAGGAAGGAGAAGTTGTATGCGAAATTTAATAAGTGTGAATTTTGGTTAGAGAAGGTACAATTTTTAGGTCATGTCGTTGACCATGAGGGGATTTCAGTAGATCCAGCGAAGGTGGAAGCCGTAATGAATTGGGAACAACTGAAAACGCCGTCTGAGGTGCAGAGTTTCCTAGGTTTAGCGGGTTACTATCGGAGATTCATCCAAGATTTTTCGAAGATAGCTACTCCGTTGACTAACTTGATGAAGAAGACGATAAAATACGCTTGGACTGACAAATGTGAGGACAGTTTTCAAGAACTGAAGAAGAGGTTGAGTGAAGCACCTATTTTGTCATTGCCTGATGACACATGAAATTTCGTAGTTTATAGCAATGCTTCGCATAGAGGACTTGGTTGCGTTCTCATGCAGCATGGCAAGGTCATTGCGTATGCATCTAGGCAGTTGAAGGATTATGAGAAAGTTTATCCTACTCATGATCTGGAACTGACCGTAATAGTTTTTGCTCTAAAGATATGGAGACATTTTCTTTATGGAGAAAAATGTGAGATATACACGGACCACAAAAGTCTAAAATATATCTTCAAATAGAAGGAGTTGAATATGAGGCAGAGGAGATGGTTGGAGTTGATAAAGGATTATGACTGTGAAATCCTGTATCATCCTCGAAAAGCCAATGTAGTTGCCAACGCCTTAAGTAGGAAGGGTCGGGAAAAGTTGCTTTGTTAACAGCTCAAACTGAGTTAGTAACAGAGATGGCTAGGATGAAGTTAGAAGTGAAGCTGCTAAGTGAAGTAGGACAAATGCTGTTAACGACGAAGATGCAATCTACCATCATATAGAGAGTTAAGGAGGTACAACTCAAAACTGATAAGTGTGACCGGATGAGGGAGCGGCTCGCCAATGAAAAAGATATTAAGTACAGTCTTGATAATGAGGGATTATTAAGATTTGAAGGAAGAATTTGGGTTCCGAATGAGACGGAATTAAAGGAGCATGGTAGCACTAAGATGTATCAAGATCTTCGACAGAGTTTCTGGTGGCCGAACATGAAGAGAGAGATAGCCGAGTATGTGAGTACGTGCTTGACTTGTCAAAGAGTTAAGGCCGAACATCAATGACCAAGTGGCTTGCTACAGTCGTTAGAAATTCCGAAGTGGAAATGGGAGAATATCACGGTGGATTTTGTGGTAGGATTTCTGACTACTCAGAAAGGATATGATGCGATTTGGGTAATAGTGGACCGGTTGACAAAGTCGGCTCACTTTTTGACAATTAGGGTCAAGTATAACTTAGAACAATTAGCTAGACTTTATATTAAGGAAATAATTTCTAGACATGGAGCACTAGTATCGATTGTGTCAGATCGTGACCCACGATTCACATCGAACTTTTGGAGGAGTCTACAAGAGCAGTTAGGAACGCAGTTGAAGCCGGGTACAGCGTATCATCCACAAACGGATGGACAGAGCGAGAGAACAATTCAGACGTTAGAAGATATGCTAAGATCTTGCGTCATGGATTTCAAGGGTAGTTGGAATGATCATCTACCATTAGTGGAGTTTGCGTATAACAATAGTTATCATCAAGCATAGGTATGCCGCCTTATGAAGCTTTGTATGGGAGGGAATGCAGAACGCCACTGTATTGGGATGAGGTAGGAGAACGCCGAATGCTGGGACCAGAATTGGTGCAGCAAACAACGGACATTGTTAAACTAATACAGAAGCGTTTGGTAGGAACTCAAGACAGATAGAAGAAGTTTACGGATTCGCATAGAGAGAATAAAGAATTTGAAGTAGGTTCGTACGTATTTCTAAAAGTATCTCCCTGGAAAGGAAAGATACGTTTTGGAAATAAAGGAAAGTTAAGTCTGAGGTTTATAGGACCTTTTGAAGTATTAAAACGGGTGGGTGAGGTAGCATATATGATAGCATTACCTCCAGACCTAGAACGAATACATAATGTATTTTACGTATCGGTATTGCGTCCTTATAAGCCGGATTATAAGCACGTGATAGAATATGAACCTATTCATATCGAGAAGGACTTAACGTACGAGGAAACGCCGATTCAAATTGTTGATAGAAAAGAACAAGTTCTGCGAAATAAAGTCATACCTTCCGTGAAGGTGATATGGAAAAACCACGATGCAGAAGAAGCAACGTGGGAGTTAGAAGAAATGATGAAAAAGAATTACCCTCAATTATTTGTGCAATTTTTTTTATATATAACGAGATTCTGGGGACAGAATCCTTATAAGGGGGAGAGAGTGTAACGTCCCAGAAAATTGGACCTTTGTAAATTCTTTTAATAATGAATAAAATAATATTATTTATTATTATTGTGTGTTGATAAGATGAATGTCGTTCTATAACCTAGAAATGTCGGAAAGACGTAGTATTTTAACTACGTGGGAGAATTAAAGTGTTTGAATTTCTAAAACGAAAATAAAGTTTTCCGAGAAATTTTCTGAAAAACACTATTCATCGATTTCTGCTCGGGAATTATTTTTGAATTTTTGAGAAATACGTAACGTTATAATATCAAGGTAAGATGGATTATGTAATAATAATCTAAGTATGGAAAACGTAATATTTCGCATGCGGACTTAATTTGGGAACGTTAGGTTTATTAAGCATTAAGGAAAGAAAGTTGTAATCGTATGATGCGTATGCATTATACGAGGTAATGAACGTAAGTATAATATGACATATTATACTATTGTGTTTGGAGAATGAAATAACGTATACTACGAATAAGTATATGAGCTAGCATACGAGAATTATACGTGAGGTATGTATGTTAAATTGTTTAATTTAAGGTAATGAACTTGTAGGATTATTAGTTAATTATATAAGTCCAATAGAATGTGATACTCAAGCCCAAGTGTTTGATAAATCATAAGTTCAATCTATTGTAGTATAAGCCCAACAAGAAATTTGCTAGATTAATTAGCAAGCCCAATGTGAATTGGACATGATCCATGGAGCAATCCAAGGGTAAGTGGGTAGACTTGATGGGCAAACAATTTGTGTGATGAACAAGTGTTGTGGCTAGTAAGTAGACTTGGATGTTAAGTAATGAATAGGAAGGAGTTGGAAGTTGAGGAGGTTAATAAGGAGGTGGGACGGCCTAAAAGACTAATAATCCCTCACTTTGAGTTACCTATAAATAGAAGGCTAGATTTTTCATTTGTTAGTTGTTAAATTTCTCCTAACTCCTCTCAAGATAAGCAACTTAATTGTTAGAGAGAATAAGCCACATAAGCACTTATAAGTCATTTCAACCTTTGCTAGATTTTCCAAAGAGAAGTGAAGTAATAGTCTTCAAGGGTAAGACTCCTGTCTATTATATCTTTATCTCTACCATGATAGGATTGATAGAGAAGTGGGATTGTATGCTAAGAACATATAAAAAGTCATTGATGAACGAACATAAGGCGAATAAGTTGAATAAGCAACTTGAACCTAAATAAGTTGATAAACTTGTGAAGAACTTGTCTATGATATTAGTATGTTTAATTATAGAGTTGCGGACTAGAAAATGACCGGATTCCGACTTAGAATGAAGAAACGAGCATTGAACGTTCACGAACGTTTATCGTTTTCGTTAAAATGAACTAATAGGTGAAATTTTAGTAAACGAAGTCAAATAGATAAAATTCTTACATGAACACATAGAGTATGTATTTTGTGAACTGTAGGCTTATGAACGAGCCAATTCGGACTTATAACGAAGAAGTTATGCGTCTGGGAAGTTCACAAAATTTAAAATCTGCAAAATTTTTCTAAGGCATAGAGTTGGCGCCGTTGCGCCAACCCAAGGCCAAATAAAGGAGCCGCAACGCCGTAACAGTGTCAGGGCATACTGCTAACTCACACCGCGACACGAGATGAAGAGCTAAGTGTGGCGCCGCGGCGCCAGTCCTAGAGTTTTGACAGATAAGAATGTTTACAAGTATAGAATGAAAGATAACTCATTAGTAATTAACTAAGGTGTTAATATAACATTGTGAAGGCATTGTTAGACATGTAATGTATGATGATTAAAGGTTGATAACCAATTGAATGTGAACGTAATGTGAATGAAGTAATGAAAAGCCGAAAACCATAATAACAGATCTAAGTCAGAATTTAGATTGAGATGAAGGGTAAGATATAATAATATACTTACTTGATTATATAAGACCTAATGTGGTATGTTATATGATTAAGTATTGTAGAGACTTAGAGACTTAAAGAGTACGTGTGATAATCAGTAAGCAAACGCTGAAGGCAAGTATTCTAACCATTGTTCCAGTTCAGTCTGGACAAGCTTTGTAATTCATGTATCCTTTTGCATGAAGTTTTGTATGAGGAAGTCAAAGCCAATTCTTTCGATTAGACTTATGTTATGATTCTATCAAGCATGTTTAATGGTTACCAAGTTATATTGGTGTGGTTTTTAATCGAAGACTGAGTATGCTAAAATGTTTTCGTCGTTTAACGACAGGCACGTGAGGTTGCCACAACTTAAACGTATACACGTTTAATGAATGTAGTGTTGATCAACATAGAGTACTATGGGCTGATCACCCAGAAGTGCTCGTAAGTAATGTCGGACTTACAGACTTAGTGTCAGGACGTCCTTTTCAAAAGAACTTATGAAATGGTCAAGGTCTTGGACCGAAATTGATGTTTTACTGAATATTGTTGTTGTAAAACGTTTTGAATGAAAAGAAGTGCTATTTTGAATTATCGATAGTACTTCGTAACTATTGTTCAGTTATTGATGATATATGAGTTCTGTGTTTCAAGCATGTTGTTTATTAGAATTGTAGTACTTACTGAGCTAGTCATGCTCACTCTTGCTTGAACCATATGAACACAGCTAAGATCGAACGAACCGAAGGCTCCGGTAAAGACAAAGGCAAGGCGAAGACGAACCCTTAGCTTACCTATGTAATAGTATAGGTGTATATTTGTAATATATTGAATATTATGACAAGAACGAAGGAATGGGTTATAAAGAACCTGGGAAATGTAATATTATTTTGAATATATAGAAGTTATATTAGTCCTTTTGAGACTCTTCAATTGAATGAATGAAGGAATGGTAGTACCGTGAAGCACCATCTGTCGGGTTGGATGATACCCGGATTTGGGGGCGTCACAACACCCTTGTTGTATATTACTTGCTGGGCAATTTGTGCTCATCCTTGCTTATTTAAAACCTTTCAGTTAAGGAAGAGCAGGGAGGTGTCTCTGGAACAAGCAAGGGCAAAGGCAAGGGCAAGGCTACCGACTAGCTTGTCCTTTTTATGTTTAAAGTCTATTATAACGTGTTAAGACTATTTCAGACTATGTTTAAGCTTAAGTAAGATCATTTAATAAGTCTTTATTAGATATTATTATTTAATCTATTAAGCACTGTACGTTGCGAGACTTGGGGGAATAATTATAATAAATCATTGTATATTATTCTAAAGTAGATTTTCCGTTGTGTATGCATTATTTTAGTTATTATGGTTTTACCATGAGAACGTGATGAACAGAATTCGAGTGACCAAGTGGTGGTCCGAATTTGGGGGCGTCACAGGTTGGTATCAAAGCTATAGTTATAAACCTTAGGAACGAGAGTCCTTAGATTATAACTTAAGAAAACTTAGAAGTTAGGAAGAAGAGAACTCATGTAGAGTTTACCTTGAGAGACTTAGTATGTTATGAAATGTAACTTCATTCTACACAATGAACTTATGTTTGTTTAACATTCTAATGGAGTTGTTGTTTGTGTTGTCTTATGTTGACGATTGTAGGATGACTAACATGGGAGGACCTAGCCGAGTGGTAGAGGAGGAGCCGCGTGATATCCACGTAGTATTTGAGACACCCTAGATAGCAGAGCCTATTTCAGTAGTAGCCCCTTTTGATGATGACAATGAGGAAGAGGTGGAGTCTGACCCTGAAGAGGAGCCTTTGGAGGAGGAGCCCGAGCCTTTGGAGGACTCTGAAGAGGCTACTTTTGAGGATCGGATGCTAGGAGAGTATGAGAAGCAGATATTGGAGTTAGGGTGAAGAGTGGAAGAGCTAGAGGTTGAGGCTAGGGAGAGGGAGTCTGCGTTCCAGAAGTTAAGGGACGAGGACCATCAGAGGCAACTAGTGATGCAGGAGATGGAGGTGGAGATTGTTCACCGTAAGGAAGCAGTGATCCAGATGGGAGCTTTGTTTCACCGAACAGTGGCGAAGAATGTGGAGGTAGCAGGAAAACTAGAGGAATTAGAGCAGAAAGTTTTGAGTGAGAGGGCGGAGAAAGAGGCTCTCTGAACCCAGTTAGAGATGGAGGTAATGGATAGGATTCACTTCGAGGAGAAGTGGGAGGAAGCCAATGATAGGGCAAATGATCTAGAGGATGAGGTGCGGTGCAAGAGGAGGAAGATGAACAAGATGGGCTATGCTCTTCGCACGACCATGGAGAGATTTATCGATGGGGTACATCACTACCCGGTGAAAGCGAAGACGGACCCAAGCATACCATAAGCCGAGAGACATGGTGGTGCACATCACACAGAAGGAATATCAGAGCGCCGTTGAGCGTGGGATGTTAGATTGAGTCTAGAGGGAAGAGCTTATTAGTGTAGTATTTTTATTTATGTGTTATTAAAAATGTTGTTGTAATCTCAATCTTTCGTGTAAGATGTGAGATAGTGGTAAACCCCAAACTTTTGAAAAGTGTTAGAGGGGTAGTAGGTTTGTATGTCCCCGTCTTTTGTGATACTAGGGGATATGTGTTATCATTTATAGCAGTATGGTAGCAAAGAACATGAATTGTAACCCTTTGGCATATGAATATAAATGATCCTATTTCAGCAACGTGTTATGAACTTATAGTTCTTTTCTATTGAGAAATGTCTAAGTACTATAGTTAGATAATAAAGTGAAAAATTTTGTGTTGCAGAAAATGCCGCCCAGACGTAGAATAACTGTCCCAGAAGAGTCAGTTAATGATGAGAGAGGTCCTGTAGATCTGATACAGTGATTGGTAGATTTATTGGGAGAAGCTCTAAGGGGAAGGAACGAACCCGTAACACCCGTTCCCCCAGCTGTCCCAGTAACGACCTTCAAAGATTTTAAGAGTGTAGGACCCCTAGAGTTCGCGGGAACCACTGACCCGATAGTTGCGCAAACCTGGATCAAGGAGATCGAGAAGGCCTTCACTATAGCTCGCGTGGGTGAAGACCATAAGACAATATTTGCCACATACATGATGAGGGGCGAAGCAAACTATTGGTGGGAAACTAATCAGCAGAGAGCGGGGGAAGGAACGATAACATGGGAGCGGTTTACGACATTGTTCTTCGAGAACTATTTCCCGAAGAGTATAAAAAGTAGGATGGAAGTAAAATTTCTAGAGTTGAAACAAGGTGATATGACGGTGGCGCAATACGCAGCTAAGTTCAATGAACTAGCGCGATTTGCAGAGCACCAAGTTGTGGATGAGGAAAGGAAGGCGAGACATTTTGAGCAAGGGTTAAAACCATAGTTGTACAATAATGTATCGGTCATCCAGATTGATTCCTTTACGACGTTGTTGGAGAAGGCAATCATTGCGGAAGGTGGCAGTGAAGCCTTAAGTCTGTATCATAAGGAGAAAAAGAACAAGAACGTTGGTAGTGAACATCGTGGGGGGAGTAACAGCGGAGGAAGTAACTCCGAAAAGAGGAAATGGGAGAATAACAACAACAGAAACAATAACCAAGGTGGAAGTCACCAGGGAAACTTCAAGAAGAGGACTGAAGCTTGCAACAAATGTGGACGAAGCCATCGGGGAGAATGCTGGAAAAGGAAAATCACCTGTTATAATTGCGGCCAAGAGGGGCACATATCGCCAAACTTTCCAAAGCCGAAGAAGATCAGAGGATGTTTTGCTTGTGGATGAACAGAGCACCAGATAAAGGATTGCCCGAAGAAAGGAAGCGGTGGAGCTAGCGGAAGCCAAGGAGGAGGAAGTAAGTTGATGATTGGTGGACCTGCGCAACCCAACCGATCGACCGCTTGAACCTTTAACATGACCGTCCAAGACGCCGTAGCTGCAAAGGACGTGGTGTCAGGTATAATCGGAATCGATAATATAAATGCTTATGTATTATTTGATTCGGGAGCCACCTGTTCGTTTGTATCAGAGGATTTTGCTTATATACTTAGTACACCCCGAGAACGTTTAGAAGATTCTTTGAACATAGAAGTTGCAAATAAGGAAATAATCCCTGTAGAATACGTCTATCGAAATTGTTGCGCAAACATTAGAGAACATGAACTGAGCGTAGACTTGATTCTTATTAGACTAGGAGAATTTTACGTAATACTAGGGATGGACTGGTTATATAACCATGCAGCAGTAATTGACTATCAGAACAAATGTGTGAACCTTCAGACTCTGAGTAAGTCTAAGGTAGTGTTTTATGGTAGCTCATTGCTTAAGCAATCATGTTGCGTTACGATGATGCAGGCCAAGAAATTGTTAAGGAAAGGATGTGTAGGTTATTTAGCTTACATTGTGGATACTCGGAAAAAGGGAGTAGAGATTAATGATATACCCGTAGTGAGTGATTTTCATGATGTGTTTTCGGATGATCTGCCTAGCCTTCTGCCAGACAGAGAAATCAAATTCGTAATAGATTTAGCACCGGGAACGACACCGATTTCGAAAGCTCCATATCGTATGGCACCGGTAGAAATGAAGGAATTGATGACACAACTTTAAGAGTTATTGGATAAAGGTTACATTCAACCGAGTGTGTCTCCTTGGGGAGCACTAGTGTTATTCGTTAAGAAAAAGGACGGATCGATGAGGCTCTGTATCGATTATCGAGAATTGAACAGAGTAACGATCAAGAATAGATATCCATTACTGAGGATAGATGACTTATTTGATCAACTGAAAGGAGCGAAATGTTTCTCGAAGATCGACCTGCGGACGGGATATCATGAACTGAAAGTGCGGGATGAGGACATACCAAAGACTGCGTTTCAAACCCGTTATGGACATTACGAGTTTTTGGTAATGTCATTCGGATTAACTAATGCTCTGGCAGCATTCATGGACTTGATGAATCGAGTTTTCAAGCAATATTTGGATAAATTCATAGTAGTTTTCATCGACGATATTTTAATATACTCGAAGACGGAGGAAGAACACGCCGAACATCTAAAGATTATTTTGGAGGCACTACGAAAGGAGAAGATGTATGAAAAAGTTTCTAAGTGCGAATTTTGGATGAAGAAGGTTCAATTCTTAGGCCACGTGGTGGATAAGAATGGAATCTCAGTGGACCTCGAAAAGGTCAAAGCGGTAAGTAATTGGGAACAACCAAGAACACCGATGGAGGTGAGGAGTTTCTTAGGGTTAAATGGGTACTATCGAAGATTCATCCAAGATTTCTCTAAGATAGCAACCCCGTTGACTAATTTGACGAGGAAGATGGTGAAATTTGTATGGACCGGCAAATGCGAAGTGAGTTTTCAAGAGTTAAAGAAGAGATTGAGCAAAGCGCCTGTATTATCATTACCAGATGATACAGGAGGATTTGTGGTGTATAGTGTTGCATCGCATAGAGGACTGGGCTGTGTGCTAATGCAACACGAAAAGGTCATTGCGTATGCGTCACGACAATTGAAGGATTATGAAAAATAATACCCTACTCATGACTTAGAGTTAGCGGCAGTAGTTTTTGCATTAAAGATATTGAGGCATTATTTGTACGGAGAAAAATGTGAGATATACACGGACCAAAAAAGTCTAAAATATATCTTCACGTAGAAGGATTTGAATATGCGTCAGAGGAGGTGGTTAGAATTAATCAAAGATTATGACTGTGAAATTCTTTATCACCCGGGGAAGGCAAACATAGTTGTCGACGCTCTAAGCAGGAAAGGAAGGGAGAAATTATTTTGACTGACAACTTAGGAGGAGTTAATAAGAGATATAGAGAAATTGGAAATAGAAGTAAAGGGACCCGAGAGGTCTGAAGAAAAGTTATTGGTAATGAAAGCTTATCCGACATTGTTGGATAGAGTAAAGGAAGCCCAGGAGAAAGATGGAGAATGTGAGAAAATCAGAAGAAGGATCACTGAAAAAGAGGAAGAAAAATTTTGAATAGATAAGGATGGTATCTTAAGATTCGAAGGGAGAGTGTGGGTACTAGCAGTGGCCGAGTTAAGAGAAGAGATTTTGTACGAGGCTCATAATACGACGTATTCCATTCATCCGGGAGGCACAAAGATGTACCGAGACTTGAAGCAACATTTTTGGTGGCCAAATCTGAAATGGGAAATTGCGGAGTACGTTAGTAGATGTCTTACGTGACAGCGAGTCAAAGCGGAGCATCAGCGACCAAGTGGTTTACTACAACCGTTGGAAATACCAGAGTTGAAATGGGAGCATATTACGATGGATTTCGTGGTAGGACTTCCAGTCACACAGAAAGGTTTGGATACCATTTGGGTCATCGTGGATCGACTTACGAAGACTACACATTTTCTACCTATCAAAATTCGCTACAGTTTAAATCAATTAGCGAGTCTGTACGTAAAGGAAATCGTTTCACTACATTGAGTGCCGGTGTCGATTGTTTCTGACCGAGACTCGCGTTTCACGTCAAAATTCTGGAAAAGTTTGCAAGAGAGGATGAGAACATAGTTGAGATGAAGTATTGCTTATCATCCTCAGACGGACGGACAAAGTGAGCGAACAATACAAAAGCTAGAGGACATGCTTAGGACTTGCGTGATGGATTTCAAGGGAAATTGGGAAGACCACCTACCCTTAGTCGAATTTGCGTATAATAATAGTTACCATGCGAGTATCGGCATGCCACCGTATGAAGCTCTTTACGGAAGGAAGTGCAGAATGCCATTATGTTGGGACGAAGTCGGAGAACGACAAATACTCAGACCAAAGTTAGTAAAACAGACTGCGGATGTGGTGAAAGTGATAAGGGCCAGACTTGTAGCAGCTCAAGATCGCCAGAAGAAGTACGCATATTTACATTGGCAAGACCGAGATTTTGAAGTCGGTAGTTTTGTATTCTTGAAAGTATCTCCATGGAAAGGAAAAATCTATTTCGGCAAAAAAGGAAAACTGAGTCCAAGATTCATATGACCGTTCGAGATACTAAAGCGAGTGGGCGAAGTAGCATACAAAGTTGCACTACCACCTGAATTGGAGCATATCCATAACGTGTTTCACATATCTGTGTTGCGTCCGTACAAGCCTGACTACAAGCACGTGATTTCTTATGAACCCATTCAAGTGGAGAAGAACTTAGCATACGAAGAAATTCCTATCCAAATTCTAGATAGGAAAGATCAAACCTTAAGGAATAAAGTCATTTCTTATGTAAAAGTGCTTTGGCATAACTATGATGTCGAGGAGGCAACGTGGGAGTTAGAAGATAGGATGATGAGGGATTATCCCCATCTGTTTGTGTGACCTTGTAGCAATTTCGGGACGGAATTTTTATAAGGGGGGATGATGTATTACCCGAGAATTTCCACGTATTATTAAATGAATATATTAATGGAAATAAAATTTCTCTGAATAAAAGAGTTATTATTTTGTGAGTTGGTTAATTCAATTGATTCGTATTAGACCAATGCGTATTAAGATGTGTGAGGTGACAATGAGAATTATGAAATGCCTTGTGTGGCATAATGTGAAATGAGAGAATTCACTAAGCAAGTTAAAACGGGAATTAAGAAGATTAATCGGGAATGATTATGTGATTAATCAATACGCTCGTAGACGTGTAGCAACACCTTTGTAGACATTATTTCATATCGTGTTAGATGAGTTTGACAATAGGAGTTGACACTGGCTTGAGCTAAACCGAAATATGGCACTTGTCAAAGTCATGGCAAGAAATTGCTACCGTGTCTGACAAGAAGATAAATCAAGCAATTTGCCTCAAATGGTCGATTGAAGAAAAATAATTTTTTCTACTTTGGAAATTAAATGGAACAATTATGTGATATGTGTGACATTGATAAACCATGAATTAAAGTATGTTATGTCCGATAACGGAGTTGTTAATCCATTAATTAATATTAATTAATTGTGGTGGAATATGGATTACTTGGTAATTAATTCGTAATATACGATTATTATTATTTGCAATATATCTATAAATATAATAAGAATTATATTGATAGTTAATGATCGTGGAAATCCATAAATACATGATGGTTGGATTAATTAATATTGGTGTTAATTAATCAAGGAAGTGAATAAATTATTTAATTATTTATATGACAATAGTAGTTTGACAGTTATGTGCATAGGAGCAATAATACAACTATACTATATAATGTATTATGGTATTTATGTTACTATATATTAAGTTGTATAAAACTATGTTGTAAGAAGCAAGGTAATTAAACATATTGAAACTATATGGTATAAATATATCATGAAATGTGTATGTAACAATATGAATGTGAGTAGACATTTAAAATATGATTATATGAGTGGTAGAAATAATTATGGAACTACCCGGACAATAATATCCGACTGCATTATTTTATTACGTATATTTAATGTACATGGACTGTATGATGTGAGTGTATAATTTATCCCTAAAATTCCTAATATGGTAACAATTGTACATTAAGATTTCATTGTGGGAATTAAATAAACCAAACCAAGCCTAGATAACATGAAATGCTGGGATTTTCTCTCTTGTCCCATAATCAGTGTCACCAAGTACAATGCACAGTAACTCAAAGCTATAATACGTATTCTTCCAAATGGCTAGCTCTAGGAGGATGATGGCTGAGCTTGAGGGTGGTTGGCTAACCCTTGAGCAACCATTGTTTTATTGCATTGCACCATGAGTTCAAGTTTTGTGTAACACCAATGCCCAGTCCAAAACTCTTCTATAAATAGCAGTCATGTTGATCTATTGGTGTTGCTTGAAATTGTCTGAGAATTGTCAAGTGTGAGGGCGAGAGCTTACAAGCATTCTTAAAGCTTAGAAGTTCATTTGGAGCAAGTTTTTATCACATTACAGAGGTATAACTCCTTTTTCCTTGTTACCATTTTCATTTTCTGTAAAAATGGAGTTTTAGTCTTGAATTTTTAAATTCTTGAATTCATGAAATTGTATGTTAATGAGGTTGGGTAATGTCCATATAATTGTTATATGATCATATAAGCATGTTGCAATTGATATATGAGTGTTTAGGAATGATTTCGTGGGTAAATTTTGAGGTTGGGCTAAGCGATTCTTTCAAGCAGATTGTTCTTAGCTCGAACCGATACCATGGCATTGCATGCTTATATTTAGTATTGAGGCCCAGTGCAAGCAATTGCTGGCCAGCGATCTCGATTTCGATTGGAGCCTTTGTTTTGCAATCTGATCCATGTTAACTAAATATTATGACTCAATCTAGCATGTAAACATGTGTATGATGTATATATACATATATGAGCCTAATGTGAGCATGTTTAGACTAGATTCGTATGAATTACAAATGTGTATGATTTTAAATGGATTTAGAAACTTAAAAGAGAACTTAATGTGTATGTATGCCATGTACGTATACCGACTTTGAAAACATGTTATTATAACTTAGAAATGTATGAATAAACATTTAGCTCGTGTTTATATGATTGGCAATAAAGCATGAACATGTTGCGCAAATTAGTATACTTTACAAATGAAAATATGACCTTTGAATGTGAATATTATCATGTTACGTTGAGGACTAGAATCTGACATTTGTGATCCTGTTTGATGACACTCTTAGACTCGCTCATGTAGTATAAACGTATATATACCATGATTGTGTATCACATTTCAAGAAAAGCATAAACGAAGCCTATTTTTAACTAAAGCGGTATTAGTTTCACATATATTTTATGAATACTCGTACGCATGCTTAATATGGGTGTTATAGCTATCTTGTATGTTTAGAGAGCAAGCATGATAGGTTTTGTGGTTTCATGACCCTAACTTGTTGAAATAACTAATTTAGAAATATGTTATAAAAGGAACCTAGATGTACTTGAGAAGCATGAAAAGACCTTTAACATAACATGTGTGAGAGATTTGGTCAAGTGGAATAAACCGCAAGGAAATAGCTCGATCTGGTTCGGCGGGGGACAATGCGACTTAAGGCCCCTAGGCCTAGACAGTATGTAGCAATTGCTACCGCTGCAACAGCGATCACATGTCGATTCTATTTTTGGTCTGATGTTTAAAGCATACCTACATGATTACTTTAACTTATCTTATATGACTAATGTGCTTGTTAATATGTTAAGGAGCATGCTAAGTGATAGGGTCAAGTGTTGATCATAACTTTCGGATGTTAAGTCCAAAGAATATGTTCAAGAAATCAAGACGTCATTATAATTGTGATGACGTATAAACTGATTTTGTACCATATGTGCTTACTTGTATTATGTCAAGCTTGATTAAAGACTATGTTAGCTAATTAAGATCTTGAACATATAATGGGTTATAAATAGGATTCGAAAGTGTTTTATTTATTAACGTGGATAAACTATGCTTAAAGCAAGTTTCTCTAACCTTACTTAAAATATTGTCGTGCAATACCATTGCATTAATTATTCGAACAATACCGTAAGCTTATCCCTTTGAATAAAAGTTATATTACTTTCTCGTTCAAATGAGCTAGTATGTTAAACCCTTGTAAAAGCTATTATTCATGTTGAAATTGGTATTTTCCTTGAATATTATGAAAGAGTCGATGCCATTAGATTTGGCTAGACAATATGCATGTTTATAAAAACTGTCCAAACCAATTAATTGGTGCGGAAATCTTGAAAACTGAGTTGTACAACCCTTTTGGTAAGGGGAGTGTATGTTGTTGGAAACCCCAACGCATGAATAAATATTATTGTGGTGTTATGCATAATGTAAAGTATTGTAGACTGATCATCTATAGTACTTGATATTTTTAGTTATCAGTTTAATATTGGTAACTCTAGTGAAAGTCTAATGGTCCTTAGTGACTGCTCAGTATAAATTGCTTATCCAATTGGATACATTCTTAGCCATTGAATTCATATATATATTTGTTGATTTATATTGAATTGTCATATCCCTTATTCATGATGTTATTCTGACACTTTGAACTATCCTAGAAATAATCCTTCGATATTTCAAACCTTGTGATATTATATCCTACACCCTTGTTATATATTACTTGCTGGGCAATTTGTGCTCATCCTTGCTTATTTAAAACCTTTCAGTTAAGGAAGAGCAGGGAGGTGTCTCTGGAACAGACAAGGGCAAGGGCAAGGCTACCGACTAGCTTGTCCTTTTTATATTTAATGTCTATTATGATGTGTTAAGACTATTTCAGGCTATGTTTAAGCTTAAGTAAGATCATGTAATAAGTCTTTATTAGATATTATTATGTAATCTATTAAGCACTGTAGGTTGCGAGACTTGGGAGAATAATTATAATAAATCATTGTATATTATTTTAAAGTAGATTTTCCATTGTGTATGCATTATTTTAGTTATTATGGTTTTACCATGAGAACGTGATGAACCGAATTCGAGTGACCAAGTGGTGGTCCGAATTTGGAGGCGTCACAATGTCTATGTGTCAGTTAAGACATTGATACTGGGTCCTCCAATATCTAAACCATTCATCTCAACGATAGATTTCTAATAGTCAGCTTCAGTAATGGTGTGATGCCCACAAAATAGGTATACATCACCCATTTTGAGTCGCCAGATATACGGTACATAATCAAATACAAACTTCTTTTATACAATATGACAAAAGCGTAGCTGAGAGTTTTTACACGAATATTATCTTCTAGACAATATTCAAACTCAAATGGAGTCCTCATTACAATTATTGATACACTATTTCATAGAATAGTGAGGACTACTATAGCCACCATCTCAGACCATCACTCTGTTCCCCGACTACAAACTTCCTCATACAATTGTCGTGCACAATACGACAACACATATGATGTGGATACCAACTGTGACTCTTATCCCTTTACTTGGATAACACCTCACAATGATACCTTATAATGGTACCTTACATAAAGGTACAATCAATAAATATTTTACAAATTAAAATCTTTGGAAAATGCTCAAGAAAACTTTCGTACATGAGAGGCCATGCATCTAAGTTATAATAGATATCATATGACTCGAGAATTATCCTTGGTTGACCCAATAGACCCCAAAGAAAAATGAGAAGATTGCTATCATATTCTTTCTAATGGTGAGTCTTCTCTTGACATATAATTATCTCCATTGCCTCCAATTGAGAATTATATTTCAACCAAACTCCAAGATTATATAGGTAGTGCTCATAAATATAATCAGTAAGTGGATGTGCACAAACATATCTTATGATAACACGAAGTCATAGGTCATTAGACATCTTGTTTGATAGTGGCAAAACACCCTTCCAAAGTTGGGTTTACCTCACTCTATTCGGTTCACCAAAATCAATAGTTAAGTGACGTATAAAATACGACATACTTATCTAAAATTCTCAATAAAATTATTTCCATACTATTTTAGGGGAAACCTCAACAGCTATCGACCACCGTTCTATTCCCCTGTTACCCCAGCTCGACCTAGCTAAACTTTTATTACCTGAAAGGAATTGTGAAACAAAAGGGTGAGCACAACTAGCCCAATAAAGAATATTACGACTAAAGATAATTAAATTATCAATAACCTTCATCAGTAATGAATCAGAGATTTAGAACATATAGTAGATGATAAAACTTTTCAACCATAGTTACAACGGAATGAGCAATCCATTAGAAGAGTCAAATAGACCATAAAGTTTATTATCTTCTCTATGTTAAAAATCTACCAACAATGTTTTAACCATGTAACATCAATCAACAGTTCTTATCCACAATCATGTGAATAACTTATAATCATAATTGTAGTTCTAAATTCCTCTTCTCATCCAGGACGAAGATAATTTTCATCACATGTCTTTACCTGAAACATCAAAGATCACGGTTATACCAAATCACAGTTCCTATTCATAATCATACTAATAAATTCATCTTTGCACTACGGGCCAAAGATATTCATTAACAATTCATCTTTGCACTACATGCCAAAGACATGCAACTGTATTTTAGAAGAGTCAAGTAAAACATGATATGTACTATCTTCTACGAATTAAAAGTTTATTATCAATATTTTATCGCTAAGACTCCGCTAAATAATCCACATCACCGAATTATCCATGCATTACGGCCAAGGATATTCGTTAGTATCACATCCATGAAGTATCCATGCACTACGGGCCAAGGATATTCATTATTATCACATCCATGAATTAATATTTCATTGCTGAGACTCTGCTCAATAATTAACCCACATCACTGAATTATCCATGAACTACAGGCCAATGATATTCATTAGTATCACGACCACGAATTATCCATGCACTACGGGCCAAGAATATTCCTGTTTTCACCAATGGTCATGATCATGCCAAACAACAATTCATCTTTGCACCCTTGGCCGAAGAGAACGCATGGTTATGATCATATCAATAACTATCCATCAATGCACTACGGACCAATGAGGACTTTTACCACATCATTTGTAACATTACAGGTCGTGATTATACCGAATGATCATTGGTCATAATCATACCCATCAACAACCCATCTTTGCATTACGGGCCAAAGATGACTTTTATCATAATAAAAACATGAGGATGATGACAATGATATACGAATTCAATTAAATGAGAGAAAGAATAAATATTAAATATTTATAATTTAATTTATCTAGAATTCAATAATGTCCAAATTGTCAATATGATACTGCTTTGTGGAGTAAAATTCAAGAATAATTTTGTATCAAAAATGATTTGGATCAAAAAAGAAATCAATTTTTGTCATGAATAGTACTCCGGGTGAATAGTATCCAAGTGAATAGTACTTTGGGAATAGTACCATGTGAATAGTACTTCGTGAATAGTACATGTGAATAGTACTTTATGAATATTACCCCATGAATAGTACTTTATGAATAGTACCGTATAAATGAATAGTACTCATGGACAGTACTCCGACATGAAAAGCTTAAAATTTAACAAGAATGTGCATAAAATATCCTTGTGAAACGATACTAGGTAAAGCGCAAATTTCAAGGATATTCTACTACTTTCACGGAGTATAGAAGCAATACTTTAACAAAATGAGGGTATAATCAGGAATACGAGACGAAATAATATTACTTACATACTACAGAGTATGAAAGAAAATATTATTTCATATGAATATTGAACAAAAATAATATCCCTTACCTTAGAAGAAGACTGGATACTGGAATAATGAAGTAGCAGAATACTCTTCTTCTTCTCTCTCTATAGCTTCTCTCTCTATAATTGCTCTCATGAGTCTTAGTGAATTGGTGAGAATGAAAGAAGAATGAGCTTCTATTTATAGAAAAACATAATTTCAATAATTGCACGTTTAGGGGCTCGAATTATTACAATATAGTACCATCATCTTTACCTCCATTTTTAATTTAGTCCTGCAAGTATTATCAAACTTGCACCACCTCCCCTAATAGTACGTACATGTTAAAAAATAGTTATAGTATAGTACCTTCATCTATACCTCCATTTTTAATTTAGTCATGCAAGTATTATCAACCTTGCACCACCTCCCCTAATAGTACATGCATGTGAATCAATAGTACATACATGTGAACAAATAGTTATAAGCATGTGAATTAATAGCAATTAATTACTCATTTATCTGATTAATTACCTGATTGGTCAATATAACCTCCAGAAATCAATTATTATCGAAATAAATGTCGATTTCCACTAACACAAATAATCCCAACACAATGGAAATATTTTTATCAACAATTTCATCTTTAATCAACACGAACTTATTCATCATTAATACTATAACTCATAACATTTAACAACCAGATCATTCCTAGGAAAGAGAGGGCTTTCCGATAAGGATTTCTCCCTACTGGCGTGCAATTAGGTGACCAAACCCCTTTTCTTGACAGAACTTTCTAGACATTGTCGATATTGCAAATAATAATATGAATAACTTTGTCGTCTCAATTATTGATTTAAAAATATAAAATATTATACATATGATACTATGACAATAATTGAATCAATAATATGAGAGATATTATGCAGCAATTACTGTAGTAATAACTTAATATAACTGAGTGCCTTCTCACGTAAGCATCGATAATCAATATTGTGTGCTACTATGTAACCACGCATATTACTGTACTTTTACCACTGGGTAGTTCAACAGTTTAACGGTAAAATTATTGCTGTTATTTTCATAAAAATTATTTCTGTCATTTTCTAACTCCGACAATACTTCCGTTGCGGATCCACCAATGGTTGTGTCGTCGTACGAATATTCCCCGACAAAAAGAATATTCCCCGACCAAACGAATATTTTATGATAACTTGCTTACTTTGCAAAAAATTTCACATATCACCCTTAACTTTAACCCTTTATCAATTTAACCATTTACTAAATAAAATAATAATTATACGAAAATTGAATACTTTCATTTCATAAAATTCGGGGTCTTACAAATGGTATTACAGTTATTCATTGTACAAGTTTGGTGTTGTTCATTATAAGAATCAGAATAGATTTATGCTAAATTATCATCTGAACTTGGTTCTGAATTATTGCTAGATAAACAATTTAGAATTTGTTGTTGGATGTCCTCATCTAGGGACATTTCATTAAGTTTCTATTTTATTTTTGATTTACATTTATTAGCAAAGTGTCCTGTTTTACCACATTTATAACATTTTACTTTAGATTTATCTTTTTTATTACTGCTCTTCTTCTTCTTAGTAGATTTTTCAGTGGTTTTGTTATTAGAAGACTTTCTAGAAGAACGTCTTCAATAAGTTTTAGGGGTTTTTGAACTCTGTTGTTTTTTAACCTTTTGAGGATACTGTAATTTTGTGTCATAAGAGAATTGATCACAAAATTCTCCTATCTCATGTCTTTTGGTGATATTCTATTTTTCATTAATTGTTGAAGTTTCATATCATTACATAATGATAATCCTTCTTTAATAATTATAGAAGTAAGATGGTCGTAGGAATACTGATCATAAGGAATACTCATACGATCATGTTTATCCCTTAATTTTTTATGAATTTTCTCAGCAAAGAAAGTGGAAAGTCCATCAATAAATTTGGCCTTCCAGTGTTCACTGTTAGCATCCGGTCTTTGCATACCCTTCATTAAAAAAACGTCCTTATACCACCTAAAATGGGTTAAGGATGGGCAACGAAGATTCTGTAGGAGTTCTCTACTTCTATCAGTGTTCATAAGACCGGGTCCAACAAAATGATGAATGACTGCTTGAACTAGAGTGTAACAAGCATCTTGTCTTTTTGTTTCAATTTTAGTAATAGGATCTGTTTCATTCTTATAGGATTAAAGAATTTAAGTTCTTTGTTTGTCAGTAAGTGCATTATCCCACCATCCTTTAAGAATGGCGGTAAATCCATTTACTAAGAAATGACAAATCTGATGGTTTGTATTATCATTCTGTTTACAGACTGTTGCATACATCATAATATGATGTATGGTTTCATAAATCTGATATTCAGTCTTACCATCAATGTTCCATTCATAAATGGTTTTACCATGGTAAGATTTTTGTATCTATTATTATTACTATTATCATAATTATTATTATAATAATAATAATAATAATAGTAATAATAATAATTATAATAATAATTATTAATATTATAATTATAATTATTATAATTATTACTATTATTATAATTATTACTATTATTATTATTATTATTATTATTATTATTATAATAATAATAATAATAATTATAATTATTTTATTAATATCACTATTAAAATTATAATAATATTATATTATTATTACTATAATAATAATAATTATTATTATTATTATTATTATTATTATTATTATTATTATTATTATTATTATTATTACTATTATTACTACTATTATTATTATTATTATAATTATTATAATAATAATAATAATAATAATAATAATAATAATAATAATAATAATAATAATAATAATAATAATAATAATAATAATAATAATAATAATAATAATAATAATAATTGTAGACACTTGAAATTTTCTGCACGCATGTTACTAACATTGCAGGAGGGCAGATTCGTCTTTCGGAGATAACCACGGAAGGCGGTGACATCCATTAGGATACTACTAGGAAGTTCGGGCCCAACACGGAACATAAACCATGAACGTCATTCCAAACCCCGGAACACACACCGGGAGTGTCATTTCCAATCTCGGAGATAACCCCGAGGTATGCAGATCAAAAGATCGGCAACAACATCAGAGAGGACAGTTCTGTCTCGGCAATAACACCGTGACATTCAGTTCCAGTCCCAGAACCAACACTGGGAGTAGCAACTCCATCCTTGGTGATAGCCCTAAGGGATGCCTTTGCAGTTCCGGCGATAACTCCGAAAATGCTTGTGTCAAACACATGCGATCAGCTTCAAGCTCATACCTCCTGCCGAGGCACTCATACCTCAGACCCGGAGCTAACAACGGGCAGACAGGCACACCCACAGATGACAATGAGGCATACAAACAAGCAGTCCAATCTCAGATGTAACCCTGAGCAACGTTTGCTTTTCGCTCAAACCGGCGATAACCCCGGTGAGGAGTCAAACGTCATCTTACCGCCTCAACGTTTTCTCTCACAAGATGATATCACAACATATCAATAAGTAATCTAATCTCATATGTAACCCTGAGCAGCGTCTACTTTCAACTCAAACCGGCGATAACCCCGACGAAGAGTCAAACGTCATCTTGTCTCTTCAACACCTGCGCGTCGTCTTAACACTTCATACATACATACATCCAATAATGTCCCACAAGAACCGAGGAGTTACAATCCCGAGTGACTATTACGCGTGGCAGTACTTTGGATAGAATTTGAAGCTTGACAACCATGGGCATAGACCCCTCTTCCTGACTTCGTACAACCTCTAATCCATGTCATTGCGTAACTCTCGACACATGCGGTTCGAAGAAGGTCAGATATACCTCATTCGGATGCTCGGATTCACCCAAAAATGCATCCAGGCCCAACCAACCTCTTCCTCAGTGCCCGGCGCTGGGCGCATGGCTCAACCCTGCCTTGACGCCCCGCTGCGGGCATAGGCAAAAAAATGGGCCCCCGGCAGCTGTCTTTTTTTCGACATTTTCTGCTCTGACGTCCTTTGGGAAAATGGCCATAACGTCTTCGTCCGAATTCCGATTTTGATGATTCAAGATGATCCGGAAAGAGGAGAAGTAGATCTACAACTTTCATTCTTTAAGATTTCCGAAATAAGGTACGGAGAAATATGCAAATTGGCTCTGAAGTGACTGATAGGTAAATGGCAAGCCGAAAACGCGAATCTAGCCACCCTGAACGTCGATCAAAGTAACTTTTGTCTCAATTCCTACAAAACAACATAAAACATTCTTGAATAGACACAAACACATAAAAAATATTCTAAAAGACTTGAGAACAACAATAAATTAAGCCCGAATGTATCCAATTCATGGGTATATTACCCATTCATTAGAAGCCATGTCCATTTTACTCTGTATACACATCTTTTGAGTGTTTCCTCATCTTTAAACACTTGTTAGCTCACATATAGCTATCTTTTATCCCGTGGGAGCTGAGTGTTTATCCATTTAATGTCATAGAAGTCTACTTTGGTAGCCCACTGTAAGCCTTCTCACATTTTATAAAGCCTTCTTCTCATATTAGCACACACTATTATACACATTGAGAGTCGTGTTGTGTGCGTTTGCCCGGACTTCGGTCCGTGGTTTTCATTTCTATCTGTATATATATACTTATATATGTATATATTTCATATATGGACTAACATTATCGAGTTTTGCCTCGATTGAGCCTAGACTTCGGTTTGGAGCGTTTATCTGCTTTTGTATATATATATATATATATACTTATATATATAATTGTTGTTAGACATATCTGATGAGCCTGGATTTTACATCCGGTGCATTTACTCGCTTATATATATATATATATATATATATATATATATATATATATATATACTTATATTTAATCTGCACAGAGTTTACTTGGCGATTAATCGCTTTTACTGACTTTATTTACATTTTGTCCGCTGGAGTTTACTTACAGTGGCGGTTGATCGCTTTATAGCTTTATTTACATTTCGTCCCACACGGAGTTTACTTCGTGGTGGTTGTTCATGTCCATATATATATATATATATATATATATATATATATATATATATATATATTTTCAACTTTTATATATACGATCGCTATCGCTTTCCATACAAATTGCAGATTATCATGTGAGCCTAGGAATCATGTGATCACTGATTCGATCTCATGAATCTAGATTGGTTCCATGATGGACATTTTTCCGTATGGAAGACTTGTACATTATTTTACAGTGTCTGAATTTCCTTGGATGGCTGTCATGCCCATGAGGAGTTCGACACTGCTGTATATTATTTTCTCAAGAATGCTTCGCATCTCGAAAATAAAAGCAAACAAGCTGAACATTTAATAATAAAATGGAAGTATCAAAGGCCTCAATTACTATTGAGCGCAGAGTTTGAAAAACCTCTTTTACAAAACGTCATTGCTATATCTTGTTTAAAACTGAATTTCTCTTTAAATTGAAACCCTCTGTATATAGGTGCGAACGAGGTACAACACTACTTCCAAATAATTGCACATTGATCCACACACACACACACACACACACACATTCATATAATAGTTTCTTTGAAAAGTGGCGGTCATCGTGGTAACACGGATGTCGGGGGGTGCCTAACACCTTCCCTCCGCATAATCAAGCTCCTGGACCCAAAATGAATCTCGGTTTCATAGACCCGTCTAGCAGTGTCAAATCACTAGGTCAATGTACAAACCTTTTTGGTTGCGTTTGTGAAACCAGTTAAATACACCAACTGGCAACTCTTAAAGTCAAATCGTCGACATTATACATGTTGAACCTTTTTCACTTGTTTTTTTTCAAACAAATCTTACATTAACATGAGAACACCAAAGAACAAGTAACGAAAAGGGACACTCAAAAAATCGGCGTCGACGGTGGCGACTCATTGGGATTCGATGAAGAGGGCTTAAGCCGCTATTACAAGCTTTTCAAAATTTTTATATGCTTGTGTGTGAATGTTGCATTTACATTTCTGATGAATGTGTACGGATGCATTTTTATTTACTGCACTGCTAAATATCTATCTGTGATATTAGTGCTTCGCACATGTCATCATTTTGCATAAACGGTGAGACACATTGTATGTGAATGTATGTTGTGTGGTTCCTCCAACAGTAGGCTATCTTGTCGGTGTTTGATTACTGGACTTGCAGGAAGAATAATTCCAGCGAGGCTCAGGAAAGGCACCACCCGAATTCGCTCTAATTGAAAGACCGGATTAACTTCCCGTCAAGTAAATTGCGATGATCTGGGAACCTTTATGCCGAAAAGCAGCGAGAGTAACCCTAAGATAGGTCAGCCTCTGATAAACCAAATGCGGTGGAAAGTCTCTTCATACTTTCCATTTTCAAATTACTTGTAAAAGCATTTACTTGTAATTTTATTCCATGTTCATCCATATGTAATAGAAAGTATGAAGAATATCTGTGAATGCATGCATGTTATCAATTAACAACCGATTTTGCAGGACAAAAATTCCTAAAACGGACATGTTATGATAAAATTTACATTACCCTAAGACTAAACTACGTAAGTCTTTTGTAGGGAAGCAATTGGGCCTTTTACCCGCTCAAAATCCAAAAAGGCTACGGGCCTACAACCAATCATGTCTTCTTCTGACCAGTCTAATGCTATTTCCCTAGAAGAATTTGACGGATTGAGTAAACAAATTACAGACTTGGTTTTTCTGCTGAAAGAATTGCACTAGTCCACTCAGGGTACGAAGATACCTACACATACAGAATCCTCTACACAAGGAGGAGTTCAAGTTCTAATATCCGGTACGGGGGAGCAGTATCCCGTCACCGTCAAATTGCAGTTTGTCAGCACCAATAACACAGCTGAGTATAAAGGCTATATCATGGGGCTAAAACTTGCCCGTTCAATGGGCATCAGGCGGTTAACTGTCTTTGGGGATTCCAAATTGGTAATCAAGCAATCCATAGGAATCTATCAAACCAAAGAATTACATTTGTTGCCTTACCATCGGCAAGTTTTACAGATGGCTTTAGAGTTCGAAGAAGTCCCCTTTCTACACATTCCTCGTAATAGGAATGATTTTGCAGATGCATTAGCAACGTTGGCCTCCTTGGTTTACATACCTGACAAGGAAAACATGCCAAGCATCACGTTTACTCTGTAAAAAGCCCTAGTCTATGTGAATTACGTTGGAGAAGTATCGGATGAGCTACCTCCCATCCACAACCCTTGGTATCAGCACATCAAGGAGAATCTATGAGATGGATCTACACCTGCTGAGGCGAGCCTAACTGAGAAGAGGCGATTCATTGACTTGTTATGAAATTCTACCTGAGCGGAGATGCACTCTATAAAAGAGATGCAAGAATAGGTCTCCTCAGATGTCTGGATAAAGACCAAGCTCAGAGACTCATCGATGAGATCCATGGTGGAGTATGTGGCCCTCACATGAGCGGACCCCTACTTGTCAAGAAGATCCTCAGAACAGGACATTATTGGCCTACACTCAAAGCTGACTGTGATGATCACGTAAAGAGGTGCTATCAATGCCAGATTCATGGGAATGCTATCCACGCCCCTCCAAGGGAACTCCACAATATAAGTTCGCCATGGCCCTTCTCAATGTGGATAATGGACGTAATCAGGCCCATCGAGCCTAAAGCCAGTAATGGACATCGATTTATATTCGTCATGATCGAATACTTCACCAAATGGGTAGAAGCAGCCTCCTTCTCCAGGGTTACTAAAGAAGTCATCATTGCTTTCATCAGAAACAATATTGTTTATCGATATGGACAACCAGAGGTCATTGTGTCAGACAATGCTAAGAACCTCAACAACTAAATGATGGGGGAGTTATGTAGAAAATTCCACATCAAACACCTTAACTCCGTCATTTACCGTCCAAAGATGAATGGTGCTGTTGAAGCGGCTAATAAAAACATCAAAAAGATCATGCAAAAAATGTCCGCCAATGACAAAGGATTGCCTGACCTCTTGCCTCTAACTTTATTAGCCTACAGAACTTCCATGCATGCTTCCACTGGGGTAACCCCCTACTCATTAGTTTAAAGGATGGAAGAAGTGCTCCCCATAGAGGTGGAAATGGAATCCCTCCAAGTATTGATGGATGCTCAATTGGGTGAAGATCAATGGGTACAAGATAGGTATCACCAATTGTCTCTAATAGACGAAAGGTGAACCGCGGCTATCTTCCATGGTCAATAATATCAGCAAAGGTTCACACGATCCTACAATAGAAAGTCCAACTAAGGAAATTCAAACAACATGACTTGGTTTTGAAGAAGATCATTGACAACCAAGATCAATCTAAGGGAAAATTCGCTCCTAACTGGGAAGGCCCATTTGTTGTCAAGGAAGTATTGACAGGAGGTGCTCTCAGATTGCAAGAAATGGATGACGATGAATTTCCACAGCTTATCAACTTGGACATCGTGAAACGGTACTATGTCTAAAGTTACCATCAAACAAACATCCTAGTTTTGATCATCAAATCACCAGTCATTCAGGTTTTGAACCCTCTCCTTTTTGCATACTCTTCTGCCCCTCAGGGAAACATACACTTCAAACCAGCAGCCTAGTATCACTTCATTTCAAACCTTCCATACAATTTCGATTATCCTGAATACAGGATTTAACCTTTCACAATTTCGGTTATCCTAAAGACGGGATTGAACCTTTCACACTTGCAGTTTATCTTGAAGACAAGATTAAACTTTTCTATGCCTGCAGTTTATCCTGAAGACGGGATTAAACTTTTCTATGCTTGAAGTTTGTCTTGAGGACGGGATCAAACTTTTTCCACACTTACAGTTTATCCCCATTATGGGATCAAACTTTCTTCTCCCCGCAGTATAGCCTGCACATGGGATTCACGCTTTTTCTTCAGCTGTGATTCGTCCTGAGGGGCGAACTGCATTGACCTGATCTCCCTGATCCCCGGGGGTACATAGGCAACCATATTCTATATGGCCCGATAGCAATAAACAACAAAAAACAACAAAAACATTTTTGCCCTTTCTATACAAAAACATTTCTACACCCATCTGTCTTTCGCATTCACCGTTGAACCTCTTACACCAGGTTTGAACTACGCAGACTTGATCTCCTCTTCAATAGGAATATGTAGGCAGCCATTCATGGTTCACTCTAACCCCTACCAGAACAAAATTACTTATCACACGGTACTGGGATCAACCTTCAATTCACCACATTTCATCGGTTTCAGATCAAAGGGATGGAATTACCCAACCTCTTCTCACAAATAGAAAATTCGGTGACCATCTAAGCTGCGATCGTGCCTTAAAGAGCAATACCAACCCATAAGAGATGGAATTAACTAGGCTTCTCACAAATAGAAGTACTGGAGACCATCTGTGGTGCGGTCAATCTTAGAGAGGAAGAAACAGTTAGGTTTGTAATATTCATGTGCGCAATCAAATTGCATAAAAGTGCGGAAGCGTGTAAAAATCAGAGTTTAAAAAAAATTTACAAACCATATACCCGAATCACCCTTTATGCACAATTATTAATTAAACGAAAAGATAAAGAATAAATCATACCCTTGAAGATCGAGCTTCCTCAGGTACAAGTTCACCTCCAAATCCTTTCGCGTTCAATCTTGAATCCACCGGGTTTGGTTCCTTCCTTTGACCAACGTTAGCCACCCAAATGTTTGGCCTTTAGAGGTGATCCACCAAGGAAGAAGAAAATTCAAGAAAAGGGGTATTGGCTCAAACCCTAGTTTTTCCTATCTCTATAGAAAAAGGGCGTACTCTCCAACAAATTGGAATTATGTCGTATGTTGAAAAAGTCAACAACACCCACCACCCATAATAAGACTCCTCTTATTTATAGATGTGGGCAACCCATCTTAACAATTAAGGAATTGGGTTTTATTTAATTAATTAAGCTCCCTAATCTTATTAGGGATAATTAATTAAACTCCTTTAACTAATTTTCCTTCCTAATCCAATTAGGAATAAATGAGAGTACTTATATTAACTTAATTCCTAAACTCTTTTAGAAATTAAAATAATAATAATTGTAATAATATTAATAAGACTCCTCTTATTAATTTATATTTAATATTTCTAAAATATTAAATAATAAATATTAAGCTATTTAATTTATTCTATCACCATAGATTAAATTAAATATACTTAACTATATTATTACGATTATGCCATTAACTTCTTAAATAATTATTCTTCCTTTTATGGTGTGACCCTTTAGGTTCTCCATATTAAACAGGTTGTGAATAAATCAATTAGAACAATTCTAATCTTATTTAAATAAATAAATTAAACAATTAATTTATTTAAATAATATTTATTCTACAATAGGGATAAGCCTCCCTAGCGATCAGCGACTTTCTAGATAATATAGATTTCAACATTAATCATTAAAGAACCTTTGAGTAAATAGTTAAATGTACAATTCAATCCTTCCACCATACAATGTCCCAATTAAATATAAGACATGTAATTCTTGTCAAGTCTTATTTTATTTAATTATATGTATTTCGACTCTTAAATGCACTAACTCAAATAATGCAAATTAGAAACTCCTTTCTAATTTCATTACGCGCTTCGCCAAGGACTCTTTGGGTTGTCATTTATCGAATCACATAGGACATTTCTCTTCTTTTATTAGAAGTGGTAGATTCTTTATTGATCATACATTATCTCCATGTACAACTTATTATACCCAAGCATACCCTTTGATATACCCTAAGGGTCTTAAGGAATAAGTCAAAGTATAACTCATCATACACAAGATACTATGATGATCTCAAGTCCAAGGATCACTTGTACTACTATCACTACAGGGAATTCCTATGACAGGCAAATAAAACTCCATTAGGTATTCCTTAGCGAGCCAACGTTCGATGAACTTATTCTCTAATAAGCACCTACATACTTACTTTAGTGTCTCCACACAAATGATCATGAGATCAATCATCCTCATCCAATGAGCAAGAAACATATGTACCAATCTATCCGGATTCACTAATCCCCAATTTAGTAATCCAATGATTGGGAACTATTTTAGTTTTAAACTTTCTAAGAATTTAGATCTCATTAGAATGATCATCATCATTATTCTAAAAGCATTGCTTAAAACTATGGGTTTATCACATATTATAAAACAGCATCATGTAGATAATTAAAAGCCTTTAATAAATTAATACTTTTTATTAATAAATGAATAAGATTGTTACAAAGTATATGCTTTATCATCAAACATGATTGGCTTGTGTGCATACTACTTTCAGAAACCACCCTCCTCTCCACTTTTTCATACAGATACCAGTCCCAAGACACCAAAGATGGTAGGGATTTACAAAAATCAATGATCCGTTCCGAGAGATCTTTTGACGTCTCAATGTCCATCTATCAAGGATGAGTTCAGAATGCATCAAGATCACAAGGCCCTGAAGAAACAGGCAAATATCAAGCAAGTATCATGGCATAACTAAAAGGGAAGTGAATCAAAATATATTTCTCTGCCATACATAATACTGTTTGATATATACATACGTGCTTGTTGATCGATTTCGCAATCAATGAATACGAGCAATTATACACGGTCAACAAGTAATAAAGTGAAAGTAGAATTTCGTTCCCACGAGGAATTATTTAATAAAAATTACTAAATACTAACTCTTAACCAAATCAATTTTATTTAAACAATTATAAATTGTGATTTTTCTAATTAAGAAAACTAAATTAACAATTAAAACAAATTATTCTAAAATAAATCAAATAAACAAAACTAAGATTTGAATGAATTCAGATAAATAAGGATTAAGACTTCAATATCCCCAATTATGAACTCTAAATCAATTATCCAATTATCCCAATATTTATGCCTCTTTGAATTGTTAAAGGAATTCTCAAATGCCAAAAGTCCTTTTCCAAGTGATCAATTGCCTTCTATTTAATCCAGATTAATCTTGCTATATTCTATGCAAAACAATTGAATTAAACTCTTTTCAATCCCAATTCCTTATGTGTGTTACATGGTGAACATATATATTTCCATTCAATTCACAAACCTAATTATTCACTTTGCAAATAACTAAGTCACATGATATCATGCCCAGTTCTAACCCTAGAATTCCTCTTTCAATTCCTTCTAGAGTAACAAGGTAATTACTGATCAGATAATTAATCAATAAGCATAAGGCAAGATAAACAACTCACTTTGACACAAATAATTGGAATAAATCAAATAACTAATTTATAGCCATAAAAGGTTCAATTGAAATCTTAATAAAAGAGTTAGTTCATAATTAATGAATAAAGACAAGAATCCACAACTGAATAGACATTAAAAGATAAAAGTATGATAAGAGAAGAGAATAGAATCTGTTGTCAGCAAATCTGATGCTCCCCTCTTGCTCTTGCTCTTGATCTTCAATGTTCTTCAATAACACAAAAAAATGAACTACCATGAAGATAACTAACTATATGCAGTACGATACTAAAATTCCCCCAAACTTAAACTAGACATTGTCCTCAATGACTAAGATAGAAAAATTAAAGCAGAGGACTTCCCTGAAAATATAGCAATCTTCCTCCTTGTCCGCTAAGTTTGGAGAATATAATAGGCACGTGGAACAAATTGGGCACCACACTTGAATTTGACTTGAATAACTTGTAAAACCATGATAGAAGCAATTTTATTAAATTCTAAATAAATGCAAATTCAAAACTAGTAATATAAAACCTAATTAAAACTAAAAATAAAAATTAAACTTGGGTTGCCTCCCAATAAGCGCTTGTTTTATAGTCTCAGCCTGACTTCTTCAATTCTCTATCCAATTCCCCTTTGAAAATTGAGGAATCCTCCATCCATCAGTAGTAATGTCTCTTTTGGGAGGTTCCCATTAGCAAACCCCCTTGAATTAAAGTCACCTAGCATGCTCTTTGGAGATAGGTTCCCTATTAAGAACGTCCAACAACTAGGTGTTTTCTCCATTATGTCTATGATCAGATTAGGGCATTGAAGCTTAATAAACATAATGGGGATTTCCTCTATTCTTCTCCTTTTCATCCCACCATGACTCCACAACTGTACTAGCTCTTATGTCACAAAGAGCTTTACCGACGACATGACTGCCAATTGGGCATGGTTTTGCAAAACTGTTCGGATTCTTGAACTTTGGTGGAGAAAGTACATGGGACACTATCAAAATTAGCTCATGTTCATTGGTACTCAAAGTTAGATCTTCACCAATCTCCTTTTCTTGGTCCCCAAGTCTTTCTTCTCTTTCAACATCTATATCATTTGGCACATTTGGTTGCAGATTTAGTTCGGGCTCAGCATCAGTCTCGGCATCCATGTCATAGAGCCAAGTGTATTGAGGAAAAATGTTCGAGGTATTGGTTAGTTGTTCCGTTTGGTTCGTAAAATTTTGACTCAATATCTCTTGATTAATCCTCCTCTCCTCACATGAAGCTATGTACTTGGACAAAACTTCCTCTAAATTTGAATGTTCTTCCTGTTGTAGTGGAGGTGGACACGAGAAATTCTGTGGGTACGTTGGACTTGGAGCATAAAATTGATCTTGATGAGTATGGTTCCATGAAACACCTTGGCTTTTCACATTCATATCTAATTGACTCAATAACTTATCTTGTTCACCGATCCTTTTGTTAGTAGCTAGAATGAATTTTTCCAAATCTTCTTCCAAACTTGTTTCCCTCTCTGGCTGTTGTTGAGTCTGATTTTAAAATCCGGATGTGTTTTTCTGTCTAGGTGTTTGAGCTTGATTGTTACTCCATGAAAAATCCGGGTGATACCCCCAATCCTGATAATAGTTGTTAGGATAGACATAATTATTGGGGTAATCACCACCATACTGTACCGGCTCGAAACTAATGGCGCAATGATGACTCATATGATTTCCAGCACAATAATCACAAGTAGCCGCCACACTTTGATGACGTTGTGCTTCAAAAGCGTCGACCCTCTTTGAAAGTGTCTCAATTTGTACTGATAATGAAGAAAGTGCTGTCGCGAGTCCATCATTCTTCGCTCCCCTTGACTGAGTCATTTTTGCCATCCTTCAACTCTGTTGGGCTGCGATAACCTCCAACGTCTTCGAAGTTGCCTCAATTTGTATTGGCTCTATATAAGATGTATTAAGTCCATCAATCCCTATTTCCCTTGGTTGAGTCATGTACGTGTATGGCCATTGATATGCAAAGTCGTGCATGGTACCTGAAAAGAGAGAAATATAGGACGAGAATTAAAAATAAAAATAAAAATATTTAAATTAAGACTAATTTGATTGAAATTAATATTGGTAAAAAAATATTAAATTAATTCCCGGGCAACGACGCCAAAAACTTGTTGATCGATTTTGCAATCAATGAATACGTGCAAGTATACACGGTCAACAAGTAATAAAGTAAAAGTAGAGTATCGTTCCCACGAGAAATTATTTAATAAAAATTACCAAATACTAACTCTTAACCAAATCAATTTTATTTAAACAATTGTAAATTGTGATTTTTCTAATTAAGAAAACTAAATTAACAATTAAAACAAATTATTCTAAAATAAATCAAATAAACAAAACTAAGATTTGAATGAATTCAGATAAATAAGGATTAAGACTTCAATATCCCCAATTATGAACTCTAAATCAATTATCCAATTATCCCAATATTTATGCCTACTGAATTGTTAACATGAATTCTCAAATGCCAAAAGTCCTTTTCCAAGTGATCAATTGCCTTCTATTTAATCCAGATTAACCTTGCTATATTCCTATGCAAAATAATTGAATTAAACTCTTTTCAATCCCAATTCCTTATGTGTTACATGCGGTGAACAGATATTTCCATTCAATTCACAAACCTAATTATTCACTTTGCAAATAACTAAGTCACATGATATCATGCCCAGTTCTAACCCTAGAATTCCTCTTTCAATTCCTTCTAGAGTAACAAGGTAATTACTGATCAGATAATTAATCAATAAGCATAAGGCGAGATAAATAACTCACTTTAACACAAATAATTGGAATAAATCAAATAACTAATTTATAGCCATAAAAGGTTCAATTGAAATCTTAATAAAAGAGTTAGTTCATAATTAATGAATTAAAACCAATAATTCACAACAGAATAGACATTAAAAGATAAAAGTATGATAAGAGAAGAGAATAGAATCTGTTGTCAGCAAATCTGATGCTCCCCTCTTGCTTTTGCTCTTGCTCTTGATCTTCAATGTTCTTCAATTTGCTTCAATCTTCAATGGCTAATTAAGAACTAGGGTTTATATTCTAATCTAATGAAGTGTTTTATCTAAGCTAATCTATGTAATCTCCCTTTATTTTATGTCTTACATCATGTATTTATTGGATACAAGTCCAATTTTTAGCTTAGGAACAAACTCAATCCAATTTGGAGTCAAAAAGGTGTCAAAATTCACCCCAAAATGCGTCCAAGCTTCACCAACCTCTTCCCCTATGCCCCAGCGCTGGGCATGGCGCTGGGAAGCTGTCCCCTACCGCCCCGACGCTGCAAATAGGCATTAAATGGGCGCCCCAGCACTGGCCACTTTTCTGACATTTTCTACTCCGATGTCCTTTGGGAAACTAGCCATAACTTCTTCGTCCGAACTCCGATTTCGATGATTGAAGATGTTATGGAAAGAGGAGAAGTAGATCTACAACTTTTATTCTTTAATGTTTACGAAATAAGGTCCGGAGAAATACTCAAATTGGCTCTGGATTGACTGTTGTGTAAATAACAAGCCAAAAACGCAAATCTAGCCACCCCGAACGTCGATCCAAGTAACTTTTGTCCCAATTCCTACAAAACAACGTAAAACATGCATGAATAGACACAAACACTTAAAAACATCCAAAAGATTAAGCTCAAACGAACTCAATTATGAGTATAAAACTCACTCATCAGTGCTGTAATGACAAAATGGCTAAGCTAGTCTGTGCAGGAAAATACAAAGCTATCTACTAATCTGTGTGTATGCGGACTATCAGATCTAACATAGTATCCCTCTCTGAAGATGGAGGAAGTGCTGCAAGCTCCTGCCCAAGGGTATCTACATGAGCTAGCAGATCAGAGGCTAACTGCATGGTGGCATAATGCTCATCAATGTAAACAAACATGTCAGCAAGACTGACAGTCATCTGGGATCTAACGGAAGTACCATCTACAATGGCCACATCCCTAGCAGATAAAGCGGCATCCCACTCCCCAATCAATGCATCCCTGGCTGATATAGCCTCATCCCTCAGAATAGAAAGGCGTCTCTCTCATCAAGAGTCACAACATCGCTACCCTAGCTTCGATCTCTATCATAGGTCATCAGATGTAAGCTCTGCTCCAAATGTTGTGCCGAATACTGAGTAACAGTGGCACTCGGGGTGGGAGAATCCATCACAAATGCTAGCAACCTAGCAGTCAAATCATCGATGGGAATAATAGCCTCCTCTATAGACTCCTCATCGTCAGAATCAATCCCCTGCACTGTGGATACTGCCGCAGCCGATGCAGTCTTTGTCTCCATCCATGCGGAATACTCTGCAGAACAACCTGGATGGTGACGAAAACTTCAGGTGACCCTCTCGCCGATCCCGATGAGACATACAACCTGGATCTGTCCTCCACTGATAAACGGTGTAAAACAAAGTGCTAACTCCTTGCCCCCTCATACGGATGAAAATCCTGAAACTGGTCAAACTGACACATAACGGCCAAGGGGTGGTAAGTAATCATGCCCCTCAAACAAGCCAGAGGGAGATAATCCATGCCCGGAGCATGGGTAATGAAGCTGTAGGGTGAGCTAAGCCCTGAACACGGCAATATAACAAATGGATCTTTAATCCCTACTAGAAAAGCTGGCCACGATGGAGCATCTGTACACTCCGCAGGCTGAAAAGAGTACGACATGGCTATATCATGGGTGAAGCAAAACCCCTGCCGTTTAAATGTGCCAATCGGTCGCAAGTGTGACATAAACCACACGTACAACATGGCCGAGCTACCTGTAAACACTCCTGCAGGATAAGTGTAGCAGTATGTAGCTGACCTCAGAGTCTCTGCAATGATCATCTGTACAATGGTATGACCCTCCCTGAGAGGTCTCATTGCCATAATGACGCCGATATCCAGCTTATCCATGTACCGCAGTATGAAGACGTATGACAATACACATAGAAGTAGTACATCTACTCTGGCTGAACGCCAATGGTCCTCCGGTGTGGTGAAATCCCCGGAATGCCGTGCATAGCTATCTCTCGAGCCAAACTCATCAAACAGAAATCTTTGGGATATCACGCGGATCGAATGTAATCTCATCCTGTACCACTCTACATCTTAATCCGGTGAGGGTCATGAACTGTCTGCTCATGTCTCCAATAGCCATATGCACGCAAGGTCCATCCCGGCAGCAGAAGATCGCCAACTGCGTGCATACTCCTCCAAAGTAGAGTCAACTCTCGGGTCCCAAATCGGAATACCTTCCTCTCCGATACCCAAGGTTTCAAAGCATACCCTTTACAAATCCTAGGGAACTCGAAACATCAAGCAGGGTCATAGTATCTTGTAAAGAAATCATCTACGATCACCATGTCTGATGGTGATATACTATCATACCATGAACGCATACCAGATACCACCAAAAATGGTGGGGTATGATCAATACGGCTAACTGTCAAAGAAGACATCTGTACGGACCGTGTTATAAGACAATCCAGGGGTCAATGCTGAATATCTCTAGACATACATACATATGCATAACATAATAACATGCATGATATAATAGATGGCAATATGATATAGGGAATGGAAAACTATACATGCATTCCTAAGTATATCATCATCTAATACATTTCTGTACAGCTAAAATACAGGGAAATGGGGCAAAGCTACCCAACAACTAACAAAGGCCTATCAAAAGATATAGCGAGAATGGGACGAAGCTACACAGCTGCTGACAGAGGCCTATAAAAAGAGATAACGAGAAATACATCAGAAAAAGTCAATGGTGTTGATGTCTACATCATCGATACTGTCTACCTAATGTAACTCCTCCTGAGTCACTGGATCTCTATCTACAGGGATGTCAGGCCGATACAATGGAGGATCTGCACCAGAAAAGCCATATGGGTCACCTGAGGGGCCAGCGCCAAAGCTAGAAGGATCAAAAGTATCAAACCTCTGAAGGATCTCTACCCAAATGCCGAATAAAAAGATGTGTCCGGTCCAATTGCCGAGTCAATCTGTCAATCTGTGTTAAATGAGTCAGATCTCTGACACAGGCTAGCCAATCCATCATCATCACGAATCCTGGAACCATATCCCCCATATACTGTGTGGCGCGGGTCTGAGCTCCAATAGTACGAGGGATCCACCAATGCTAGAACATCTCCTAAGACCAGGGGTCCACTGACAATGTAAAATCGTCAATCCCCATCAATGGGATGTCAATGATGGGTGACTGCGAAACAGGCCAAAAATGCCTGGCAGGAGGCAAGATCGACATACGGATCTCTCCTATAGTGCTCCTAATAACACGCTCTCCTAAATAGAGCTCCCATCCTTCATCTGTGAAGAGAGGAATCCTACGGGTGGAAATGAAGTACTCTACTCCAGTCGGGTACCCATCCTCAAAACCAACTCCCAAATGCTCTCCAGAGTAGGGAATCCATGTGATGACATCGACTGTCAATAACTCCAATTGTAGGCCACAAAGAGTGAAACCCTCAGCAATAGGGACCTCCGCCAGTATGGAATGATGTCATCTCCATCCTCGTGGATAGGTATCTAAACCTAACACGCTCACAGGACGCAAACAGGGAAGCCTCTCATAGGCCCAAAACTGCCAACACAAAGGTAAACATCTGCTGTCAGTCAACACTCTTAACCTATACATGGGAAAAGACAAGAGAAATACTCACTAGCAGAAATGGGTAGAATCCTAACCACGCCTCGATCAAGCCCTGCGATCGCATGCGCATTCCCCTGAGGAAGTAGGCAAAGGTGTAAGAACCCCAATCATACTCTCCTATACGGTCCACGTATCGAGTGGTGCTGATCAAAGTGAAGGACACCCTAGAGGAATTATCTGCTATAAAGCAGCCCCTAATGATCATCAGGAACAATCGCCGAAGAATGCGATCCCTGACTCTCACATCATCGGGTATGGGCTCACTCAACAGCCCGCTCATAGCATCTATGCTCAAAGGACCTGTACGAACAGTCCTGCCCTTGAGCGCCTCTGCCAAAACTCCTAACAAGGATCTGACGGCAGTAGGGGTGATATCCGTCGTGCAAGGCACCGGCTCCCCTCCAAACTCCATACCTGTAATAAACCGCCAATCCATCGGCGCCATCATCACCTCACAGTCCAGCAAATGGAGTGACTTAGTCTAGTGAAACCACTGCTCAGACAATGCCCTGAGGTAACCCCAAGGACAGTGATGGGGTAGAATGTAGAAGAACATCCTGAATCCCCAGCCGTGGACAATCGCTCTATAGTCTTCATGCGAAGCCTGATACATAGAGTGGATGCTGAACTAGTTCCCTCGAGGCTGTGTGAAGCCGGGAACCTACATCAAATGCAGATCAACATCAGAATCGTTGACTCCTCATCAATAGGAAAAAAGGAAGATTAAAGATCTAATGTCATACCTCGTTTGCGTGCAGGTATATTGAAGGATGGCTACTCAAGTCACCCAGAAGATCTGGGTTTGCCACTTGAATACCTGGTAATTCCCTACGGGGAACACATACAGCAGGAGCAGGAACCTCCATCGATACATCCTCCTCCTCATCCTCGACATTTGATACTTCAACCCGAATAGGATGTATTACCGCCACCACTAAATTATGAGGCTGCCTGACGGAACAGCATTGAGGCTCTTCAGAAGCCGTCCTCCGTACACCAGAAGTGGTCCTGCGGGAACTACTCGGCTGATCCGGATCCATAATATCTGGACAACAAGTCTCCAAATCACCTCAAAAAGGGTG
The DNA here is from genome assembly GCA_020205615.1 of Panax quinquefolius. Classification (NCBI taxonomy): domain Eukaryota; kingdom Viridiplantae; phylum Streptophyta; class Magnoliopsida; order Apiales; family Araliaceae; genus Panax; species Panax quinquefolius. Next base: position 88,623,951 of record CM035153.1, read on the forward strand.
TGGTTATTTCTTACCTGGATCTTTTCAAAATGCATTGTTTTAACATACATCTACAGTAGAGTTAAAAATGCATGACTACCCAATACCTACATTTTGGGAAAATTTTGCCATAGCCCCCTTTGTAAATGGGACTATCAACATACACATAGGCATGACTAGGTGGCCATTCGATGAGCACACCTATCTGTGAATATATACATCCTACATGCATTAATCACATCATAGTAAAAATTGTAAGTGTAGTCTAATTACTGGGATTATTTTACTTTTATGCCTTTACTCATTTGTCCTCGATAGGATAAGAAATGACGGTAAAAGGTGCCAATTGATTATTTTAAAAGTCAAATTTTTCACATCATTATGTTCAAAGATGGTTTAATACTAACATTTACTATGTTGAATATTTTTTATCAAGTCATATCAACATGCATATTCACTACTATGTGTCTAAATGCATTTCATGCGATAAGTCATTTTCCAATGGAAAGAAACTGGAAAGAAATACATGCATACGTTACCAGGACAGTGAAGAACGCTTGTACGGTGGCAGGATATGTAGAAAGTTGCTCAAACTCAGCAGATCTGAAGAAGAGCTCTCAGATTTCCTTCGTTTTGCAACTTGAAAATGACTTATAAAAGTAACCATTGGCCTTTACATAGGCACGGTTGGCCGCAGGCTCACCTGCGGCTCCTGCAGTTGTACCTGCGGCACTTTTACATGGGTCCCACACCTCCAGCTCGCTCCAGTTAGAGTTGCAAAGGAGGTCTCACAACATAAAAAGGTCAAATCAGGAATAAAAATGCTACGCGATTGAGCGGAATAGCCTGAAATCCTAGTTTCTTTTCGGTCAGAGTTAAACTCCCGTCATCTCAATGGTATTCGCCTGAAGGAAAGGTATACTATACCAATGATCTCAGCTTTCACAGATCATGCTCGGCAATACCCCACAAAGGTACGATGCCGTCATTTACAGGGTCACAACCCTAAACTTCCCCAGCGGGGGTTACAACGCAAAACCACGAAATACCAAACCTCCCCGGTGTGGGTTATAACGTCGAAGTTACAAACTGATAAAGTATCCCCGGCGGGGGTCACAACGCGCATCTTTTAAGTATCTACGTATCCCCGACGGGGGTTACAACGCAATGCAACCATTGATACACACATCAATGAAGGTCAAGCAACCTTGACGTCATGTTAGCCGATGGCAAGTAAAACCATCGAAGCAACTCATCTATATATCCCCAGCGGGGGTTACAACGCAATGCTACCATTGACACATACATCAATTAAGGTCAAGCAACCTTGATAATGCACCCAATAGGGATCTATCCGGTGATACGCACATCAATGAAGGTCGGGCAACCCTGACGACGACAAACTATTGGCAGTAACTCCGACAGAATGAGGAAATATGTTATACACATCCTCAAATAGACAAAGCTTTATCCCCACAGATCTCTTACACACAAGAGGTACCTCTATGGAAAATAAGCTAGTGTCTAGGATTCAAGACTTTGGTGATAGCCCCAACGTCAACATCTTTAGAGACTTGGATCGCATGTTCAAGCCATCACTGATCATTATCCCAATAGGATTACCTGACAATCATGCATCATACATTTGCATCATGTTGCTCCATATAACATCATGTTTATCTTGCTTGCATTTCAAGTGTCTAGAATTCTTTATCCTATCCATGCCTTGCATTGCATGAATATGATAAAGAGGGGCATCATGAGACACTTGAATTTTCTACGCACTTTATTATCGACATTGCAGGAGGGTAGATTCGTCTTTCGAAGATAACTCTGGAAGACAGCTGACATCCATTCCGGATACTACCGAAAGTTCAGTTCCAACCCAGAACACAAACCGGGAACATCAGTTCCAACCCGAAACACAAACTGGGAACGTCATTCCAAACCCCAAAACACACACCGGGAGTGTCATTTCCAATCTCGGAGATAACCCCGAGGTATGCAGATCAAAAGACCGGCAACAACACTAGAGAGGACAGTTCTGTCTTGGTGATAACACCGTGACATTCAGTTCCAGTCCCAGAACCAACACTGGGAGTAGCGACTCCATCCTTGGTGATAGCCCTAAGGGATGCCTTTGCAGTCCTAGTGATAACTCCGAAAATGCTTATTTCAAACACATACGATTAGCTTCAAGATCATACCTCTTGCCGAGGCACTCATACCTCAGACCCAGAGCTAACAACGAAACATAAGCAAACCCACGACGGATAGCGGTGAGGCATACAAACAAGCGCCCAATCTCGAGATGTAACCACGAGCAGCGCTCGCTTTCGCTCAAACCGGCGATAACCCCGGTGAGGAGTCAAATGTCATCTTACCGCCTCAACATTTTCTCTCACAAGATGATATCACAACATATCAACAAGTAGTCCAATCGTAAATGTAACCCTGAGCAACATCTACTTTCAACTCAAACTGGTGATAACCCCGGCGAAGAGTCAAACGTCATCTTGTCTCTTCAACACCTGCGTGTCGTCTCAACACTTCATACATACATATATCCAAAAATGTCCCACAAGAACCGAGGAGTTATAATCCCGAGTGACTATTACGTGTGGCAGTACTTTGGATAGAATTTGAAGCTTGAAGACCATGGGCATAGACCCTTCTTCCAGACTTCGTACAACCTCTACTCCATGTCATTGCGTAACTCTCGACACAAGCGGTCCGAAGAAGGTCAGATATACCTCATTCGGATGCTCGGACTGAAGTTCTGCAAGTTCGAGCGGATATTACAGTGCATGAGTGCACGTACTTCAAGATGACGGGACCCGCGAGGCTTGGATACACCACGACCAGCCGCAGGTACATCCACGGCTACCACAGGTGTACCTGTGGCCATCAGTCTATAAATATGAGCCTTGGGGTCAGCCATTTGAAGAGGAAAAGGAGAGGAAAAGGCAAGAAAACCCTGTCCATTTTACTCTGTATACACATCTTTTGAGTGTTTCCTCATCTTTAAACACTTGTTAGCTCACATATAGCTATCTTTTATCCGGCGGAGCCGAGTGTTTATCCATTTAAAGTCATAGAAAGTCTACTTTGGCGTACCAACGTAAGCCTTCTCATATTTTATAAAGCCTTCTTCTCATATTAGCACACCTTTGTTATACACATTGAGAGTCGTGTTGTGTGCGTTTGCTCAGACTTCGGTCCATGGTTTTCATTTCTATCTGTATATATATACTTATATATGTATATATTTCATATATGGACTAACATTATCGAGTTATGCCTCGATTGAGCCTGAACTTGATGCGGGCGTTAATCGCTTATATATATATATATATATGAGCACGGATTTTTATATCAGGTGCATTTACTCCCTTTTTATATATATATATATATATATATATATATATATATATATATAGGGACTCCATCCACGACAATAGGTTCTTTGTAGTGCTTGTCTGACAACAACCCCTTTTTGACGACAAGTGCGACATGCAGAAGCATATAAAAAAAAAAAAAAAAAAATTTTCCAATAGTAAGAGCCTCTCAAACACAAAAAAAAAAAAAAAAAAAAAAAAAATCCCAATAGTAAGAGCCTCTCTGCAAACAAAAAAAAAAAAATAAAATAAAAATAAAAAATCCCAATAGTAAGAGCTCTCTACAAAAAAAAAAAAAAAAAAAAATCCATAGCAAATGTTTGTTTTATAAAACAAATGTTTTTATTTTGTTATAAAATATAGCAAATGTTTGTTTATTTTATAAAAATGTTTTTATTTTTGTTATAAAATATATTATAAAAACATTTGTTATAAAATATTTGTTTTTATAAAACATGTTTTTATAATATATTTTATAACAAAAATAAAAACATTTTTTATAAAATAAACAAACATTTGCTATATTTTATAACAAAATAAAAACATTTGTTTTATAAAACAAACATTTCTATGGATTTTTTTTTTTTTTTTTTTTTTTTTTTTGAAAACTCTCTGATTGAAATTTTTTATCTGATAGAGGCTCTTACTATTGGGAATTTTTTTTTTTTTTAGCCGATAAAGGCTCTTACGGTTTACTTTTTTTTTTTTTTTTTTTTTTTTGTAGCTAGTAGAGGCTCTTACGGTTGGATTTTTTTTTTTTTTTTTTTTTTTTTGTGTCTGAGGCTCTTACTATTGGAAATTTTTTTTTTTTTTTTTTTTTATATGTTTGCAAATGTCGTCAAGGGTTGTTGTTGGGGTGCCATAATAGCAATAGGTTCTTTGTGGATGGAGTCCCATATATATATATACTTATATATATAATTGTTGTCGGACATATCCGATGAGCCTGGATTCACATCCAGCGCATTTACTGCTTTTATATATATATTTATATATATATATATATATATTTACATTTCGTCCTGCCTGGAGTTTACTTCGTGGTAGTTGATCGCTTTTACATCTTTATTTACATTTCGTCATGCCTGGAGTTTACTTCGTGGCAGTTGATCGCTTTTACCGCTTTATTTATATTTCGTCCTGCCTGGAGTTTACTTCGTGGCAGTTGATCGCTTTTACAACTTTATTTACATTTCGTCCCACCTGGAGTTTACTTCGTGGTGGTTGATCATGTCCATATATATATATATATTTACCGCTTTTATATATTTACATTTTCGATCCCCCATGGAGTTGCTTAGTGGTGGTTGATCATGTTTGTATATATAAATATTTACAACTTTTATATATATGACTGCTTACTGCTTTCCATACAAATTGCAGTATCATGTGAGCCTAGGAATCATGTGATCACATATTCAGTCTACTGAATTTAGATTTGGTTCCCATGATGGACATTTTTTAGCTGTAAGCAGCTTGTACATTATTTTACAGTGTCTGAATTTCCTTGGATGGCTGTCATGCCCATGAGGAGTTCGGCACTGCTGTATATTATTTTCTCTAGAATGCTTCGCATCTCGAAAATAAAAGTAAACAAGCCGAACATTTAATAATAAAATGGAAGTATCAAAGGCCTCAATTACTATTGAGCACAGGGTTTGAAAAACCTCTTTTACAAAACATCATTGATATATCTTGTTTAAAACTGAATTTCTCTATAAATTCAAACCCTATGTATCTTGGTGCGAATGAGGTACAACACTACTTCCAAATAATTGCACATTGATCCACACACACACACATTCATATAACAGTTTCTTTGAAAAGTGGCGGTCATTGTGGTAACACGGATGTTGGGGAGTGCCTAACACCTTCCCTCCACATAATTAAGCCCCTAGACCCAAAATGAATCTCGGTTTCACAGACCCGTCTAGCAGTGTCAAATCACTGGGTCAATGTGCAAACCTTTTCGGTTGCGTTGGTGCAACCAGTTAAATACACCAACTGGTGACTCTTAAAGTCAAATCGTCGACATTATACATCTTAGACTTTGTTCACTTGTTTTTTTCAAACAAATCTCACATTAACATGAGAACACCAAAGAACAAGTAACGAAAAGGGACACTCAAAAATCCCGACGTCGACAATAATAAAAATAATAATTATAATTATAACAACAACAACAACAACAATAATAATAATAATAATAGTAATTTTTATAATCATAATTATTGTTATTTATTTATTTATTTATTTATTTATTATTATTATTATTATTATTATTATTATTGTTATTTGATTTAAGTAGGAATTTTTAGGGGTGAATTTGATTTGGGCGAGAATTTTTAGTGTGAGATGAAATGTGAGCCTTTAGATTAAGTTGGAAGAATTGATGAAATCTAAACCATCCTTGTACTTTGTCAAATCAAAGATTCAAAATGGGTTCTATTTTATTATATAGATGTGTAAGATGTTGATAATATAGAATAATAATCTGTTGATCATCTAGCTTTGTTGTATTACACTTGGCATATTCTAGGCCTTTGCTTTGATTCCGATAAAGAGTGTTATATAAGATAACAAAATTATGTCAATAATAAATATTGATGTATGTAGTAGATACATGGGAATTGGGATGTAAATGATGGATGTGACGCCCCCAAATCCGGATATCTTCCAACCCGACATGTGCTCCACGGTGCTACAATTCACACAAACATTCAATTGAAATGCCTCAAAAGAACGAATATGTCTTATATATATATATATTCCAAAATAATATTACCATTCCCCAGGTTCTTTATAACAATTACATGTGTTCTTGTCATAATATCAAATATTAACATTATTCACCTATACTATTACATAGGTAATCTACAGGTTCACCTTAGCCTTCCCTTTATGTTTGCCGGATCCTTCGGTCCGTTCGGTCTTAGCTGCATTCATATGATTCAAGCAAGAGTGAGCATAACTAGCTCAACAAGTATAACAATTCCATTTAACAATATGCTTGAATCATAGAAATTATATATCTTCAATAACTGAACAATAGTTATGAAGTACTATCGATAATTCAAAATTGCACTTCTCTTTTCTTTAAAACGTTTTATAATGACAACATTCAGTAAAAAATCAATTCTGGTCCAAGACCTTGAGCATTTCATACTTTCTTTAAAAAGGACAACCCGGAGCTAAGTCCGTAAGTCTGACATTACTTACGAGCACGTCTAGGTGATCAGCCTATAGTACTCTATGTTGATCAACACTACATTCTTTAAACGTATGCACGTTTAAGTTGTGGCAACCTCACATGCCTATCGTTTGAAAACTGTCCTCGCATTTCTTAGTCCACACCTATTTCACCATCTTCCTTGTCAAGTTAGTCAATGGAGTAGCTATCTTCAAAAAATCCTGGATGAATCTCCGATAGTATTCCGCTAACCCTAGGAAACTCCGCACCTTAGTCGACGATTTCGATTCTTCCCAATTCATCACGACTTCCACCTTCGCTGGATCTACTAAAATCCCCTCATGGTCAATAACATAACCTAAGAACTGTACCCTTTCTAGCCAAAATTCACACTTAGTGAACTTTGCATATAACTTCTCCTTTCTTAGTGTTTCCATCACCATTCTTAAGTGTTCAGCATGATCTTCTGGCGTCTTAGAATAGACTAAAATATCATCGATAAACACCACGACGAACTTGTCCAAATATTATTTGAACACTCTGTTCATCATATCCATAAATGCAGCTGGTGCATTAGTCAACCCAAATGACATTACCAGAAACTCGTAATGACCATAATGAGTTCTGAATGCCGTCTTTGGTACATCCTCATTCCTAACCTTCAACTGATGATACTTCATCCTCAAATCTATTTTAGAAAAATACTTTGCCCCTTTCAACTGACCAAAGAGATCATCGATCCTGGGCAATGGGTAATAATTCTTTATCGTTAACTTGTTCAACTCTCTGTAGTCGATACAAAGTCTTAACGATTTATCCTTCTTCTTTACAAACAGTACCGGTGCTCCCCACGACGAAACACTCGGTTGTATGTACTTTCTGTCCAATAGTTCTTGTAACTGTACCATTAACTCCTTCATCTCCACTGACGCCATACGATACGGTGCCCTGGAAACTAGTGTTGCTCCTGCCACAATGTCTATTACAAACTCGGTCTCCCTATCCAGTGGAAGACCAGATAATTCACTCGGAAATACATCCGTGAATTCTTTAACTATAGGTATTTGTTCCATGGTTGATACCACTCTCTAGGTATCAACAACATGGCACAGATAACGTACACATCCCTTCCTCAATAATTTCCTAGTTTGTGTCATGGTAAGATAACACGAATGCCCCGGTGATCTATTACCATAAAATACTACCTGAGATTGTCTCAACGTTCTAATGTTCACACATTTCTTCTGACAATCTATAATTCCCCATGGTTAAACAAACAATCCATTCCGAGAATTACATCGAATTCTCCTAACTTTATCGGTATCAAATCTACCAATAATTTACAACCTCGTATGTCTACGCAACAACTCCTATGAATATCTTCAACATGAAGTATCTCTTCGTTTGCTACCTTAATATTTAAAGGTATAGGCAACTTTTCAGGAAGTAATCCTAATCGTTTAGAAAAATCACATGATATAAACGAACAAGTAGCACCCGAATCAAACAGTACGTAAGCATTTATGTCATTGATCGGAATAATACCTGTAACTACGCCCCCTGATGCAACTACATCTTGGATCGTCATGTTAAAGGTGCGGGCCATCGGCCTACCCAGTTGCGCTGGACCACCAATAGCTAACTTACCGCTATTAGCTCCCTTATTCACGTCCGTCCCCTTCTTCGGGCAGTTCTTTGCTATGTGGTCAGTTAACCCACATACAAAGCATCCGTGATTCTTCTTTGGACTTGGACAGTTAGGCAAAATGTGCCTCTCCTGTCCACAGTTATAGCATACCGCCTTCCCCTTGAGATAGACTCTTAAATGAGTCTTCCCACAGGTTTTTCACGCCTCCATTCTCCTTTTATGATCCCATTATTTCACTCCGGTATTCCCAGAATTAAACCCTTTCCTTTTCTGTCCTTCGCCAATCCCGCTGGCTCCTTCAATCTTCACTCCCCCATCGAATTTTCCCTTATTCTTCTTGTCCTTGTGGTACTGGCTTAAAGCCTCATTCCCACCTTCAGTGATTATCACCTTCTTTAAAATGGTCCCAAACTAAGTACTTTGGAACATAGATATCTGGTTATAGAGCCAGGGTTTCAAGCCCTACTTGAACCGTCTAGCTTTCCTAACTTCAGTGTCCACCCGGTGTGGAGCAAACCTCGCCAGTTCATTAAACTTGGCAGCGTATTGGGGAACCATTATTCCCATTGTTTCAAATCAAGAAACCACATCTCCATTCTTCCCTGCATACTCGTGGGAAAGTAGTTCTCGAAGAAAATCTCCTTGAACCTTACCCACATTAAATTCTCAATACCAGCCCTAGCCTGGTTTACTTCCCACCAAAAATTGGCCTCTCCCTTAATCATATAGGTTGCAAAGGCAACTTTCTGACCCTCATCGACATTTGCAATAACAAATGCCTTCTCGATTTCTTTCACCCACGTTTGGGCTTCTATAGGGTCCGTAATTCCTTTGAACTCCGACAGACCGACACTCTTGAAATCCTTAAAAGTAGTAGCTCGTACTACTCCAGGATTTACAGGGATATTAGCCCCATTTCTATTAAACGCGGCTGTTAACAAGTTAACAAACTCCTGCATTGGGTTTACCGGACCTCCCTCCGGGTGATTTACATTAGCGTCTTGATTATGTTTTCTCCTTCTTGGCGGTATTTTGCTGTTAAAACAAACAACACATCATTAATATTCTTTTCCTTATTACTTAGTTGTTATTCGAGATTAAATAATAACTTCCACATTCATTGCTCAATATGTTCCGTAAAAAGACTTATATTGATTGACTTCTTTTAGTCTAATACTACATCTTTTACATTACACAAACCAAGCTGCATACATTACTATCCCGCAATTGCTTTCCAAAAATTTGGATTTACAAAAGACTACCCTTTGATATAAAAAATAGTGTTTTATGTCACTACTAGATACACAATATTTACATATATAAATCTACTCTAGCTACAACTAGATTACATCTGCCTCAAGGCATTAGCAAAATCCATGGTGGTAAGACCAGCAATAACATCACGGCTGATAGTATGCCGAGTCTGCCCTACCTCAATTGGATTCCCAACTACCTGCTACTGGAAATCCTTATGAGAACTCCTATGAATATAAGACATCTCCCTATCTTCTATTTCTTGGTCTTTAGCTCCTCCCTGAGCTCAAAGCCTCTTGTTTTAACTCGTGGACCTTGTCATTGGCTAAAACTCTCTAGTCATGTTTCTACTCCCACATCAACTCCACATCTGTCTTATCTTGCAAGACAGCATGGAGCTCTGCCTTTAGCTCCTTCACCTCCTAACAGTAATGGAGGTTTCTGTCCAACACTGTCATAAACAGTGACATCATTGACTCCCCCTGGGGTGTCTCTTCAGCAAATGCTACCGAGTTGAAGGACACTACCTCCACCTCTTTTTTTGATATGCCGTCAAATACCGACATTAGGTCGTGGTTCTCCGAGTCTCCAGACTCAATCACCATTACTCCCAGCTCTTTAGCTAAAGGGTCCGGTATAATCTATATCTGATTAACCGATTCTTTACTTGCTTCCTGTACATCTCTATAAATTTCATTTCCTTCTGACATCTACAACAAAATAATTAAGTTTGATTAGTACACGTCAGTAGAATAATAAAAACACATATCATATATATAATGCATTTTTAAGGTTACTTTCATCTTTTACTTCTTTGACTTCTCTTACGGTTATGACTTAAGATTTTAATTCCCACCTTAAGTTTTATAACCTAATGCTCTAATACCAACCTGTGACGCCCCCAAATCCGGGTGTCTTCCAACTTGACATATGGTGCTCCACGGTGCTACAGTTCACACAAACATTTAATTTAAATACCTCAAAAGAACGAATATGTCTTATATATATATATATATTCCAAAACAATATTACCATTCCCCAGGTTCTTTATAACAGTTACATGTGTTCTTGTCATAATATCAAATATTAACATTATTCACCTATACTATTACATAGGTAATCCACAGGTTCACCTTAGCCTTCCCTTTATGTTTGCCGGATCCTTCGGTCCGTTCGGTCTTAGCTGCATTCATATGATTCAAGCAAGAGTGAGCATAACTAGCTCAACAAGTATAACAATTCCATTTAACAATATGTTTGTATCATAGAAATTATATATCTTCAATAACTGAACAATAGTTATGAAGTACTATCGATAATTCAAAATTGCACTTCTCTTTTCTTTAAAATGTTTTACAATGACAACATTCAGGAAAACAACAATTCCGGTCCAAGACCTTGAGCATTTCATACTTTCTTTAAAAAGGACAACCCGGAGCTAAGTCCGTAAGTCCGACATTACTTACGAACACGTCTAGGTGATCAGACTATTGTACTCTATGTTGATCAACACTACATTCTTTAAACGTATGCACGTTTAAGTTGTGGCAACCTCACATGCCTATCGTTTGAAAACTGTCCTCGCATTTCTTAGTCCACACCTATTTCACCAAAGCTTGTCTAGATTGAACATATACAAGGGTTAGAACACTTTCCTTCAACGTCTGCTATTGTTATTACACGTTCACTTAAAGTCTTTAAGGTCTCTACAATATATAATCACATAACATAACACATTAGGTCATGAATAAACATACATGGTTCCTAATGAATCTTACCCTTCTTCTCAATCTAATCATGTATTAGATTTATTACTATTGGTTCCGGCTTGCTGTTATAGTTTACATCGTCATTACGTTCACGTTTGATTGATTATCTTCAACCTTTAGTTATCATACTTAAGGTTTAATAATGTCTTAAACAATATTATATTTAAGTTTTTAGTTCATTACCAATCAATTAACGTTCTTGTTGTACTTACAAACTTTCCTTCTTCATGCAATCCCTAAAGTAAGCTTTGAGGAGCGAGTTAGCAGAGAGTGGTCGGGGTCGGCGTTGACTGGCGGCGTGAGTCCTTGTGCTAACTACCGCGCTGCGGTGCCACTTTCCAGTGGCTGAGGCATCGACCCGGTGCTGCGGCGCCATTCTCAGTTTTATTGGCCGCGTCGCGGCGTGAAAGTTCAGTAGGTCAAGACACTATACACGGCGCTACAACGTCACACTTTGGCCTTGGGCTGGCGCCGCGGCACCAGCTCTGTGCACCAGACAATTGACAATTTTATTTTGCACAACGAATTTCCCGCACTCCAAATTTGATCATTTTAAGTCCGAATTGGCTCGTTAAAAATCCATTAGCTCAAAAATCACATACTCTATGTGTTCATGCAAGAATTTTATATTTTCGACTTCGTTAACTCAAAATTCACCTATGAGTTCAATTTTAACGAAAACAATAAACGTTTGTGAACGTTCAATGCTCGTTTCTTTGTTCTAAGTCAGAATCCGGTCATTTTCGAGTCCGAAACTCTATAATGCCAAATAAGACTTGCCTCCATCAAAAACCAACGTTTCTAAGTTCAATATCAAAATTCAACTTCTAATCCGAGAATTTCACGAATTCGACGATTATCTTCCAATCGTGTGAATTTCGGCATAACTACGTTACTTATGATTTGTTCATTGTTTTAAATGGATTCCATCCATTATACTAACATCTTAACATACATATAACATCAACTTATTTACATGATAAGTTATTACTTATTTTTACTGAGTTTATAACTTATAAAAGTATAAACTACTTATGATTTTATTTCAAACGACTTATGATAGATTAAGTCTTCTAACCATCATCCTTACATCTTCTTATCATACAAACTTCATTCATGTAAATATGTTACAAGTTCTTTCAAGTTCTTACAAGTTCTTCCTTAGTCCATAACTTATTTATGAACAAAGTGCTTATTCATGGCTTATTAAGACTTAAGTCCTTAGATTATTCATTCTTATCATTTCTTAGCATACATGTCAATCAATCAACACTTCTCTTATCAACCTACAATTGTAGAGATGGAAGATTAATGACATAGGATCATTACCTTTGATGATCAAGCTTGTTCTTCTTTTTTTCTAATAATGAAAGTCTAGCTTATTCTTACTTATTCTCTCTAACAATTAAGTTGAAAGTTGTTGGATGAAAGTTAACAAACAACAAATTAAATCCAAGCTCTCTTATTTATAGGAAAACCAAGGTTAGGGTATTTTAGTCCATAGCCAATCCCACCTCCTTAATCACCTCCTTACTATTCATCACTTCACAATTAAGTTAACTTGCTAACCACTTTGCCTGGCCATCACAATATTTTCTTGGTCACCAAGATCAACCATATGATCATGGTTTGCCCTGTGGGTCACCCTAACCATTTAGATTAATAGTTTGGGCTTTAGGTTTAATTAACTTATCTTACACTTTGGGCTTGTATTAACAAACTTACTTGGGCTCTAACATTACTTACACTTGGACTTGCACATTAACTTCTATTGGACTTTACAAATTGCTACACAATTCTACAAGTCCATTTCATATGGCTTAAAGCCTTAGTACGTATTCTATACGTATTAATCTCATATTCTAACTCGTATATTTATTCAATATATATGACATACCATCATTCATACATACTCGTATAATACTTCGTATCATACTCGTATTCATTATCTCATACAATACCTACGTATTATATGATCATCACTTTAGCTCCTTAACGCTTTATTTTCCCTAACGTTCTCAAATTAAGTCCGCAAGAAAAAAATTGCGTCTTCCATACTCGAATTATTATTACATAATATGTCTTACTACAATATTTTATTGTTACGTATTTCTCGGAAGTTCAAAAATAATTCTCGAGCAGAAATCTATGAATAGTATTTTTTGAAAATTTCTCGGAAAACTTTTATTTTCGTCTTGGAAATTCAAACACTTTAATTCCTTCACGTAGTCAAAATACTACGACGTTCCTACGTTTTTAGGTTATATAACGACATTCATTTTACTAACACATAGTAATAACAAATATTATAATTTTGTTCATTATTTAATTAAATAAAATTATTTTACAATGGATCCGAATTTCTCGGTCATTACAATGGACCCGCATATTACTATTATATTTTATTAGTTATAGCTTCACATTAGTTGCAATATACATAGATGCTATAGATGAAGGTTTATTTGATCCAGTCATCTGTGGCCCATATATTCCAACAAAGCTCACATCAATTACTGATGATTCAAATAAAATGGATGTTAAGCAAAGAGTTGAATGGATAGACAATGAGAAAAAGCTGGTGCAGTTGCACAAGAGGGCCAAGAACATTCTGTTCATGGCTCTAGAAGTTGAGTTGTTCGAAAAAAAATTTAACTGCACAACAACTAAAGAAGTCTGGGAAGCCTTGTTGGTGATGCATGAAGGCACCGAAGAAGTCAGAGAGAATAGATAGTCTCTTATGACTCAACAATATAAAATTTTATCTCACGTACTTGGAGAGAACATAATTGCTACATATGAGAGGTTCAATGTTATTTTGAATTCTCTAAGAGTTTATAGAAAGGTATATCTAAATAAATACCTCAACATTAAGTTCAAGAAAGTTCTACTTAGCAAGTGGGATGCCAAGACCACTGCCATTCGAGAGTCAAAGAATTTACACAAAATGACTGTGCAGAAGCTTTAAGGTAATCTTCTTACTTGTGAGCTTGAGCTAAACCAACGTACAGAGACCATTTCTAAAGGAAAGAAGAAGGAAAGAGGCGATTCTCTCAAAGAAACAGAAGCAGCCTCCAAAGCCCTAGCATTAGCAGAGTCTAATGATGAAGATATAGCTCTGCTAGTTAGAAGGCTGAGAAAGTTTATGCGAAAGGGCAGCAACAACAGACCAAGAAAGTTCTTCAACAACAAAAAAAGTAGCAACAACAGAGATTAAGGAAAAGACTTGTGCTATAATTGTAAAAAGTCGGGTCAATATATCGCATAATGCACCAAGCCCTGCGAGAAGAGTTGAAGAGAGATAAGTCACTATTCGGCGCTGCAACGCAACTTTACAGAATTCCCCAGTTTGAAGCGGCGGTAGGACGTGGAAAGTAGTGTAGCTGTTGGCGCTGCAGTGTAAAAAGACAGTGTATATCTGTGACGCCCCCAAAACAGGTATACATCACCCATCTTGGGTTGCCAGATATATGGTACATAAATTCAAATACAACTTAATTATACAACAGTCGTGTAGAATACGATAAAACATAGCTGAGAGTTTAAACAATAATTTTGTCATCTAGACAATATCCACACACAATGGAGTCCTCATTACAATTATTATCACACTATTTCACAGAATAGTGAGGACTACTAAAACAACCATCTGGACCGTCAATCCGTTCCCTGACTCGTCCCAACTATATTCTCATTTCCTGAAGAGAACAGTGAAAGAAAGGGTGAGGTCAACTAGCTTAGTAAAAAATATTATGACTAAGATAATGCAGAATAAATTAACCTTAGCCTTCAACAGTATAACAACTAATAGAATACAATAGACAACAAGTTTTAGATCAACAACTGCAGCAGAATAAGCAATCCATTAGATGAGTCAAGTAAAGCATAAAATCTACTATCTTCTATGATTTAGAAAGTTTTTCATCAACTTTATCGCTGAGACTCAGCTTAATAAATAAAATCAAATCATCCCTGAACTACGACCAAGGATAGTCATGTAATTATCAATGGTCATGATTATACCGAATAATCCTTGGTCATAATCACACCAACAACTGTCCATCAATGAACTACAGGCCAATGAGGACTTTCATCAAATCATACCACATCATTCGTCACATTACGGTCATGATTATACCGAATAATCCATGGTCATAATCATACCAAGTCCATCTCTGCACGTAAGCGAAAGATGACTTTCATCAAAATATAAGCATGAGATGATGACAATGACATAATAATTAAATAAAACAAATTCAAGGATAAATTTTAAAGATTTATAATTTAATTTATCCAGAAATCAATAACGTCCAAATTGTCAACATGATACTGCTTTGTAGAGTAAAATTCAAGAATAATATTCATGTACCAAAAATAATTTGGACAGAAAAGAAATATATTTTTCGGGTAAATAGTACCCCGTGAATAGTACTTCGGGAATAGTACCTCGTGAATAGTATCCCGACATGAAAAGTACCCCAAATACCCGAGTGAATAATACTAGAGTGAATAGTAATCGGGTGAATAATAACCCATGAATAGTAACTCGTAAAAGAAAAATACCAAAAAAAATGATATTCCATGACGAGTACAAAAGAAAGGATATCTCATACGAGTATAATAGAATATACGAAACCGCAAATGGATTTTCATCCGCCATGCGATAATCCATGTAGACAGATTATTTCCACAATTTAATAAAAATGAATACGAAAAGTCATTCACCATGCATGCGGTAGTCCGCATAGATAGGTTATTCCAACAGAATAATAAAGAATGGAATAACAAAAGAATTCACCAGGCATGCGATAGACCGCACAGACAGGTTATTCCCAACAGAATGATAAATAATGGAACCAGGTCATGCGTAATACACATAGACAGAATATTTCAACAGAATAATAAAGAATGGAACTAGGTCATACGTAATACGCACAGATAGGATATTCCAACAGAATAATAAAGAATGGAATAACAGAAAAATTTCACCATATATGCGGTACTTCGCATAGACAGGTTATTCCAACATAATAATAAAGAATAAAATAACAAAAGAATTTCACCATGTATTCGGTACTTCGCATAGACAGGTTATTCCAACATAATAATAAAGAATGGAATAACAGAAGCTCTCTTCATGAATATGAAAGAAATAATACCCCTTACCTTAGAAGAAGACTGGATACTGGAATAGTGAGGTAACAGACTTCTCTTCTTCTTCTTTCTCTATAATTTCTCTCTATAATAATTGCTCTATAGCTTTAGTGAATTGGTGAGAAATGAAGGAAGAATGAGCTTCTATTTATAAGAAAATATAGTTTCGATAATTGCACGTTTTGGGGCTCGAAATATTACAGTATAATACCTTCCTCTTTTCCTTCATTTTTAATTTAGTCCTGCAAGTATTATCAAACTTGCACCACCTCCCCTAATAGTAAATCATGTGAATCAATAGTACACACATGTGAACACATAGTTATAAGTATGTGAATTAATAGCAATTAATTGCTCATTTATCCGGTGAATTACCCGATTAGTCACTATAACCTCCAAACATATATTATTATCAAAATAAATGTTGATTTCCACTAACACTAATAATTACCACAAAATGGAACTATCAATTTCATCTTTAATCAACACGGACTTATTCATCATTAATATTATAACTCATAATATTTAATAACCAGGTCGTTCCCAGGAAAGAGGGGGCTTTCCGATAAGGATTTCTCCTTAATGGCGCGCAATTAGGTGACCAAACCTCTCCTTGATAGAACTTCTAGACATTGTCAATATTGCAAATAATAATATGAATAACTTTGTCGTCTCAATTATTGATTTAATAATATAAAATATTATGCAAAATTGGTAATCTTGTGATAATAATTGAATCAATAATATGAGAGATATGATGCAACAACTCATCGCAATAATAATTGAGTATAACCGGGTGACTTCTTACGTAAGCATCAATAATCAATACCGGTGCTACTATGCAAACCACGCGTATTCTTTGTACTTTTACTACTGAAAGTAGTTCAAAAATTTTAACGGTAACACTTTTAGTTATTTTTTTATAAAAGATAATTACATTATTTTCTAACTACGACAATACTTCCGTTGTGGGGTCCACCAATGATTGTGTCGTCGTACGAATATTCCCTGTTAAAATGAATATTTCCCAACTAATTGAATATTATATAACAACTTGCATACTTTGTAAAATTTATAAATACTACCCACAACTATAACACTATCTCAAATTCACACCATAATATTCAAAAATATTTTGAGAAAATTAAATCTTTATTCACAAAATTTGGGGTCTTACAATATCAACCCTTGGAGGCGTTGCGGCGCGAAGCATATTAAGGAACTCAGCATTGCGGTGCAAGTTTCCAGTTTGTCCCCTCTTGGCCGGCACTGCGGTGCGAAGCCTATTAAGGAACTCGGTACTGCGGCGCGAGTTTCCAATTTGTCTCCTCTTGGCTCAACGTTGCAGCATGAAAATTGAGGCTACAGCTCGAACTATGGTGCTGCGACATGAGATCTAGGCATAGAATGTGGCGCTCTGACACGAAATTCTAATACCTCACCTCATGCTTTGACGTTCTGAAGACGAAAAGCGGTGTTAAAGTACACACAACTAGCAAGCAACGAACCAGATTACGAGTTGTAATCCTGCACATGCCAAGTCTATATCAGAGAAACAACACGAAAATTACTCAAAAACTATAATTACACATTCTAACTAATAAAAACCTTTAAACACATACTACTAACATACTAACATGCACTATACAGAAGCTAGCAATTATACTAAGAATTAAAAGGTACAACTAAGGATAACTACAGAAAAAAAAATTAAATGATAACAAAAAAGTATTTTGATACTGAGATGGGGTAGCCTCCCCATCAAGTGCTTGATTTAGATTCATCGACTTGACTTTTACCCCTCCTTACATCGGATCTCCCAAGATGATGGAGGTATTTTGCCAATCGACCTCACCGCCCCAATAATGCTTCAACCGCTGTCCATTTTCTTGTCATGCCATCGCTTTGTCTTCTCCTTATACAACTTAGTGTTTTCATATGCTTGCAGATGAAACTCGTCTGATTCATTGATTAGTAATAGCCATTTTTCACTTCGCTGCATCAAGATCGAAGTTGAGCTTTTGGATAGCCCAATATGCGTTGTGCTCCAACTCCACAGGAAGATGACAAGCCTTGCCATAAACAAGCCTATACAGAGATATTTAGATAGGCGTTTTATAAACGATGCAATATGCCCACAAGGAATCATCAAGCTTCTTTTACCAGTCCTTCCGATTAGGGTTAACAATTTTCTCCAAGATATGCTTGACCTCTCGATTAGATATCTCCGCTTGGCCACTGTCTGCGGATGATAAGCAGTGGCTATTTTATGGCTCACACCATACTTAGCAAGAAGGGCTTCAAAATATTTGTTGCAAAAATGCGACCCTTCATCACTGATTATTGCCCAAGGAGTGCCAAAATGAGTGAAAATATTTTTCTTTAAGAAATTAAGCACCACCTTCGCATCATTAGTAGGCAAGGCAACTGCTTCAACCCATTTGGAGACATAATCAACCGCAACAAGAATATAAAGATTGTTGTAGGACGACGGGAATGGACCCATGAAGTCAATACCCCAGACATCAAATAATTTTACTTCAAGGATATTCTGCATAGGCCATTCATGCCTTCTTGAGATGGTTACCACCCTTTGGCATCTATCGCAGTGTGATACAAATATGTGCGCATCTTTGAACACGATAGGCAAATAAAACCTAGATTGGAGTACTTTACCCGCAGTTCTTTGGCCCCTGAAATGTTCTCCATAATTTGAGGAATGACAATGATGGAGCACACCTTTGATTTCCTCCTCTAGCAAGCATCTCTGCAGAATCTGATCTGAACACTGCTTAAATAAGTAAGGCTCATCCCATAAATATTGTTTTGCATCGTTCAGGAATTTCTTCATCTGTTGATAGTTCAAGTTGAGAGGAAGCACTTGACAAGCGATATAATTAGCAAAGTCCGCATACCGCGGGGCTTTGCTTTGGACAACAAAGAAATGCTTATCTAGGAAGAAATCATTTATATCTTTTTCTGCATCTTCCGTATGAGGATGGATTTCCAACCTGGACAAGTGATCCGCTACCTGGTTTTCAGTACCCTTTTTTTCACAGATCTCCAGATCGAACTCTTGGAGAAGAAGGACCCACCTTATCAACCTCGGCTTAGCATCTTTCTTTTCTATTAGGTATTTAATGGTCGAGGGATCTGTGTACACGATCACTTCCGTTCCAATGAGATATGAACGGAACTTATCCAATGCATAAACCACTACCAGCAGTTCCTTCTTAGTTATGGTGTAATTCAGCTGAGCATCAGTTAATGTTTTGCTGGCATAGTAGATCGTGTGGAATACCTTATCCCTTCTTTGGCCTAACACTACCCCAATAGAAAAAATTGCTGACATCGGACATAAGCTCAAATGGCAAAGTCCAGTCAGGAGCTACCACAATAGGAGCCGAAATGAGTTTTTTCTTTAATAGATCAAATGCTATGAGGCAGGATTCATCAAACTGAAAAGGCATGTCCTTTTCCAATAATGTGCAGAGCGGTTTGGTTATCTTTCAGAAGTCTTGGATAAACCACCTATAGAACCCAACATGTCCAAGAAAGCTCCTTACCCCTTTTACTGATGTAGGCGGTGGTAGATTATTAATGAAATCAATCTTAGCCTTGTCAACCTCAATACCGCCAAAAGATACACGGTAGCCCATAATAATGCCTTCCTTGACCATGAAATGGCACTTCTACCAATTCAGTACAAGATTTATCTCAATACATCTATTGAGAACGATAGTCAAATTCCCTAGATAGTTATCAAATGAGCTCCCAACTACCGAAAAGTCATCCATAAAGACCTCGAGGGTCTTTTCAACCATATCAGAGAAAATAGACATCATGCAACGCTAAAAAGTTACAGGAGCAATACACAGCCCGAAAGACATTTTCCATAAGGCAAAGGTCCTATAAGGGCATGTGAAAGTTATTTTCTCCTAATCTTCGAGAGAAATTGAAATCTGATTATATCCAGCAGATAATAAAATTCATGCCCAGCAAGTCTATCGAGCATCTGATCAATAAATGGAAGAGGGAAGTGATCCTTACAGGTGGACTTGTTCAATTTCCTGTAATCCATACACACCCTCCATCCAGTCACCATTCTGGTTGGAATCAGCTCGTTATTCTCATTGGGTACAACCGTCATGCCACTCTTTTTTGGCACGTACTGAATGGGACTGACCCAAGGACTGTCTGAGATGGGGTAGATAATTCCAGCATCTAGCAATTTAATAATCTCCTTCCCGACCACTTATTTCATTATGGGGTTCAACCGCCTCTGATGTTCAATGGAAGGCTTAGGCCCTTCATCTAGTAAGATTTTGTGCATGCATTGAGATGGACTGATCCCTTTAACATCAGCAATTGACCAACCTAGGGCCGTTTTATATTGCTTGAGCACTAGTAGTAGCTTCTCTTCCCGACACTCATCTAAAGATGCATAGATTATAACAAGTAGAGTAGATGATTCCCCTAAATATGCATACCTCAGATGAGTGGGAAAAGGCTTTAATTCAAGGATATGAGGTTCTATGATCGATGGCTGGGCCTTGGAAGTGGATGCTTCGTTATCATTCAGAGACTCAAACTGTCTTTGGAACTGCTTATATCTTTGTGGTGCATCCAGCCACTTGGCATATTCAATATGGGCTCTTCTATAGTACTGGCCCCAGCCAATGTAGCTTTTAAAGGGTCTGTCAAGCAGGTTTTTATGACGAATGAATTGTTAGAATTGTGATTCTGGGGACAGAATCCTTGTAAGGAGGGAATGATCTAACATTCTAGAATTTTAATTGTGATATTAAATATTTATTGAATTATTTAAATATTTAATGGATTTGTTTATTGTTGAATAAATAATTATTCAAATTTGAATTGATGTAGTTAATTATTTGTTAAATAAATAATTAAGGAAAATTAATTATTTTGCTAATTTAATTTAATTATTAAGTTTGAGAATTTTGATTAATTGAATTACTATTCTTTTATTGGAATTTGTAAATTTAAAAGGATGTGTTAGTTGATTAAATAAAGTTATAATTATATATAAAATTATAATTTTGTGATATTGATTTATGTGTTAAAGTGATTTAATAAATTATTATTATGATTAATTTAATCAAGTTAATGTGTGACAAATAACCTTGTTATAAGGGAGTTACTAAAATAAATTAAGGGAGTTTAATTTAGTTTTTCCAAACAAGGCTTATTGCTTAAGTCTTTATTCTAATTATGTTTTTCCAAACAAGGCCTAAAGATTAATTGGTTATTTTTTTGTGACTAGCCAAACAAGCCTTATGGCTTTTGGTTTTCAAAACTTATATAACTGATATCAGTTATATCTATATTATATTATATAATTAATATATTTTATATCTTATATGCGTTATAATCCTAAGACGTATGTTAGACTAGAGAAAGGAAGAAAGACTCAGTAGAAGAGAAGAAGAAAACTTACAGAGAGAAAACAAGAGAGAATTGGGAGAAGTCTAGAGAAATTGAGAAAAGAAGAAGCTTGAGAATCAAAAAGGGTTGGCCATCATCTTCTATCAAGGTATTCTTTTACCCTTTTAGTTTTAAAAGTTTTAGTTTTAGCTTTCTCCTATTTCTTTGTAAAATTCTTGTGTTAATATAGTTGTTGATTTTATGTGTGTTCATGTGATAAACTAGTGTTGTAAGGTTATTTTCATAGGATATATATGATTATAATCAATGTATTATGGTTATGTATATGTTTGTGAATAAAATGTTTTTACAAAGAGTTTTTATGAAAATATATTGTTTAGCTTAAAGTAGAAATTGAGGGTGAATTAGTGGTTTAGTTGATAAATTGATCGTTTAATTTGTTAGAGTATGTATAATCATTGATAAAGACACTTTGAATTATTGGTTTTGGTTAAAAAACAAAAGTTCTGATGTTCATTTTCATTGAAATATAAAAAATGAGTTTTAGCAAAAAACAGTGAATTTGGGTGTGTTAATTTTGTTGTTTATGTTGTTGTATGGGTAGAATCATGTTTAGAGTTTTTGAAATATGTTTACATGAAGTCTCTATATGATTTATGTGAAAGTATTATGCATACAAGCCAATCATGAATGATGATAAAGCATATACTGTGTAATCAATCTTATTTATTTATTAATAAAAGAATTATTTATTAAAGGCATTTATTATCTACATGGTGTTGTTTTAATAATATGTGATAAACCCATAGTTTTAAGCAACGCTTTTAGAATAATGATGATGATCATTCTAATGAGATCTAAATTCTTAGAAAGCTTAAAACTAAAATAGTTCCCAATCATTGGATTACTAAATTGGGGATTAGTGAATCCAGGATAGATTGGTACATACGTTGCTTGCTCATTGGATGAGGATGATTGATCTCATGATCATTTGTGTGGAGACACTAAAGCAAGTATGTAGGTGCTTATTAGAGAATAAGTTCTTTGAGCATTGACTTCGCTAAGGAATTCTAATGGAGTTTTACTTACGTCGATAGGAATTCTGTAGTGATAGTAGTACAAATGATCCTTAGACTTGAGATCATCATAGTATCTTATATATAATGAATTACACTTTGACTTATTCCTTAAGACTCTTAGAGTATATCAAAGGGTATGGTTGGGTGTAATAAGTTATATATGAAGATAATGAATGATCAATAAAGAATCTACCACTTCTAGTAAAAGGAGAAATGTCTATGTGATTCGATAAATGACAACCCAGGAATCCTTGGCGAGGTGGAATGAAATTAGAAAGTAGTTTCTAATTTGCATTCATTGGGAGTTATTCATTTAGGAATCGAAATACATATAATTAAATAAAATAAGACTTGTGGTAATTCCATGTCTTATATTTAATTGGGACATAGTATGGTGGAAGGATTGAATTATGCGGTAACTATTTACTCAAAGGTTCTTTTTATGATTAATGTTGAAATCTATATTATACGGAAAGTCGTTGATCGCTAGGGAGGCTTATCCTATTGTAGAATAAATATTAGTTAATTAAATAAATTATTTGTTTAATTTATTTATTTAAATGAGATTAAATTGTTCTAATTGATTTATTCTGTAGGTTTAATATGGAGAACCTAAAGGGTCACACCATAAAAGGAAGAATAATTATTTAAGAAGTTAATGGCATAATTGTAATAATATATTACGTATATTTAATTTAATCTATGGTGATAGAATAAATTAAATAGCTTAATATTTATTATTTAATATTTTAGAAATATTAAATATAAATTAATAAGAGAGTCTTATTAATATTATTATAATTATTATTATTTTAATTTCTAAAAGGTTTAGGAATTAATTTAATATTAGTACTCTCATTTATTCCTAATTGGATTAGGAAAGAAAAATTAGTTAAAGGAGTTTAACTAATTATCCCTAATAGGATTAGGGAGCCCATTTAATTAAAAAGAGTTTAATTAAATAAATAATACCTTATTTTAATTAAAATAGGGTTATATAATATCTTTATAAGAGGAGTCTTATATGAGATATGAAATATACGTAATTCCAATTTTTGGAGAGTACAACCCCTTTTCTTATTCAGATAGGAAAAACTAGGGTTTGGGCCAAATCCCTTCTTCTTGAAAAATTCCTCTTCCTTGGTGGATCACCTATAGAGGCCATATACTTGGGTGGCTTACATTAATCAAAGGAAGGAATCTACAGGAGATTGAGGAGATCGTGGAGAAGTAGGAGGTGAACTCGTACCTGAGGAAGCTCGTTTCTACAAAGGGTATGATTTCATAATTTCTTATTCTTCGTTTAATTAATAATATGCATAAAGGATGATCCGGGTAATTGGTTTGTGAAAAATTTTAAAATCTAATTTTATCTCGCTTCCGCTATTTTTGTAATTTTGATTGCTACTTTGATTTTCATAAAACCAAACAGTGGTATCATGAGCCAAACTTTATGCGAATTATTAATTATTTAGATTCTAAATATGTATGGGTATGTATTTTGAATAATTTATTGGGCATAATTTGTTGTATAAAATTATTATTTTATGAAAAAAAAAAAAGGAAAAACCGAACATGGCAGTCACTTTAATTTACAAGAAACTGTGGAATCAAGTGAAATGGTGACTTTTTTTTTTTTTTAATTAAACCGTGAAACTATTTGGTCAACATCGCGTTAATCTAACATGGACTTATTTTGTCAAAAGTTGTCCTTTTACAATAAAGGTTGTGGTGTATGCAGATCATGTAATTAAAAAAAAAATTTCATCACGTGGCGTTGAATTGTCGAGATTTCCAAAGCGATCAAATAATTTTTTTTTTTTTTTTGTAAGAGTAGGATTTTTATATATATATATAATTATATATATATATATATATATATATATATTAATTTTAATAATTTTATAATTAAAATAAAAGAGTTTATTTTAATCTTGAAATTGGATTTCATGCTGACATAAAATTGCCCATTAAATGATACTCATATATATATGGAATGATTTAATTTATTGATACATATGATGATATGTATGATAATAAATGGGATTGATTATGGACAATTGACCAATATGATTGGATTTATTTTAGTTGGATGTTTGAATGAATGGGTTTTATTAAATGGAATTCTGCATACCTCGTCTTTTACGGTTTTCTTCTTGATGTAAATTCTATCTCTCTCCTATGTATTCCCCTTATCTGGCGATCAAGGTTTCTATTTAAATTAAATAGTAAATGTAATAGGACTAGTTAGAATTTTTTTGAAGAACCGGAGATCAAAGATCAAGGAGAGCTTGAAGACCCGTTTGTAATGGAGCCCGGGTTTAAATGTAATTGTTATATTTAAATGTTTATTCTATGCACCCTAGGGTTTGACCTTTTGGTTCACTTGGTGGCTCTAGTGAACCAAACTAGAATAAAAGTCCATAATCAATCCAGGTAGAATATAGTATTCTATATGTGCATGCTAGTATTATATATATTATATATTATGCAAACATGCTTCGCATGTTTAATAATATATAGCGTATATATTATATATATATATATTTGCATGCTTGCGCTAAACAAGATGAGACAAATAATAACAAATCCCTCAAAGTTTTTATTAAGTCTTAAGCGTTCAAAGATATTTAGAATATCGAGCGTAAGCCTTCTAGCATGATAAAATTAATAGAGTATTAAATATTTAATATGAGTTTGTTGTGTCACCACAAGGCAAGTATTAAGTATTTAAGATGTTAATTTATCACATTTGATGCTTATAAAGAAAATTGAACAATATTGTTTTGTTGTGTCACCACAAGGCGATATATTTTCTTTTTGAATATATGGAAGTGCTAGGTTGGACTTAACTTAGATAATTTTGATTCTGGATGTGCCACCACTTGATCAAAATAATCCAAGAGGCAAAACATAAGGAGTTACATGTTGATGTAATTGTGAGGAGTTGTATACCTATTTATTTATATATAGTTTGTTGTGTCACCACAAGGCTATATATATTTGAAATGGGATCCTTATTCTCACTTAAAAAAACTTTAATTAGATTTTCTTAGAACTATATAAATGAGGTAATATAGTTTGAAGAAAATAGTGAGAGATACCAATATAAAATAAGACCTAATTTATTTTGGTAATTAATAAATGAATGTTTGCTAAAATATTGTCTTTTTACATGCGAAATTTTGAAAATGTCACATTCACTAATTTCAACTGCATGAAGCATACTTGATCTTAACAAAGTGGCCAGGACCCGAAGAACTACAATTTGGTTAAGGAATCTGAGAATTGTTCTCACTTCTTTGAAAAGATTTCTTATGTCCTAAATTCGCCTGCATACTGCAAAAAGTTTGAGAGGCGACCTACGAGGAAGAGATTGCTACTTTTAAGCGGTGGCAAGATGATGCATCGTGGCTCGATGCATCATGCTCGCATCCATGAGTAACGAGTTTGGCGTCGGCATGAAAACATGGATGCTCTCTACTATGCTCTCTTGCACCTTGGAGAGTTGTATGGTGAGCAAAGTAGGGCTGCTAGATATGAAATATCTAAGGAGCTCTTAGATCTCGGATGGCGAGAGAACCTTCTGAATTGAGACTCATGTCCTCAAGATGATCAATCGATTGAGCGTCTTGGACAACTTGGGTTAAATCGTGGATGGGGAGTTGAGTCAAGATTTAGTCTTGCAGTCACTCCCAGACACCTTCTCACAATTTGTTGTGAATTTTCACATGAATAAGTTGGATGTCGACTTGCACGAATTACTTAACATGTTGAAAGCTTTGAAGGTCACTTCCATCCAAGAAGAACCATGTCTTCTTGGTGGATGATTCTTCCAAGAAAAGGAAGAGGCCCAAGGTAATTTACGAAAGGAAGAAATCCAAGAAGGCTAAGGAAAGGCGAAAGTGAAGGATCAAAAGAAAACGATCCGACTAGCAAAGGAATTTGCTTCCATTGCAATAAAAGCAGGTTCCTTTGGAAGAGGAACTACAAGGATTATCTCATGAACAAAAGCGAAGAAGCTTGAGAAGCTTGAATCCTAATCGAGTTTGTTTATGATTGAAATTAATTTTACGAAAGTCGATCTTCTACTTGGGTATTGGATCTGGGATGTGGTTCTCACATATGTAATAATATCACGAGGGGTGGTCGAGAAGTAGAAAATTTGAGCAAGGATGAGGTCGATCTACGAGTGGGAAATGGAGCAAAGGTTGTTGCATTATTTGTAGGGACTTATTGTTTAGCACTTGCCTACTCTGAGCAAGTTCATTAATTTAAATAATTGTTATTTTGTTCCAAATATCATTAGAAACATTATTTCTATCTCTGTATTGGATATGGATGGTTTTAATATTATAATAAAGAACAACGGTTGTTCTATTTATAATGATAATGTTTTATATGGTGTTGGTAATTTGCGAAATGGACTTTATATACTTGACTTGCATGAAAATATATTTCAAATTGAACAAACTAATAAAAGGAAAAGAGATGATGTTAATTATACCTTCATGTGGCCTTTGTAGACTCGGTCGTATTAATGAAACAAGATTATCCAAGTTGCATAAAGATGGGCTCTAGAGCTATCGATTATGAATCATATCGACTGTGAATCTTGTCTCATGGGTAAAATGACTAAATCTCCTTTTAGTGGAAAAGGAGAAAGAGTTATAGAGTTGTTAGCGTTGGTACACACGGATGTATGTGGACTATGACAGACGACCATACGAGGAGGGTATTCTTATTTTATTACATTATTTGCGGCGACCACTCAAGATTTGGATATGTGTATTTAATGAAATACAAATCTGAATCATATGAAAAGTTCAAAGAGTTGAAGTGAAGTTGAGAAGCAAGCTGGTAAGAGTATTAAGATTCTTGATCGATCGAGGAGGAGAATACTTAAGTGGTGAGTTTCTCAATTGTCTCAAAGAAAATGGTATAATCTCACAATGGACTCCACGGGGAACACCACGGATGAATGGTGTATCGAAAGGAGAAATCGAACATTGTTGGACATGGTTCGATCTATGATGAGTTTTACTGACCTTCCGGTTTCATACGGGGATATGCCTAGAATCATTTGCATACCTACTTAACAAGGTACCTACAAAATCCGTCCCCAAGACCCCATATGAGTTATGGACGGGGAGGAAACCAAATCTTAAGCATGTTAAGACTTGGGGTTGTCCGACTTATGTCAAAAAGTTTGAAAAGCGATAAGGCTGCAGACTAGATCGACAAATGTAGATTTGTGGGATACCCTAAAGAAACATCGGGGTATTATTTCTATCATCCAGTGATCAAAAGGTGTTTGTTGCGAAACATGTCGCCTTCTTGGAAAAGGAGTTTATCCTTGAAGGGGTCGATTGGGAGTAAGATATATCTTGAAGAAGCTCAAGAACCACAAAATACTACGAGATCAAAGTGAGGTACCTAACCAAGTAGAGATTCATACATACCACACCCTATTAAGTAAATCTGGAAGAGTACCAAAGATACCAGACGGTATGGACTTGTCATAGAAGATGACAATGAAGTACGCATCATAGATGATGATGATCCATTGAATTCTGAGCGGCTATGAGTAGTAAAGACTCGGAGAAATGGCAAGAAGCCATGAAATCGAGATGGACTCCATGTATGAGAACCAAGTATGGACTTTGGTCTCACCACACGAAGGCATTAAGCCTATTGGGTGTAAATGGGTCTTTAAAAAAAAAACTGGAAGCGAATGACGGCAAGGTAGAGACCTATAAAGGCCGATTGGTTGCAAAAGGTTTCAAACAAAGACAAGGAGTTGACTATGACAAAACCTTCTCACCGTAGCAATGCTCAAGTCCATTCGGATTTTGCTTGCGATTGCGACTTACCATGACTACGAAATCTGGCGGATGGGCGTGAAAGCGGCCTTCCTCAATGGAAAACTTGAGGAGGATGTGTATATGACACAACCGAGAGGATTTGTTTCAAAGGTTGGAACAAATCAAGTCATAAGCTCAACGATCCATTTATGGATTAAAGCAAGCTTCTCGTAGGTGGAACATCCGTTTTGATGAGACAATCAAAAAGTTTGATTTTATCAAAAATGAGGATGAACCATGTGTGTACAAGAAGGTTAGTGGGGGGCGCTATTTCATTCCTTGTATTATATGTTGATGATATATTCTTGATAGGGAATGATATTCTATCTTGCGCAAACAATTAAAATCACAGTTATCTAAACACTTCTCCATGAAGGACTTGGGAGAAGCATCCTATATTTTGGGGATAAAGATCTATAGAGATAGATCTAATAGGATGCTTAGCTTATCCCAAGGCGATACATTGACATGATGCTAAAAGGTTTAGCATGGAAGATTCAAAAGAGGTCTCATCTTGGAGTGAGCCATGGAATACATCTATCAAGAAACAAGCCCCAAAGACACGAGGAGAGAAAGCAGTATGAGTAAGATTCCTTATGCTTGACAATAGGATCTATAATGTACTGATATGATATATACTAGACCGGATGTCGCTCATGCACTTAGTGTAACAAGCGAGATATCGGTCGAATCCGAGGAGAAGAAGAACTTTGGAAGGCGGTGAAAAATATCTAAAAGTACTTAAGAAGAACTAAGGATGTATTTCTTGTCTACGGTGGAGTGCGAATTAAAACTAGAGGGCTTCACGGACTCAAGTTTTCAAAGCAGACCAAGATAATGATAAATCCGTTTGGGGTATGTGTTTACCTTAAGCGGTGGGCGCGATGAGTTGGAAAAGTTCCAAGCGCAAACGATTCTTGATTCGATGTGAGATGATACATAGGCTGCAAGTGAAGCTACAAAGGAAATTTGTTTGGATGAAGAAGTTCATTCTAGAACTTGGTGTGGTTCCTAGCATTAAAGGACCGGTGCCTTTATTACGTGACAACACTTTGGAGTACATTGCTTGCAAGCTAAGGAACCCAGTCTCATCAGAAATCCAAACACGTGTCATGGCGATTTCATTTGATCGAGAGATCATTGAAAGAGGAGGCGTCACCACGGGCGTGTGGACTCTCAAGACAATATTGCGAGATCCATTTACTAAAGCGTTAACACAATGGCGGTTTGATCGTCACTTAGAGAAGATGGGTATGAGATACCACGGCGATTGGCTTTAGTGCAAGTGGGAGATTGAAAGTATTATGCATACAAGCCGATCATGAATGATGATAAAGCATATCTTGTGTAATCAATCTTATTTATTTATTAATAAAAGAATTATTTATTAAAGGCATTTATTATCTACATGGTGTTGTTTTAATAATATGTGATAAACCCATAGTTTTAAGCAGCGCTTTTAGAATAATGATGATGATCATTCTAATGAGATCTAAATTCTTAGAAAGCTTAAAACTAAAATAGTTCCCAATCATTGGATTACTAAATTGGGGATTAGTGAATCAGGATAGATTGGTACATCGTCGCTTGCTCATTGGATGAGGATGATTGATCTCATGATCATTTGTGTGGAACACTAAAGCAAGTATGTAGGTGCTTATTAGAGAATAAGTTCTTTGAGCGTGACTCGCTAAGGAATTCCTAATGGAGTTTTACTTACTGTCGATAGGAATTCTGTAGTGATAATAGTACAAATGATCCTTAGACTTGAGATCATCATAGAATCTTATATATAATGAATTACACTTTGACTTATTCCTTAAGACTCTTAGAGTATATCAAAGGGTATGGTTGGGTGTAATAAGTTATATATGAAGATAATGAATGATCGATAAAGAATCTACCACTTCTAGTAAAAGGAGAAATGTCTATGTGATTCGATAAATGACAACCCGAGGAATCCTTGGCGAGGTGGAATGAAATTAGAAAGTAGTTTCTAATTTGCATTCATTGGGAGTTATTCATTTAGGAATCGAAATACATATAATTAAATAAAATAAGACTTGTGGTAATTCCATGTCTTATATTTAATTGGGACATAGTATGGTGGAAGGATTGAATTGTGCGGTAACTATTTACTCGAAAGGTTCTTTTATGATTAATGTTGAAATCTATATTATACGGAAAGTCGTTGATCATTTGGGAGGTTTATCCTATTATAGAATAAATATTATTTAATTAAATAAATTATTTGTTTAATTTATTTATTTAAATGAGATTAGAATTATTCTAATTGATTTATTCACAATAGGTTTAATATGGAGAACCTAAAGGGTCACACCATAAAAGGAAGAATAATTATTTAAGAAGTTAATGGCATAATTGTAATAATATATTACGTATATTTAATTTAATCTATGGTGATAGAATAAATTAAATAGCTTAATATTATTATTTAATATTTTAGAAATATTAAATATAAATTAATAGAGGAGTCTTATTAATATTATTATAATTATTATTATTTTAATTTCTAAAAGGTTTAGGAATTAATTTAATATTAGTACTCTCATTTATTCCTAATTGGATTAGGAAAGAAAAATTAGTTAAAGGAGTTTAACTAATTATCCCTAATAGGATTAGGGAGCCCATTTAATTAAAGAGTTTAATTAAATAAATAATACCTTATTTTAATTAAAATAGGGTTATATAATATCTTTATAAGAGAGTCTTATATGAGATATGAAATATCGTAATTCAATTTTGGAGAGTCTGACCCCTTTTCTTATTAGGATAGGAAAAACTAGGGTTTGGGCCAAATCCTTCTTCTTGAAAATTCCTCTTCCTTGGTGGATCACCTATAGAGGCCATACACTTGGGTGGCTTACATTAATCAAAGGAAGGAATCTACAGGAGATTGAGGAGATCATGAAGAAGTAGGAGGTGAACTTCGTACTGAGGAAGCTCGTTTCTACAAGGGTATGATTTCATAATTTCTTATTCTTCGTTTAATTAATAATATGCATAAAGGATGATCCGGGTAATTGGTTTGTGAAAAATTTTAAAATCTAATTTTATCTCGCTTCCGCTATTTTTGCAATTTTGATTGCTAGTTTGATTTTCATAAAACCAAACATTATGTGCTAGTTAGTCTGTTAGAAACGAGCTTGTAGGCCAAAATTGGCTTTTTACATCTTGTTGCCAAAGTACTGTCATGTAAGTCGCCGATTCGGCGTTTATGTAGCGGACTTCTGATAACTTTATGGCGCCATGACTTTCATGCTCATCTGCATTGCTTGTGACGACAGTAGCCTTGATCTCTGTAAGGCCATGACAAGACTTATGCCCATTACTTGCAGCAATGAAGTTAGCTGAATGGTCTGATAGTGTACTTTTTCTACACGAAATTTTAAGAAAAGTTATGTGATGATAGTAGGACTGATAAATATTGATTTTAGTATTTCTATACTATGAATAAGTATGTTATTAACAATTAACTTGTGTTATAACTTGATTATGTGATTAAAAATCCAATTTTAAATGATGAACGTACGTAGTTATGTTTGTAACATGGTAATGACTAATTATGTCATGATGACATATGTTTATAGGATATTGTGATTCGTATTGATTTGGTTTAGCCTACGAGCAAGGCAAGTTCTTTAACTCTACTTTTAGAATTATGCAATCACTTAAATTTTCTTTGAGTAAGTTTTCTAAACTCTCTTTTTACATTGAGCAAGTTTTCTAATCTATTATCTTGTTAATCAAACTACTGTTTTCAATTCGATTATGATATAATGATGTACGTTATTCTTGAGCAGGTTATTCTTGTATTTAACTTGTTGTTTAGCATGAAAAATTTATATATTCTAATGTTAAACATTTTTATCAATCAAATTGTTATGCATGCTTAGTATTCAATTTTAATTAACCTTGGCTTAGTATTGTTCAAGCAAGGTGTTGTAGCTATTCAAATTATATGCTCTTAGATTATTCCTAAAGCTTGACTTTAGTTTACTATGATTGATTCAATCACGATTATTCTGTAGTGAAATGTCCTTGGTTTCATTCAACTAATCCTTAGTTGATGTTCGTTGAATTCCAAATTACCCTGAAAGCTTATCCAAACCAAACTTCCTTTGGTGTGGACTTGTACTCTAAATACTGAGATGAACAACCCTAATGTTATTATTAGGGGTTAACTTACGCGTAGCGTTAAATGTTTGTGCACAATACATGGTACGAAGGGCGATCCCCCTAAGTACGAGGAGTCCTTATAGTCTTATATTTGTTAAAGTTGGAGTTGAAAGATTGCTGCATAGCTGTGGACATAGTTCATGGTCTTATGACCCTCGGTTATATTTATTCCACATTTTGGATTTGATTTCGATTATAGATGATAGAGTACTATTCATTGTTGATGAGCCTATTATTGGCGATTATTATTACTATACTCTGTTGATTTCATATTGTATCCGGTGAGCAATTGTTTTGCTCATTCTTGCATATTTTAAAACTTCATTGCGACTAAAGAAGAGAAGGTAGATGAACCTTCGTCTAGCAAAGGAAAGGGAAAAATGTGCAAGTGATGAAGACTTGTAATTTTACTTTGATTGAGATGTTAGATTTTTATTATGATGATCTTAGACTTGGTTTTAATGAAGTTTAGTTAATTTCCGCATTTGAATGATTGTAATTAAAGGTTAGATAACCTGGGAGATTTTATTATGTAACCCTTTAATGGGAAAGGTTTTATTTATCCAGTTTTATTGTGATTGGGTAGTTAGATATGAATGTTTGATTAAGTGAACACCAGATCCTGTGAGAATGAAGTACCTAGATTTGGGGGTGTCACAAGTTGGTATCAAAGCCTTAGGTTATGAACCTTAGGTGGGGGAAAAGCCTTAGGAAGTAACCTTCGAGAAGATAGTGATGATAAACTATTATCGAGTTTCAAGGAGAAAGTAATAAAACACTTATGTGCTTATGTGTTTACAACTTATGTGCTCGTAAGAGTCGAGTAGTGATGATTAATAACTAAAACTTAAAAAAATCTTGTTGTCAGGATGACTAATGTCGGAGAATCCAGTCAGGCTAGGGAGGAAGGTCCTCAGATGCCAGAGAGGAGGAATCTCGTGATATTCAAGTGGTTTGGGAACAAGCTGCTTCCACGAGAGTCACTCCATTACTCATGATGGTCGAGGATGATGATGATGATGATGTAGAAATAGATGAGGAAGATCCGTGGGCTGCATAAGCGGATGAAGAGGATGAGGAGGAAAGGATTCCACTTAACTTCGATGGTGGTCAGAGTATATCGATGAGGTGCATAACCATAACGTGGAACTTTAAGATCTTGTTGAGGAATTGCAAGAGATAGTAGTTGAACAACAGACTTCGTTGGCACAGAAGGACGACGAGATTCAAGGATCGAGAAGAACGCTGAACAATGTTGAAGAGAAGCTAGTTCACATTGAAGAAGAGAACGATCAAATGAGAGCAGAGGTTGAAAAGTTGAAGAGCAAGTTGAGAGAAGAATGCGCAAAAAGGGCAAGAGCGAAGATGCACAAATGAAGCTTATCAACAAGCCGAAAATAGCAAAGGCGCTGACAAGCAAAGAGAAGGAAGATGGAAGAAATGGATAACGCGTTGTTGACCGCGATCAATCGAGCTCAAGAACGGGTCATGGGTTATCCAATTCAGTTCGAGATGCTACCCTCGTTCATACTGGACCGTCGGACCATGTTTCGAGTTATGGAAGAAGAGCGTCGTAAGGCCTTTCAATATCTTAATAGGACATCATAGGGAGTGTACTTGAGTTATGTTATGATAAATAATTTGTTAATCCCAAGTGTTATGCAACCTATGGGATATGATGATGATGTCCTGAAACTTTAGTAGTTCAGGAAAATAATGTAAATAGCAGTGATGCTATTGATATGATGTTTTCAAAGAAGTTTTGAATAAAAAATATTATTTTCTTTATCCAAAGTGTTATGTGTTATGGAATGATTACTTTCATGGGGGCAAGCTAAGTAGAAATTATTTGAAAAAGTTGAGTAATAATCTAATGAATATATTCTTTTTAACAGAAAATGCCTCCAAGACGTCAACCACCCCGTCAGAGAACCACCGAAGGAACCAACAACGATAATGCTAAAACTAACTCCGTTCAACAGTTGGTGGCGTTACTAAAAGTGCCTTGCAAAATCAACCATGAGAATCAAACTTCGAGAACCAAGGTGCTACGTTTAAGGACTTCAAGGCGGTTGGACCACCAGAATTCCGTGGATCCATGAACCTAGTTGAAGGACAGACTTGGATTATGGAAATCGAGAAGGTTTTTGATGTTGCTAGGGTAGAGGAGAATCAGAAGACTACTTTTGCAACGTTTATGTTGAAGGAGGAGGCTAGCTATTGGTGGCAGGCCAACAAGACTCGGGAAGGACCAGGAGTAATGACCTGGGATAGGTTTAAGGAGCTGTTCTTCGAGACTTATTTCCCTGAGAGTTTGAAGAGTCAGCTAGAGGTCCAGTGTTTGGAGTCGAAGCAAGGAACAATGTCGGTGTCGGTGTCGGAGTCTGCCACGAAGTTCAATGAGTTGGCAAGGTTTGCGCCATATCAGTCAAGCCTGATGAGAGACGCCAAGGCAAAAAGAGGTTTAAGCGAGGAATTTGAAATTACGGTTGTCTGATAGGGTTTCTCTGTTCCAATTGAAGACATTTGCAGCAGTGATGGAGAAGGCGATTCTCGCTGAAAGTGGAGGTAAGGCAGTAACAAAGCATAATAAAGATCAGAGAAAGAAGAAAAGTGAAGGTGAAGCTAAGAGTAGTGGTAACGGTAGTAATGGCAACAACCTGAAGAGGAAGTGGAATGGGAATGGAGGAGCTGGAAATCAGCAAAGAAACCAACAAAATAAGAAGTGAGAACCATGTGCTACGTGTGGAAAGTTTCATAAGGGAGTGTGTCTGCTGGGGAAAGGAGTATGCTTCAATTGTGGCCAGGAGGGTCACATCGCCCCAAATTGCACTCAAGCTAAGAAGAATGTGTGCTTTACGTGCGGGTCCAAGGATCACTTTTCTCGTGAATGCCCCAAAAAGAGATCTAGGGAGACAAATGGGAGCAAGGGAAATGCTAGTGGAGGTGCGTTGGCTATTGCGGGACCAACAACAACAAATAAGCCCACAGCTAGAACCTTGACATGGTATGCGAGAGATGATGTGCAATCAAAGGATGTGGTGTCAGGTATTATCCCGATCAATGATATTGATGCTTATGTATTATTTGATTCGGGTGTTACTTGCTCATTTATATCTGATGAATTTGCTATGAAATTAGGATTGCCTAGTGAAGAATTGAATTTCCCTTTAAACATAGAAATTGCGAATAAGGAAGTAGTTCTGTTAGGTTCGTATACAAAACGATGAGGGTGAACATTAAGGGAAATATTTTGATGGTAAATTTGATTAGATCGGCTAGGAAAGTTTGACGTTATTTTGGGAATGGATTGGTTGTTCAATTATGGAGCGATAATTGACTGCCAAAAGAAATGTGTAAACCTTATGACTCCGTCAAAGGTATTATTCAATGGTAGCAAATCGCCTAGACAAATGAGATGTCTGACGATTATGCAGGCCAAAAAGTTGTTGAGTCAGGGCTGTGTGGGTTATTTAGCTTACATAGTCGATACTCGGAAGAAGGGTCTAAATCGGAAGAAATACCGGTGGTTAGGGAATTTGTGGGCGTGTTTCGGAGGATTTGCTAGGACTTCCGCCTGACAGAGAAATCGAGTTCATGATCGACTTAGCGCCAGGAACCGCTCCGATATCGAAAGCCCCATACAGAATGGCTCCGGTGGAGATGAAAGAACTGATGGTACAACTATAGGAGTTGTTGGACAAGAAATACATTCAGCCGAGTGTGTCACCGTGGGGAGCACCGGTGTTATTCGTAAAGAATAAGGATGGGTCAATGCGTCTTTGCATTGATTATAGAGAGTTAAACAAAGTCACTATTAAGAACAAGTATCCATTACCGAGAATAGATGACTTGTTTGATCAATTGAAGGGTGCTAGATATTTCTCGAAAATAGATTTGAGAAGTGGGTACCATCAACTGAAGGTAAGAAAGGAGGATGTACCGAAGAAGGCATTCCGAACTCGGTATGGACATTACGAATTTTTGGTGATGTCTTTTGGTTTGACAAACGCCCTTGCAGCGTTTATGGATTTGATGAATAGGGTGTTTAAACCATTTTTGGACAAATTTGTGGTGGTGTTTATCGACGATATTTTGGTGTACTCTAAAACTCAAGAGGAACATGTGGAACATTTACGTCTAACGCTGGAGACGCTAAGAAAAGAAAAGTTGTATGCGAAATTCTCTAAATGTGAATTTTGGCTGGAACGTGTAGAATTTCTTGGGCACGTAATTGACAAGGATGGAATTTCAGTGGATCCATCAAAGGTTAAAGCTGTGATAAATTGGGAACAACCGAGAACTCCATCAGAAGTGAGAAGTTTCTTGGGATTAGCAGGGTATTATAGACGGTTTGTCCAGGATTTTTCCAAGATTGCCACTCCGTTAACAAATTTAACGAGGAAATCTGTAAAATTTGTTTGGACTGAGAAGTGTGAAGAAAGTTTCCAAGAATTGAAAAAGAAGCTAAGTATGGCACCTGTGTTTTCATTACCAGATAATACAGGAAATTTTATGGTGTATAGTGATGCTTCACACAAGGGATTAGGGTGTGTTCTTATGCAAAATGGTAAAGTCATTGCGTATGCATCAAGACAATTGAAAGATTACGAAAAAGGGTATCCGACTCATGATTTAGAGTCAAGCGGCGGTTGTGTTTGCTCAAGAATATGGAGACACTATCTCTATGGAGAGAAATGTGAGATTTACACAGACCATAAAAGTATGAAGTATATTTTCACACAGAAGGACCTGAACATGCGTCAAAGAAGATGGATGGAACTGATAAAAGATTATGATTGTGAGATCTTTTATCATCTAGGCAAAGCAAACATGGTTGCAGATGCCTTGAGTAGGAAAGTCAGGGAAAAGTTGATGTTGTTAACTGATAAGGAGGAGCTTATTACAACAATGTCAAGGTTAGAGTTGGAAATCAAATTTCCAAGATAATCCAATGAAAGATGTTACTAGATGGAAGCCAGTCCAACTTTGGTGGACAAAGTGAAGAACGCTCAACTGCAGGATGAGGAATGCAGTAAAATCAGAGAAAGTGTGGTTGAGGGAAAAGAGGTGAAATACAAGATTGATCTGGAGTGGAATCTTTGAGATTTGAAGGACGAAAATGGGTTCCAGTAGTACCAGAGATTAAAGAAGAAATTTTGACCGAAGCTCATAACTCAAGATATTCGATTCATCCAGGAAGTACGAAAATGTATCAAGATTTGCGGTGACATTTTTGGTGGCCAAATATGAAAAGAGACGTTGCAGAATGCATTGCAAAGTGCTTGACATGTCAAAGAGTCAAGGCCGAGCATCAAAGACCAAGCGGGTTACTTCAACCGTTGGAGATACCGGAATGGAAATGGGAACATATCACAATGGATTTTGTGGTAGGTCTTCCAACAACTTAGAAAGGATAAGATGCGATATGGGTGATAGTGGACAGATTGACAAAATCTGCACACTTTTTATAAATAAAGATTAGATTCAATCTTGATCAGCTGTC
The DNA here is from genome assembly GCA_020205615.1 of Panax quinquefolius. Classification (NCBI taxonomy): domain Eukaryota; kingdom Viridiplantae; phylum Streptophyta; class Magnoliopsida; order Apiales; family Araliaceae; genus Panax; species Panax quinquefolius. Next base: position 88,662,398 of record CM035153.1, read on the forward strand.
AAAGTTATATGTTAAAGAGATCTTGTTGAGACATGGAGTTCTAGTGTCAATTGTGTCAGATAGAGATCTGAGGTTCACATCAAACTTCTGGAAGAGACTACAAGAATATATGGGAACCCAGTTGCGAATGAGTATTGCATATCATCCGCAAATAGATAGCCAAAGCGAACGAACGATTCAGATGTTGGAAGATATGTTGAGAGCATGCATCATGGATTTCAAAGGAAGCTAGGATGAATAATTATCGTTGGTGGAATTTGATTACAATAACAGTTACCACGCTATCATCGGCATGCCTCCCTACGAAGCATTATACGGCAGGAAGTGCAGAACTCCACTATGCTGGGATGAAGTCAGAGAACGTCAACTATTAGGACCAGAACTGGTACAACAAACTGCTGAGGTTGTCAAACTCATCAGAACAAGATAAATAGCTGCTCAAGATAGACAAAAGAAATATGCTGATTAACACAGACAGGATCGTGTATTCAACATAGGAGATTTCATATTCCTAAAGGTTTCTCCTTGGAAGGGAAAAATTCGATTTGGTAAGAAGGGGAAACTAAGTCCGAGATTTATTGGACCCTTCGAAGTGCTGCGAAAGGTTGGAGAGGTGTCTTACGAGGTAGCTCTACCTCCAGAGTTGCAAAACATTCATAATGTTGTTCACGTGTCGGTGTTACGACCATACAAACCTGATTACAAGCACGTGATTGTGTACGAACCATTGTAGTTTGACAAAGATTTGTCCTATGATGAGGTTCCTATCCAGATAGTCGACAGGAAAGAACAAGTGCTCAGGAATAAGGTGATACCTTCTGTGAAGGTAATTTGGAGGAACCACAATGTCGAAGAGGCTACGTGGGAACTCGAAGCTGAAATGATGAAAAATTACCCTGAGTTATTTGTTTAATCTATGTCTTCGATTCTGGGGACAGAATCTTTGTAAGAAGGGAAGAATGTGACGAATGAATTATTTGAATTGTGATTCTGGGGACAGAATCCTTGTGAGGGAATGATGTAACATTCTAGAATTTTAATTGTGATATTAAATATTTATTGAATTATTTAAATATTTAATGGATGTGTTTATTGTTGAATAAATAATTGTTCAAATTTGAATTGATGTGGTTAATTATTTGTTAAATAAATAATTAAGGAAAATTAATTATTTTGCTAATTTAATTTAATTATTAAGTTAGAGAATTTTGATTAATTGAATTACTATTCTTTTATTGGAATTTGTAAATTTAAAAGGATGTGCTAGTTGATTAAATAAAGTTATAATTATATAGAAAATTATAATTTTGTGATATTGATTTATGTGTTAAAGTGATTTAATAAATTATTATTATGATTAATTTAATCAAGTTAATGTGTGACAAGTAACCTTGTTATAAGGGAGTTACTAAAATAAATTAAGGGAGTTTAATTTAGTTTTCCCAAACAAGGCTTATTGCTTAAGTCTTTATTCTAATTGTGTTTTTCCAAACAAGGGCTAAAGATTAATTGGTTATTTTTTATGACTAGCCAAACAAGCCTTATGGCTTTTGGTTTTCAAAACTTATATAACTGATATCAGTTATATCTATATTATATTATATAATTAATATATTTTATATATTATATGCGTTATAATCCTAAGACGTATGTTAGACTAGAGAAAGAAAGAAAGACTCAGTAGAAGAGAAGAAGAAAACTTACAGAGAGAAAACAAGAGAGAATTGAGAGAAGTCTAGAGAAATTGAGAAAAGAAGAAGCTTGAGAATCAAAAAGGGTTGGCCATCATCTTCTATCAAAGTATTCTTCTACCCTTTTAGTTTTAAAAGTTTTAGTTTTAGCTTTCTCCTATTTCTTTGTAAAATTCTTCTGTTAATATAGTTGTTGATTTTATGTGTGTTCATGTGATAAACTAGTGTTATAAGGTTATTTTCATAGGATATATATGATTATAATCAATGTATTGTGGTTATCTATATGTTTGTGAAGAAAATGTTTTTACAGAGAGTTTTTATGAAAATATATTGTTTAGCTTAAAGTAGAAATTGTGGGTGAATTAGTGGTTTAGTTGATAAATTGATCGTTTAATTTGTTAGAGTATGTATAATCATTGATAAAGACTGATGAGTGAGTTTTATAGTCATAATTGAGTGCGTTTGAGCTTAATCTTTTGGTTGATTTTAAGTGTTTGTGTCTATTCAAGCATGTTTTATGTTGTTTTGTAGGAATTGGGACAAAAGTTTCTTGTATTGACGTTTGGGGTGGCTAGATTTGGGTTTTCGGCTTGCCATTTACACAGCAATCACTTCAGAGCCAATTTGAGTATTTCTCCGTACCTTATTTTGAAAACCTCAAAGAATGAAAGTTGTAGATCTACTTCACCTCTTTCCGGATCATCTTGAATCATCAAAATTAGAGTTCGGACGAAGAAGTTATGGCCAGTTTCCCAAAGGACGTCGGAGTAGAAAATGTTAGAACATGTGCCAGCATCGGGGCGCCCATTTTTGGCCTATGCCCAGCGCCGGGGCGCTAGGGGGCAGGGTTTGAGCATCAAGCCCAGCGCTGGGGCGTTGGGGAAGGGCTTGGTGATGGTCTGGACGCTTTTTTGGGCGAATTTTGACACCTTTTTGACTCTAAATTGGATTGGATTTGTTCCTAAGCTAAAAATTTGACTTGTAACCTATAAATACATGATGTAAGGCATAAAATAAAGGGAGACTATATAGATTAGACTAGATTAAACACTCCATTAGATTAGAATAAAAACCCTAGTTCTTAATTAGCCATTGGAGATTGAAGCAAATTGATGAACACTGAAGATCAAGAGCAGGAGCAAGAGGGGAGCATCAGATTTGCTGACAACAGATTCTATTCTCTTCTCTTATCATACTTTTATCTTTTAATGTCTATTCAGTTGTGGATTCTTGGTTTTAATTCATTAATTATGAACTAACTCTTTTATTAAGATTTCAATTGAACTTTTTATGGCTATAAATTAGTTATTTAATTTATTCCAATTATTTTTGTCAAAGTTAATTGTTTATCTTGCCTTATGCTTATTGATTAATTATCTGATCAGTAATTACTTTGTTACTCTAGAAGGAATTGGAAGAGGAATTCTAGGGTTAGAACTGGGCATGATATCATTTGACTTAGTTATTTGCATAGTGAATAATTAGGTTTGTGAATAGAATGGAAATATCTGTTCACCGCATGTAACACATAAGGAATTAGGATTGTAACGAGTTTAATTCAATTGTTTTGCATAGGAATATAGCAAAATTAATCTGAATTAAATAGAAGGCAATTGATCACTTGGAAAAGGGCTTTTGGCATTTGAGAATTCCTGTTAACAATTTAGTAGACATAATAATTGGGATAATTGGATAATTGATTTATAGTTCATAATTGGGGATATTGGAGTCTTAATCCTTATTTACCTGAATTCAATCAAATCTTAGTTTTGTTTATTTGCTTTCTTTTAAACTAATCTCTTTTAATTGTTTAATTTAGTTTTCTTAATTAAAAAATTCACAATTTGCAATTGTTTAAATAAAATTGATTTGGTTAAGAGTTAGTATTTGATAATTTTTATTAAATAATTCCTCGTGGGAATGATACTCTACTTTAACTTTATTACTTGTTGACCGTGTATACTTGCACGTATTCATTGATTGTGAAATCGATCATCAAGTTTTTGGCGCCGTTGCCGGGGAATTAATTTAATAATTATTTACCAATATTAATTTCAATCAAATTAGTCTTAATTTAAACATTTTTATTTTTATTTTTAATTCTCTTCCTATATTTCTCTCTTTTCAGGTGCCATGGATGAGTTTGAGTATCAATGGCCATACAAGTTCTTGGCTCAACCAAGGGAAACAAGGATTGATGGACTTAATACATTTTCTATAGAGGCAACTTCGAAGACGTTGGAGGTTTACCTGACCATATCTGAGTCGAAGGATGGCAAGAATGACTCGACGAGGGGAGAGATTGATAGACTCGAGAAACTTTCTGCATTGTCAACATAGATTGAGACACTTTCGAGGATGTTTGAAGCTTTTGAAGCTCAACGTCGTCAAAGTGTGGCGGTTACTTGTGATTATTGTGCTGGAAATCATATGAGTCATCAATGCGGCATCAGTTTCGAGCCGTCTAATCTGGTGGTGATTACCCCAATAATTATGTCTATCCTAACAACTATTATCGAGTTGGGGGTATCACCCGGATTTTTCATGGAGCCATACTCATCAAGATCAATTTTATGCTCTAAGTCCAACATACCCACCGGATTTCTCGTGTCCACCTCCACTATAACAGGAAGAACATTCAAATTTGGAGGAAACTTTGTCCAAGTACATAGCTTCATGTGAGGAGAGGAGGATTAATCAAGAGATATTGAGTCAAAATTTTATGAACCGAACAGAACAACTAACCAATGCCTCAAACATTTGTCCTCAATACCCTTGGCTCTATGACATGAATTCCTAGGCGATGGTGAGCAGAACCAAATCTGCTGAACCGGATGTGCCAAATGATATAGATGTTGAAAGAGAGGAAAGACTTGGAGACCAAGAAAAGGAGATTGGCAAAGATCTAACTTTGAGTACCAACGAAGATGAACCGATTTCATTAGTGTCCCATGTACCTTCTCCACCAAAGTTCGAGAATCAAGGCAATTTTGCAAAACCATGCCCAATTGGCGATCGTGTCGTCAAGAAAGCTCTTTGTGACATAAGAGCTAATACTGATTGTGGAGTTATGGTGGGATGAAAAGGAGAAGATAGAGGAAGACTCCATTATGTTTCTTAAGCTTGATGCCCCAATCTAATCATAGACATAATGGAGAAAACACCTAGTTGTTGGGCGTTCTTAATAGGAACCTATCTACAAAGAGCATGCTAGGTGACTTCAATTTAAGGGTTTTTTGAATGGGAACCTCCCAAAAGAGACATTGCTTCGATGGATAGAGGGTTCCTCAATTTTAAATAGGGGAATTGGATAGAGAATTGAAGAAGTCGGTGAGACTATAAAATAAGCGCTTATTGGGAGGCTGACCTAAATTTAATTTTTATTTTTAGTTTTTATTAAGTTTTATATTAGTAGTTTTGAATTTGCATTTATTTAGGATTTAATAAAATTGCTTCTATCATGGTTTTACAGGTTATTCAAGTCAAATTCAAGTGTGGTGCCCAATTTGTTCCATGTGCCTAGCTTATTCTCCAAACTTAGCGGACAAGGAGGAAGATTGCTATATTTTCAGGGAAGTTCTCTGCTTTAATTTTTTCTATTTTAGTCATTGAGGACAATGTCTAGTTTAAGTTTGGGGGCACTTTAGTGTCGTATTGTATATAGTAAGTTATCTGCATAGTAGTTCATTTTTTTTTAATGTGTTAGCATTGTGTTTTTTTTAGGTTGCATATAATACATGGTAGTTATTTGCATATTCATATATGTGTTGCATTAGTATGTGTTCATGTAGTATAATTACATTTTTTTTTACATGAATCTATGTGATAGGTTGGTGTGGTCTTAGCTCGGCCTATGATAAGATTGGTTTTGCATGTTAACTTGAACAGTGTTGATAATTAATGATGAGTTCTAATTTTAATCATGATGATAATCTCGAGCACTGTCTGAAACTTATATGTAGGTTAGCACTTAAAGTTTAACTGTTTTAATCCACTTGGTTTCAAGGGTTTCATAATTTGTTTTGAGGAAAATCTTGGTTAAAATTTAAGGAAAGTAGTGAAGCTGGCGGTAAAGGTTGGAATGACGTAAAAGCTTGAGTTTGGGGAATCTATGGAATATATATATTAAAAAAAAAAAAAAAAGGAATGAAAAAAGAAAAAAGAAAAAAATCGAAAAAAAAAAAAAAAGAATAAACACCATGGCATGCTTATACAGTTTTGTGGCCTTTGTTACTTGAGTAAGTAAGCAGGGGATTGTCTTTACACCTAGCGCCCTAAGGTCTTAATGGCTTGGGAGTCGTTAATTGAAAGCTCGTTAAGGTAGCACTGAAAAGCCTAAGGGAATAAGACATTGCACAACCATGAGAAAAAAAAATGAATAAAACACGAGAAAGAGCAAAAATGCCCTCATGATTGAATAAGAGTATAAATAAATCCTGTATTTACCTTAAGACTTGATAATTACTTAGTTTTAACCGGAGTTGTCATGTTTACAAAAGTAATTGAATTGGAACTGAAATTTTCCTTTTAAGAAGTTTGTTATGTGATTATCTTGAATTATGGTTAGTTAGAATGGTTAACAAGCACACACGCACAACATGGGTGATGACAGGTTTGGATTGACTAATTGGTTAGAGTTATAGATTTTGACTTGATTGGATATATTGTTTGAGTACCAATGGTATCTTTGAGGCCTGTTGCTACATATCATACTGATTTATTACTGGGTTCGTAGGTATATTATAAAGTAGATCATGCATATGCATTCATGTAGTTGAGTTATTTTGTTTATTTTTAGTTCTTTTGTGTTTTTTCTTGAGGACAAGCAAAGGTTTATGTTTGGGGGTATTTGATGAGTGAATTTTATACTCATAATTGAGTGCATTTGAGCTTAATCTTTTGGTTGATTTTAAGTGTTTGTTTCTATTCAAGCATGTTTTATGTTGTTTTATAGGAATTGGGACAAAAGTTTCTTGGATCGACGTTTGGGGTGGCTAAATTCGTGTTTTCGGCTTGCCATTTACATAGCAGTCACTTCAGAGCCAATTTGAGTATTTCTCCGTACCTTATTTCGAAAACCTCAAAGAAAGAAAGTTGTAGATCTACTTCACCTCTTTCCGGATCATCTTGAATCATCGAAATTGGAGTTCGGACGAAGAAGTTATGGCCATTTTCCAAAAGGACGTCGGAGCAGAAAATGTCAGAACATGTGCCAGCATCGGGGCGCCCATTTTTGGCCTATGCCCAGCACCGGGGCGCTGGGGGGGCAGGGTTTGAGCGTCAATCCCAGTGCTGGGGCACTGGGAAAGGGCTTGGTGATGGCCTGGACGCATTTTTGGGCGAATTTTGACACCTTTTTGACTCCAAATTGGATTGGGTTTGTTCCTAAGCTAAAAATTGGACTTGTACCCTATAAATACATGATGTAAGGCATAAAATAAAGGGAGATTATATATATTAGACTGGATTAAACACTCCATTAAATTAGAATAAAAACCCTAGTTCTTAATTAGCCATTGGAGATTGAAGCAAATTGAAGAACACTGAAGATCAAGAGCAGGAGCAAGAGGGGAGCATCGATTTCTTGACAAATGATTCTATTCTCTTCCCTTATCATACTTTTATCTTTTAATGTCTATTCAGTTGTGGATTCTTGGTTTTAATTCATTAATTATGAACTAACTCTTTTATTAAGATTTCAATTGAACTTTTTATAGCTATAAATTAGTTATTTAATTTATTCCAATTATTTGTGTCAAAGTGAGTTGTTTATCTTGCCTTATGCTTATTGATTAATTATCTGATCAGTAATTACTTTGTTACTCTAGAAGGAATTGGAAGAGGAATTCTAGGGTTAGAACTGGGCATGATATCATGTGACTTAGTTATTTGCATAGTGAATAATTAGGTTTGTGAATAGAATGGAAATATCTGTTCACCGCATGTAACACATAAGGAATTAGGATTGTAACGAGTTTAATTCAATTGTTTTGCATAGGAATATAGCAAAATTAATCTGAATTAAATAGAAGGCAATTGATCACTTGGAAAAGGGCTTTTGGCATTTGAGAATTCCTATTAACAATTTAGTAGACATAATAATTGGGATAATTGGATAATTGATTTATAGTTCATAATTGGGGATATTGGAATCTTAATCCTTATTTACCTGAATTCAATTAAATCTTAGTTTTGTTTATTTGCTTTCTTTTAGACTAATCTCTTTTAATTGTTTAATTTAGTTTTCTTAATTAGAAAATTCACAATTTGCAATTGTTTAAATAAAATTGATTTGGTTAAGAGTTAGTATTTGGTAATTTTTATTAAATAATTCCTCGTGGGAACGATACTCTACTTTCACTTTATTACTTGTTGACCGTGTATACTTACACGTATTCATTGATTGTGAAATCGATCAACAAAGACACTTTAAATTAGTGGTTTTGGTTGAAAAACAAAAGTTACAGTGTTGATTTTCATTGAAATATAAAAAATGAGTTTTAGCCAAAAATAGTGAATTTGGGTGTGTTAATTTTGTTGTTTATGTTGTTGTATGGGTAGAATCGTGTTTAGAGTTTTTAAAATATGTTTACATGAAGTCTCTATATGATTTATGTGCTAATTAGTCTGTTAGAAACGAGCTTGTATGCCAAAATTGGCTTTTTCTCATCTTGTTGTCGAGGTCATGTCTGCCGAGGTTCAGTAAGTCCATGGTACGTTACGGACTTGATACCTTTAAATATATACGCCATGCTCACTTAACAATGACCTTGTAGCCTTGATCTCTGCCAAGAAGACCATGCCCATATTGCAGTACGATCCATAGTGTTAAACTATGGCGCGTGCGACGCAAGTTTAAGAGTAATGGTTCGACGATTGTACTTTTGCACATGAAATTTTAAGAAAAGTTATATGATGATAGTAGGACTACTAAATGTTGATTTTAGTATTTCTATACTATGAATAAGTATGTTATTAACAACTAACTTGTGTTATAATCGATTATGTGATTAAAAATCCAATTTTAAATGATGAACGTATTTAGTTATGTTTGTAAGATGGTAATGACTAATTATGTCATGATGACATATGTTTATAGGATATTGTGATTCGTATTGATTTGGTTTAGCCTACGAGCAAGGCAAGTTCTTTAACTCTACTTTTAGAATTGTGCAATCGCTTAAATTTTCTTTGAGCAAGTTTTCTAAACTCTCTTTTTACATTGAGCAAGTTTTCTAATCTATTATCTTGTTAATCAAACTACTGTTTTCAATTCGATTGTGATATAATGATGTACGTTATTCTTGAGCAAGTTATTCTTGTATTTAACTTGTTGTTTAGCATGAAAAATTTATATATTCTAATGTTGAACATTTTTATCAATCAAATTGCTATGCATGCTTAGTATTCAATTTTAATTAACCTTGGCTTAGTATTGTTCAAGCAAGGTGTTGTAGCTATTCAAATTGTATGCTCTTAGATTATTCCTAAAGCAGGACTTTAGTTTACTATGATTGATTCAATCACGATTATTCTATAGTGAAATGTTCTTGGTTTCATTCAACTAATCCTTAGTTGATGTTCGTTGAATTCCAAATTACCTTAAAAGCTTATCCAAACCAAACTTCCTTTGGTGCGGACTTGTACTCTAAATACTGAGATGAACAACCCTAATGTTATGATTGGGGTTAACTTACGCGTAGCGTTAAATGTTTTAATGCACAATACATGGTATGAAGGGTGATCCCCTAAGTACGAGGAGTCCTTATAGTCTTTTATTTGTTAAAGTTGGAGTTGAAAGATTTCTATAGCTGTGGACATAGTTCATGGTCTTATGACCCTCGGTTATATTTATTCCACATTTTGGATTTGATTTCGATTATAGATGATAGAGTACTATTCATTGTTGATGAGCCTATTATTGGCGAGTTATTATTACTATACTCCTGTTGATTTCATATTGTATCCGGTGAGCAATTGTTTTGCTCACTCTTGCATATTTTAAAACTCATTCATGACTAAAGAAGAGAAGGTAGATGAACCTTCGTCTAGCAAAGGAAAGGGAAAAATGTGCAAGTGATGAAGACTTGTAATTTTACTTTGATTGAGATGTTAGATTTTTATTATGATGATCTTAGACTTGGTTTTAATGAAGTTTATTTAATTTCCGCATTTGAATGATTGTAATTAAAGGTTAGATAACCTGGGAGATTTTATTATGTAACCCTTTAATGGGAAAGGTTTTATTTATCCAGTTTTATTGTGATTGGGTAGTTAGATATGAATGTTTGATTAAGTGAACACCAGATCCTGTGGGAATGAAGTACCTGGATTTGGGGGTGTCACAGTTTCTGAGAATACCTCCCTAACTGTATTATCAATCACTTTAATCTGGAAGAAGTCTTCAGGAGTATTCAGATATTTCATTGATCTGAACAAATTGAAAGTTACTTCCTGATCTTGTACTCTCATAGTCAGCTCCCCTTTCTGAACATCTATAAGGGTCCTCCCAGTAGCTAAGAATGGTCTGCCCAGTATTATCAGGACCTCCCTATCTTACTAAAAATCTAGGACAATAAAGTCTGTTGGGAAGATGAACTTGTCCACCTTGACAAGAACATCCTCTACTATCCCCTTCGGGTAAGTAAGAGATCTATCCACCAATTGCAAGTGACACTTATGGGTATGGCTTCATTTAGTCCCAGCTTCTTATATATAGACAGAGGCATCAAGTTGATGCTAGCCCCTAATCACACAAAGCCTTGCCAATGAATTGGTCCCCGATAGTGCATGGAATCGTGAAACTTCCAGGATCTTTTAGCTTCAGCGGAAGCTTATTTTACAATATGGCACTGCATTCCTCTGTTAGAGCCACTCTTTTATAGTCCCCCATTTTCCTCTTCTTCGACAATATGAATTTCATGAATTCGACATAGCTCGGCATTTTCTCCAACGCCTCTGCAAACGAGATGGTTATGTGAAGCTTCTTGAACACCTCTAAGAACTTAGAGAACTGCTTATCAAGCTTTTGTTTCTGCAGGCGTTGGGGGAATGGCAACTGTGGAATAGGAAGACTGGCTTTGTTCACTGTTGGGGTTGGTGTTGTAGGATTATCTTGCACATTTTCCTCACCCCTAGATGTAAGACCCCAACTTATTATTAATGAAATTTAATTTTCTCTATTTATTATTTTGAAATAGTAAGGGTTGATTTGATTAATGTGGATAGTTAGGGGTAAAATCATAAATATTTCAAAATAAGCAAGTGGTTATAAAATATTCATTGTTGTCGGAGAATATATTAAATGCTGTCGGGGAATATTAAATGAATAGTACAAGCTGACCGATGCATGTGGGCCCCATAATGGAAAGCGATTGGATGAAGAAAGCGACAAATATAAGTTGTTTAAAAATAGCAGGCGTGGTTATTCTTTATTATCTTTGTTAAAATACGGTGGTTAAAACACGTAGTATTGCGGTATTGCACCAATTATTGATTCTTACGTAAGAAGGCACTACTCAATAATGGTTACGATAATTCTTTATTCGATATTTTATTGAGTTAATAATTCTTTGCGTTGATATTTTATATTCTTTGTTGTTTCAATAATTGTCATTACAAGTATTTTTCATTATCGAAGCAATAATTCATATTATCTGAATAATATTATTAGATAACATTATTGGCAATGTCTAGAAAGTTCTGTCTAAGGAGAGGTTTGGTCACCTAATTGCGCGCCAGTAAGAAGAAATTCTTATTGGAAAGCCCCTCTATCCTGGGAACCGCCCTGGTTGTCAATAATGTGATTCTATAATATTATTTATGAATAATTAATTATTGATTCATATGATGAGGAAAATATTGATTTTATGTGGATATAGATGGAGAAAAATTTTAATGTGACAATTGTTGAAAAATTGAAATTTTATCTTTTTCTGATAAAATAATTCATTTAAATATATTATTTTAATAATATATTAACGATGATATAATGAATGTGGGATATATGAGTATATGAGGAGGAAGAGTATTTTGTGGCATTAAATGTTTTAACACATGTTTTGTGTGTTGGTGGACACAATTATTAATAGAAATTTGATTATAGCCTGTAAAATCGCCCGTTTGTGGATTTCGGTCAATTTCTATTTGGAATTTAGAAAAACTTTCTTCTGCAAAGTTGTAGAGAATTGAATTTCCTATAAAAAGTCGCGAGATTCGAATTTTCTGATGAAAGGGCTATTTATTATGAATTATTGAAGTTCCGAAGTTCCGAAATAATTAATTTTTGGGAGTTTTAGTTAATTATTTTGAGAAAAACGTTTTTTGCAACTAAGTTGGCCTCACATGTGATTCAAATGGGCTGACATCAGCTGTCTAAGGTGGGCTAAAGAAAATGTGAAAAATATATTAATATTATATTCAATTTTCTGCTTTGGTGTTCTAAGCATTTTCCTATAAATAGGGTGCTTAGGTTAGAATTGAAAAACACACTAGAAACTGAAGTTTCTCTCTATTTCTCTCTCGATATATTGAGCGTATTCTTGTGAGTATACTTTGAGTATTGTTAGACGGTGCAAGTTCCTTCAGACTATACCCGGTATTCCAGTTAGAAGTACTAATCTTTCGAGGTAAGGGATGTTATTTTCTTCTCAAATGATATTATTTCTTCAATATCATTATGCTGAAATATTGGTTGGAACTTTTTATCAAATTTAAAACTTTTTCATGTCGGGATTACTATTCATGAGTTACTATTCACGAGTACTATTCATGAAGCGTGAAGATGTTTTTTGTGGAATTTCTATCTTTTGGTGTTGGAGTTCTTATTCACGATATCGGCCTTTATTCACGTATACTGACACTATTCACTAATACTCGGCACTATTCACCAAAAAATGAAAATTTTTCTTTTAAATCTAAAATATCTATTAGGATACTAGCTTTGATTTTATCCATGTTTTGATCATTCTTGAATTTTACACCACTATGATTATTTTTGAGGTATTTTTGAACATGGATAAAACAAAGTACGAATCCTTAATCCTTAATCCTTGTCATTTTGTTTCTTTGGATTCGTTTCTTTAAAAATATTTTCATCATCCTCGGTCTTAAATGATGATATTATTGAATATCTTTGGCACTCAGAGTGCAAATATGAATGATTTCGAAGAATATCTTTGGTCACGTAGTGCAAACATGAGCAGTGTTTAGATGAACATGATTAATGATGAATATCTTTTTTGTAGGTGCAAAGATGAATATTTGATTCGGATGTATATTGATTGATGTTCTGAGGATAAAAGATGAGCGATGAACTTTTAAATTCATACATAGAAGATAGTAGTTTGCATTCTCTACTTAACTCTTCTAATGAATTATTATTTCATTGCGAATATTGATTTAAAATTTGTTGTCTATTGTATTCTATTAGATTTTTCCTGTTGAAGACTAACGGTAATTTGTTGTATATTATCTTAGTCATAATATTCTTTCTTGGGCTAGTTGAGCTCACCCTTTTCCTTTTTGTTCCATTTTTCTTCTCGGGAGGCGAGAATATATAAGTATGCAGTCGGGTATGGAATGAAGGTTTTAGAAAGGATTGTTTAGTAGTCCTCACCATTTTTGTAAAATAATGTATCAATAAATGTGATGAGGATTTATTTGAGTATAGATATTGTCTAGAAGATAATATTTGTATTCAAACTCACAGTTTCTTGTTATAATAATAAAGTTGTAGTTGTTTTTTGTACCATGTATTGACAACTCGAATAGGTGATGTATACCTATTTTTGGGGGCGTCACGGTTAAGTATCGAGCTTAGGGATATGATCTCTGGCGGAGATCGGGGAATAGAACTAGGAGGGAGAGGCGAGTAAATCCTTCGCTAGTGTGTCCTACCTAAGCTTATTTTTTTAGTTAGTCAAGATATATAAGGATATTATGTGATATATTGATTTCCTTAATTAACCCTTGTTTTATGATCGTATTTGAGAATGTAATTGAGAATATTAACAATGGAAATGAGACCGTGGAGACGCTGTACTCACCAACGAGGAGAGCGTGCACAGCAGTGGCAATGTTCCTCATGTGAACAACACACCATCGAAAGAGATGATGAGCGAGGGATGTTTAGAAGCTTTTTTGCGGTTCATGCAAAAATCGACGAGGAGACTTCGTGTTCAAAATACTGAGGAGGAAATGATAGCAATTCACGGGTTGTCACAACCACGATTCAAAGAGTTGGGACCACGAATTTTAGGGAAAGCGAGATCCGATCATGGCGGAAACATGGGTCAAACAAATTACCAAGATATTCGATGTCTTGGAATGCACGGAGGTACAGAAGGTTCCATTCGCCACCTTTATGTTAAAAGTGGCGAGGCGAGACTCTTGGTGGAGAGTCGTGAAGCGTACCCATCCGGCGCTTTTCGGCATGTCTTGGGAAACATTTCAGAAACTATTTAATGACAAATACTTTCCCGAAAGTGTTCGTCTATATGAAGGAAGTGGAGTTCATCAGATTAGAGCAAAACAACATGGCGGTGTCTCGAAGACGAGGCAAAGTTTGCGGAGTTATCGAGGTTTGCACCTCATTTGGTGGAGAATGAGGAGCGTATGACGCGGATGTTTCTTAGAGGTTTGAAACCCTAAGATACGCCAAGATATCTCATTTCTCATAAACTTTCTCTCTGTTCGGATGTTGTAAATGAGGCTCAATTATTAGGCGAGATACTTGAGTACGGCCAACCGAGGGACCACAACTAGGATCATACCGAGATAGCGATCAGCAGAATAATGATAACCAAACGGAGAAAGAAAACAGACGGACAAAATGGTAACCACTCTGGTGGTAATCATGGCCATGAAAATAGAAGAAGCGAGTCGGGGAGGAGATTTTAAAAGAGGAGATTTAACAATGACCATATGAAGATGGCGGTCTGGTGACAAGAATTGGTTCTAAGGGAGGAGAAACGACCACCGGTCATATGCTATAAATGCGGAAAGAGGGACATATCAGTCAAAACTGCCCACAATGATTCAAGGTATGCTATAATTGTGGAAAGGAAGGACATATCGCTTTCGAGATTGTTCTGTGTAGCGAAACCTAGTTAAGTGATAGGACGTTGAATCAAAAAAGACATCCCGAGAAAAGTTAAAGTCAACGATTAGGGAAGAAGCGTTTGTTGTATTTGGTCAAAATGCGAGGAACCCAAACGAGGTGATCACGGGTAAGCTATTTATAAATTCTTGCGAAGTTTATACCTTACTTGATACTGGGTGCTACCCATTCATTTATCTCTCCGCCTTGTGCTCAAGCGTTTAAACTTGACTCAGGAGAAATTAGACTTTGACCTCTCTGTGGAAACTCAGTTAGGAGAAACTTTCATCACATCCACTATTTATAAATCTTGTTTGATTAAGTTGGCACCATTACCTTACCTATTGACCTTATCTCTTTAAAGATACAAGCTTTTGATGTGATTTTAGGGATTGATTGGTTAACTACTCATCATGCCAAAATTGATTATTTTCGTAAGGTTGTTAGTTTTCATATTCTTGACGTTGTTATGCAATTCAAGCAACTAAACCATTAAAATCAATCAACATCATATCTAATCATAAAGCTATTCGTTTATTGAAAAAGCGGATGTCAAGCTTTCTTAGCCCATGTTATGGATTTGAATAAAGACACGTCAAATTTGAATAATATTCTGTTGTTATTGACTTTCTTGGCGTATTTCAGAAGAACTTTCTCGATTCTACCCCGTAAGCGTGAAGTTGAATTCTTTATTGATCTTGAACTGGTACAAAGCCCATTTCTAAAACCCCATATCGAATGGCTCCTATTGAACTTCAGGAGTTAAAGGTCCAACTACGAGAATTGTTGGACATCGGTTTCATTGTCCTAGTACATCTCCTTGGGGTGCTCTGTTTTATTTGTAAAGAAGAAAGGCGGGAGTATGCGACTTTGTATTGACTATGGAATTGAACCATGTCACCATCAAGAATAGGTATCCTCTACCTCGTATTGATGACTTGTTTGACCGATTTGCAAGGCACAATTCTTTTCAAAATCGATCTTCGATTACGGATATCATCGGTGAAGATTAAAGCGAGGATATTCAAAGGCGCCTTTAGAACTCGAGACGGGCATTTTGAATTCTTAGTCATGTCTTTGGATGACTAATGCTCCTAATGACTTTCATGGATATGATGAACCGAGTATTCAAGGAATATTTGCATCGGTTTATTGTTGTCTTTATTGATGACATCCTTATATATTCCAAAAGTCGTGAAGATCATGAGCACCATTTGAAATTTGGTACTCAAAGGCTTCGTGAAAACAAACTATATGCCAAATTGAAGAAATGCAAGTTCGGCGAGGAAGTAGCATTCCTTGGGCGCGTGGTGTCGAAACATGGAGTATCTGTTGATCCCGTGAAGATTGAAGCAATACAAAGTTGAGGAACAACCAAGCTCGGTGGATCAAGCACGTAGCTTTTGGGCTTAGCTAGTTATTATCGGAGATTCGTGGAAGGTTTTCTCGAATCGCTACTCCATTAACTTCAGCTAACTCGGAAGGATACAAAATTCGTTTGGAGTAAAGAATGCGAGAAGAGTTTCCAAGAGCTTAAGAGGAGACTTATTTCTAAGACTGTTCTAACAATACCATCTGGTTAGGATGGATTTGTTATCTCTGATGATGCTTCGGGTAAAGGGTTAGGATGTGTTCTCATGCAACATGGGAAAGTCATAGCCTATGCCTCGCGACAACTTAAAGAGTATGAGAGGAATTATCCTACTCATGATCTAGAGTTAGCGTGATCGTTTCAAGCGCTAAAGATATGGAGGCACTATCTATATGGGGAGAAAGTGGAGATATATTCGGACCATAAAAAGCCTTAAATATTTCTTCACAAAAAAAGAACTCAACATCGGCAAATGACGTTGGCTCGAGCTATTGAAAGACTACGACCACACTATTCAATACCATCACGAAAAGCGAACGTGGTAGGCGACGCGTTGAGTAGAAGATCATATGCGAGGAACGAGTGCGATGATGTCAAGTATACGATAGAGCCAACTTTAATAGAAAAAGTTAAGGTTGCTCAAGCCACCCAGGCCGGATGATGCGTATGAAGAAGAAAGTACAAGAAGGAGCTATTCCTAGTTAAGCGAGAATTGATGAAGAAGGAATACTTGAGTCCACTCTGACTTTGTGTTCCTAACGACTACGATTTGAAGTACAAGATTATGATGGAGGCACACAATACACCATTTGCAATCCATCTGGAAGTACTAAAATGTATCGTGATCTTGACATACATTTTGGTGGAACAATATGAAGAGAGAGATTGCATAGTTTATCTTAATGTGTTTAACTTGTCGGCGTGTAAAGCGGAGCATCTGGTACCTAAGGGTCCGTTGCAACCACTTGAGATTCGAAATGGAAGTGGGAACACATTACCATGGATTTAGATTCACGGGTCTTCCTACGGTTTCTCGGGGCATCAATGCTATTTGGGTTATTGTTGATAGATTAACCAAGTCTCGCTCATTTCTTGCCGATCACGGAGACTTATTCACTTGAACATCTTGCTAGTATGTACGTGAATGAGATTGTGAGGTTGCATGGCATGTCTCTGTATCCATAGTTTCGGATCGTGACCCAAGATTCACTTCAAGATTTTGGGTTAGCTTGCAAAAAGCTATGGGCACGGATCTACGATTTGATTCGCATACCATCCTCAAAGCGGACGGACAATCGAAAGGACTATTCAAACTCTTGAAGATTTATTAAGACTCGTGTGTCCTAGACTTCAAGGGTAGTTGGGATAAGTATTTACCATTGGTGGAATTCTCCTACAACAACATGATTATCGTGCAAGTATAGGTGTGGCTCCATTTGAAGCATTATATGGGCGAAAGTGTCGCTCTCAGTATGTTGGGACGAGGTGGGTGAAGCAACATTGTTGGGACCCAAGTTGGTACGGTATGACTACGGAAAAGATCCAAATGATTCGACAAGCGTATACAAAGCGGCACAAGATCGACAAAAGAGTTATGCGGATCTTCATCGAAAGGACGTGGAATTTAGTGTAGGGGATCATATATTGTTGCGAGTTGCTCCATGGAAGGGAGTTACAAGATTTGGGAAGAGAGGAAAGCTCAATCCACGATTTATTGGTCCATTTAAAATTCTTGACCGAGTAGGAAATGTAGCCTATAGACTCGCGTTACCTCCGAGTATGTCTCGTGTTCATAATGTGTTTCATATGCTCGCACTTCAGTAAATATGTGAAAGACCCCTAACCACGTTATAGAGTTAGGCAGGACGAGATAGTCGAAGACTTAACGTATGAGGAGGTACTGTCAAGATCTTGTATAGGAAGGAGCATGTCCTATGCGCAAATGTCATACCACAAGTTAAAGTTTTGTGGAGGAATCATGCTATAGAGGAAATGACCTGGGAATTGGAAACGGAAATAAAAGCGAAGTATCCTCACCTTTTCGAAACACCAAGTACGTACGTCAATTTCGAGGACGAAATTTCATAAGGAGGGGAGGTTGTAAGACCCCAACTTATTATTAATGAAATTTAATTTTCTCTATTTATTATTTTGAAATAGTAAGGGTTGATTTGATTAATGTGGATAGTTAGGGGTAAAATACGCAAATATTTCAAAATAAGCAAGTGGTTATAAAATATTCATTGTTGTCGGAGAATATTAAATCTTTGTCGGGGAATATTAAATGCGGCGAAGCAAATGACCATAATGTGGGCCCCATAAAAGCGATTGGATGAAGAAAGCGACAAATATAAGTTGTTTAGCAGGCGTGGTTATTACTGTTATTATCTTTGTTAAAATACCCGGTGGTTAAAACACACGATAGCACACCAGTATTGCACCAATTATTGATTCTTACGTAAGAAGGCACTACTCAATAATGGTTACGTAATTAATTGCTCAAAGATATTTTATTGAGTTAATAATTCTTTGCGTTGATATTTTATATTCTTTGTTGTTTGATAATTGTCATTACACAATTATTTTTCATTATCGAAGCAATAATTCATATTATCTGAATAATATTATTAGATAACATTATTGGCAATGTCTAGAAAGTTACATCTAAGGAGAGGTTTGGTCACCTAATTGCGAGCCAGATGAAGAAATTCTTATTGAAAGCCCCTCTATCACAGGAAGCGCACGGTTGTCAATAATGTGATTCTATAATATTATTTATGAATAATTAATTATTGATTCATATGATGAGGAAAATATTGATTTTATGTGGATATAGATGGAGAAAAATTTTAATGT
This sequence comes from Panax quinquefolius, assembly GCA_020205615.1. Taxonomy (NCBI): domain Eukaryota; kingdom Viridiplantae; phylum Streptophyta; class Magnoliopsida; order Apiales; family Araliaceae; genus Panax; species Panax quinquefolius. The sequence goes on from CM035153.1 coordinate 88,681,419, forward strand.
GACAATTGTTGAAAATTGAAATTTTATCTTTTTCTGATAAAATAATTCATTTAAATATATTATTTTAATAATATATTAATGATGATATAATGAATGTGGGATATATGAGTATATGAGGAGGAAGAGTATTTTTGTGGCATTAAATGTTTAACACATGTTTTGTGTGTTGGTGGACACAATTATTGACCGAAATTTGATTATAGCCTGTAAAATCACCCGTTTGTGGATTTCGGTCAATTTCTATTTGGAATTTGGAAAAACTTTCTTCTGTAAAGTTGTAGAGAATTGAATTTCCTATAATAAGTTGCAAGATTCGAATTTTCTGATGAAAGGGCTATTTATTATGAATTATTGAAGTTCTGAAGTTCCGAAATAATTTATTTTTGGGAGTTTTAGTTAATTATTTTGAGAAAAACGTTTTTTGCAACTAAGTTGGCCTCACATGTGATTCAAATGGGCTGAGATCAGTTGTCTAAGGTTGGCTAAAGAAAATGTGAAAAATATATTAATATTATATTCAATTTTCTGCTTTGGTGTTCTAAGCATTTTTCTATAAATAGGGTGCTTAGGTTAGAATTGAAAAACACCGTAAAGCTGAAGTTTCTCTCTATTTCTCTCTCGATATATTGAGCGTATTCTTGTGAGTATACTTTGAGTATTGTTAGGCGGTGCAAGTTCCCTCAAAGACTATACGGTATTCATTAGAAGTACTAATCTTTCGAGGTAAGGGATGTTATTTTCTTCTCAAATGATATTATTTCTTCAATATCATTATCTTTGAAATATTAGTTGGAACTTTTATCAAATTTGAAACTTTTTCATGTCGGGGTTACTATTCATGAGTTACTATTCACGAGTTGTTATTCTCATGAGTTACTATTCACGAGTTACTATTCACGAGTACTATTCATGAAGCGTGAAGATGTTTTTTGTGGAATTTCTATCTTTTGGTGTGTGAGTTACTATTCACGTATCTGAAGACTATTCACGTATACCGGCACTATTCACTAATCTAAGACTATTCATAGAAAAATGAAAATTTTTCTTTTTCGTCTAAAATATCTATTCGGATACTAGCTTTGATTTTATCCATGTTTTGATCATTCTTGAATTTTACACCACTATGATTATTTTTGAGGTATTTTTGAACATGGATAAAACAAAGTACTAATCCTTAATCTTTAATCCTTGTCATTTTGTTTCTTTGGATTCGTTTCTTTAAAAATATTTTCATCATCCTCGGTCTTAAATGATGATATTATTGAATATCTTTGGCTGTAGTGCAAAAAGATGAATGATTTCTGAAGAATATCTTTGGTTGTAGTGCAAAGATGAGCAGTGTTTAGATGAACATGAATTAATGATGAATATCTTTGGCACGTAGTGCAAAGATGAATATTTGATTCGAGATGTATATTGATTGATGTTACAGGATAAAAGATGAGACAATGAACTTTTAAATTCATACATAGAAGATAGTAGTTTGCATTCTCTACTTAACTCTTCTAATGAATTATTATTTCCACTGCGAATATTGAATTAAAATTTGTTGTCTATTGTATTCTATTAGATTTTTTCCCTGTTGAAGACTAACGGTAATTTGTTGTATATTATCTTAGTCATAATATTTTTTACTGGGCTAGTTGAGCTCACCCTTTTCCTTTTGTTCCATTTTTCTTCTCAGGAGGCGAGAATATAGCGAGTACGAGTCGGGGTATGGAATGAAGGTTTTAGAAAGGATTGTTTAGTAGTCCTCACCATTTTTGTAAAATAATGTATCAATAAATGTGATGAGGATTTATTTGAGTATAGATATTGTCTAGAAGATAATATTTGTATTCAAACTCACAGTTTTACTGTTATAATAATAAAGTTGTAGTTGTTTCTGTACCATGTATTGACAACTCAGAATAGGTGATGTATACCTATTTTGGGGGTGTCACACTAGACCTATCATCTTTCTGCTCCATAACAGTTTCCTCTACAGTCACATCTTCTTGCACTATAGAGCTCTCTCCACCATTTTAATTTATAAGTCTCCCACTCTAGAATGTAACTGCTTTGCATTTTTCCTTGCCATCCCATTTCGGGTTGACATCAGTGTCACTCGGCAATGTGCCTTGTTGACGACTGTTCAAAGTAGAGGCTAACTGTCCCATTTGGACTTCAAGGTTCCGGATGGAAGCTTCTTGATTATTGCTCCTTCTTTAATTTTGGGCAATATATCGTGATATGAGATCTTCCAAACTCGATTTTCTTTCCTGTTGAGGATGTGGGTGGTTGTACTGATTTTGAGCTTGGAACCCCGGAGGGTTTGAAAAGTTAGGCCTGGTGGTCGAAGGTTGTGCTTGATTGCTATTATTGTTACCCCATGAGAAGTTTGGATGATTCCTCAAGCCCGGATGGTAATGAGTGGGAGAGATTTTCATTTTGTTGTCACTCATAGTTGGAAACAAATTGAACCGACTCGGGGCTTATGGCACATTAATCAGTTGGGTTTCTCCCTTGACACAATTCACACAACACTACGACACTCTTAACATTCTGCATAGCTTGCACTCCCATAGTGTCTAGTCTTTTTGTTAGCGCCGCAACCTAAGCCGCTAATTGTGTGACTGAGCCAACCTCATATACCCCTACTGGTCTTCTAGGGGCCTACCTATCATTTGGCCATTGATAATTATAGGCCGCCATTGTTTCCACCAATTCATACCCTGCTGTGTGATGCTTAGACATGAAGGCCCCTCTAGAATCGGCATCTATACTCGAACGAGTAGATCCAGATAACCCATTATAAAATGTCTGGATGGGAAGCCATTCTGGCAGTCTATGGTGGGGACATTTTTTCAGAAGATCCTTGAATCTCTCCCATGAGTCGTACAAGGACTCTGATTTAAACTGGATAAAGGAGGTAATTTCGTGCTTGAGCCTGGCAGTTTTGGCGGGCGGAAAGAACTTAGCCACGAACTTTTGAGCCAAGTCAGCCCATGTTGTGATGGATCCTAGCGGATGTGAATGTAGCCAGCTCTTGGCTTTGTCCCTCAAGGTGAATGGAAATAATCGGAGTCTAATGGCATCGTCAGACACTCCGTTGCACTTAAACATGTCGCAGATCTCCAAGAAGATTATCAAGTGATTATTGGGGTCATCATTTGGTAATCCCCCAAACTGAATATTAGAGCACATTTGGATGGTGCCCGGCTTGATCTCAAAATTGTTTGCTTGGGTAGTGGGGCTGAGAATGCTCACTTGCAAATCTACGATGTGAGGCATAGCATGCTCCCTTAAAGATTTCTGAAGTTCCTCAGCCATTATAACAGGAGTACGTATGTCCCGAGATTTTTCTCTCTGCAGCCGTCTGTACGTTCTGTCAATCTCAGAATTGAGAGGTATTATATTCCGACCCCTTCGAGGTGGCACAAATAGTGAAGACTACCTGAAAAGAGAGTTAAATAGATATATCAGTTTAAATTAAGACCGTAATAACTTAGTGTTAATATTGATAAACAAATAATACTAAGTCCCCAACAACGGCGCCAAAAACTTATTATTCGACTTCGATATCGTTAAATTGCGCGCAAGTATACGTGGTCCACAAGTAATATAAGATAAGTTAAGTGTCGTACCCATGAGGACCAAGTCTTAATTGATAATCAAATACTACAGTAAGTCAATACTGTCTTATCTAAACAAGTGAAAAGAGATGGTGTATTAAGCTTTGTGATTAAAACTAAGGGAGATAAGAGAAGTATTTGTGCTAGGAAGTCAAGTTAGGATTACAATTCCCCTAGTGCGTCGCCTAATCTCCTAACTCTCCATATTACAAACGAATCAAGGAATGGTCAGCCGATAACATAACTACACATAAGCTTCTATCGAAGGTCAAACACATATCCCTAGCTAGATGAATCACAATATTTCTATTGGTGAAAATAACTAGACTAGTGTCATTAAACTTAGTCGCAAGGCTACACAAGGCAAATAGAGATATGTTTATCCTATTAAACAGATTATGCACACATTCCCAATGGCATGGTCAAAACAAGTGTTCTTGTATTTAAGAGTTAAATATTAATATCCAACTTTCAATATCCATTAATATCAATACCAATTTCTCTGTCGAGCAATCAGTCAATAAGCAAGAAATACAACAACCCATTCCAAAATGATTCATTAATATAAATAGGAGAGAAAGTTAATTAAGCTAAACAAAAGGTTACATTGCAATCCTAAAAATGGAATTAGTTCATATCCATAGTGCTAATACACATTTTTAACACATTTGACATTCTCAGTAATACACAAATAAATGAAAGATTTGGAATAAAAAAACCCCTATTGCGAAGTGTTCTGTCTCCAAATCTTCTCTTCTTTGTGTAACTTCTGAGCTCTGTCGGATGCAATAAACTCTTCCTCCTTGAAGCACAGCTTCTTTCTCTGCTAAATAATTAATACTATAATATAAACTATTCTGCGCTCTCTATCTCTCTTTGTAATAACTGATGGCGACTGTGTCTGAATGAATCCTTTCTCTTTCTTCATTTAGGTCATTAAAAGTACTTTACTGCCTGGACATTAGAGCTCGCGCTGCGGCGCGAGCAATGAACTAATGGGTGGCGATACGGCGCCACGTAGGCTTAAAAACATTGGAGGTCGCGCTTCAGCGCGAGTTCATAAAGGAACTCTAGTGCTGCAGCTCCGGGTGATGTCAGCACACAAACCAATCTCACGCTGCGACGCCAAGCTAAGGTTTGATGATGGCGCTGCAGCGCCAGAGGGTGGAAAATGACTATTTTGCCCCTTAAAGCTGGTAATGACCTAATTAACCTTGCATCATAGAGATTAAACATAATAAGAACAATATATATATATATAAAAGCTAACTAAACAACAGAAAATAGGCAACATCTTAAGCTATAAAGGACCTGATTCACAGCTATTAATCCCACTCATCAAATACCCGCAAACTTAAGCTTTTGCTTGTCCTCAAGCAAACTAACTGAGATCCACTCTTACGTTATAGTAAGACACGAATGAAAACTAATCCTATAGACTATTATCATGGATTTTAAGCATAATTATAGACCCTCTCTAAGAATAGGACAAACACTTATATGAATCAGGGCAATATGAGACCGTACTCGATCCATTCTATGTGTGTGTGTGTGAATACAAATCATCCTAACTAATCATAGCCCAAATTAAAATCACACAGTCGATTGTGATAACCAATAAGCTTACTCTACAACTCATATAATTAACAAGCAGATGCAACTACAAGAAATGATCAAAAGGTTCTAATATTGAAGTAAAAATCTGACTAAGACAATGCTTAATTACCTTAGGCTAAACATAGCATACCCATTAACAAGATTTTGATCAATGACTCCCAAGCTAGATGACTTTAAGGCACTAGGTGTAGAACACCCCTATGAATCTAATAAGTCGAGCAGCAAAGGCGAGTGCATTTTATGCTCTATCTCGCACAAGTCTGCATTTATGGGCGAGTGCGTTTTACGCTCCATCTCGACCCACCGCACGACTATCGATAGATTTACGTTTATGGGCGAGTGCGTTTTACACTCCATCTCGCCCACCGCAAGGCTATAGTTTTTTTTTAATTTGAACTATAGATCCCAAAATGTAAAAGTGTCTGCATCTTTTATTACCTTGGAAACAAAGGAGTTTAAACATGGCACACAAATTTTCAAAACAATAAACAAATAATCTACATCTAAAAACATAACTAGTTAAAACAATTAGTCAGTGCTTACTAAAAAGAATGGATCCAAAACAGTCTCGACTTAACGAATTAATACACTCCTAGCTCACATATGCTTGACATGACTCTAAGAGAAAACTATAATCACTTGGTGCTTGTCATAAGCCACAATAAAAAATTAAACGCTATAACACCCTCACCCAACATATGAACAGTTATAAATCAGGGAAAAAGGGTTAATCAAAATACTGTAAAGCCATAACACATGGCATAAAGTATACCAATAATCCGTGTAAATCCCAAAATATGGCTATGAACAAAATAATATCATAATAAACAAAATATCCCAAAATTCACATGAAATCTATAATAACCCCAATAAGATATTTATATAAACAAGATCATCCATATATAATAAACAAAAGCATGCATCCATATATAATAAACCAAATCATACCTAATATGCATCTTAACATGCATCCCAAAATAAACCATACTTAAAAACCATAATTAAACAAGTTTAACCACAACTATAGCATAATTAAAACATTAATTAAAACTTAGTCTGGGGCTATACAGCCCAAAAGTAACTCTCTCAGTCCTCACAAACAAAATAAACATAAACTCAATTCATATATAAATAAACTTAAAAGAGATCTCCCCCAAAATAAAAATTTGGCCAATGTCCTCAATGGCCTTCCTGCAACATTAAGCATCCGCATCATCACCATCATCATCATCATCCACATTAACTGGTTCATCCTCGTGGGCCTCCTCCCGAGGTAAAAATGGTGGTGGATAAGGCACAAAAGTCGGAGGCTCAAGAAATTGAAAGGGCATGGACTCTGAACTATTTCCTCCCTGGGCATAATAGATACTGGAAATTGTATTGACCAACTCCGCGTGGTAGTTATTGAACTGGCTCTCCCATTGAGACACAATATCTATCTTACAGTGTAAAAAATTAAGACTGCCCAATATCTCCGCTAGGGCCCCTGGTGGAATAGCCTCAAATGATGGGGGCCCAGGTACTTAAGTGGAGGTGCCGGCTTTAGTAGCGGCTTCAGTGGATGGCGGCAGCTGTGGTGCTAACAAAAAGCCCTAGCCTCTAAGATGTGACGGTGCTCCTTCCCAAATTCCATAGCAGGCAATGATGTTATGATCAATTACAGTCATGGGTGCTTGAGTGACATCTTCCTTTTCCCACTTTACACCCGCTCTTTTGCATAGACGTGTAATTAGAGACAGGTGAGGGACTCCTGACACGACATTTGTGACACCCCCAAAATAGGTATACATCACCTATTCTGAGTTGTCAATACATGGTACAGAAACAACTACAACTTTATTATTACAACAGTAAAACTGTGAGTTTGAATACAAATATTATCTTCTAGACAATATCTATACTCAAATAAATCCTCATCACATTTATTGATACATTATTTTACAAAAATGGTGAGGACTACTAAACAATCCTTTCTAAAACCTTCATTCCATACCCCGGCTGCGTACTCACTATATTCTCGCCTCCCGAGAAGAAAAAATGGAACAAAAAGGAAAAGGGTGAGCTCAACTAGCCCAAGTAAAGAATATTATTATGACTAAGATAATATACAACAAATTACCGTTAGTCTTCAACAGGGAAAAATCTAATAGAATCTGATAGACAACAAATTTTAAATCAATATTCGCAGTTAGAAATAATAATTCATTAGAAGAGTTAAGTAGAGAATGCAAACTACTATCTTCTATGTATGAATTTAAAAGTTCATCGTCTATCTTTTATCCTGTAACATCAATCAATATACATCGGAATCAAATATTCATCTTTGCACTACTGAGCCAAAGATATTCATCGATTAGTCATGTTCATCTAAACACTGTTCATCTTTGCACTACTGACCCCAAAGATATTCTTGAAATCATTCATCTTTTGCACTACTGAGCCAAAGATATTCAATAATATCATCATTTAAGACCGAGGATGATAAAAATATTTTAAAGAAACGAATCCAATGAAACAAAATGACAAGGATTAAGGATTAAGGATTCGTACTTTGTTTTATCCATGTTCAAAAATACCTCAAAAATAATCATAGTGGTGTAAAATTCAAGAATGATCAAAACATGGATAAAATCAAAGCTAGTATCCGGAATAGATATTTTAGACGAAAAGAAAAATTTTCATTTTTTGGTGAATAGTGCCGTATACGTGAATAGTGCCGTATACGTGAATAGTAACTCCGACACCAAAAGATAGATATTCCATAAAAAAACATCTTCACGCTTCATGAATAGTACTCGTGAATAGTAACTCGTGAATAGTAACTCATGAATAGTAACTCGTGAATAGTAACCCCGACATGAAAAAGTTCCAAATTTGATAAAAAGTTCCAACCAATATTTCAGCATAATGATATTGAAGAAATAATATCATTTGAGAAGAAAATAACATCCCTTACCTCGAAAGATTAGTACTTTACTGAATGGAATCTAGGGTATAGTCTTTGAAGGAACTTGCACCGTCTAACAATACTCAAAGTATACTCACAAGAATACGCTCAATATATCGAGAGAGAAATAGAGAGAAACTTCAGTTTCTGGTGTGTTTTTCAATTCTAACCTAAGCACCCTATTTATAGGAAAATGCTTAGAACACCAAAGCAAAAAATTGAATATAATATTAATATATTTTTCACATTTTCTTTAGCCCACCTTAGACAACTGATCTCAGCCCATTTGAATCACATGTGAGGCCAACTTAGTTGCAAAAAACGTTTTTCTCAAAATAATTAACTAAAACTCCCAAAAATTAATTATTTCGGAACTTCGGAACTTCAATAATTTATAATAAATAGCCCTTTCATCAGAAAATTTGAATCTCGCGAGTTTTTATAGGAAATTCAATTCTCTACAACTTTGCAGAAGAAAGTTTTTCCAAATTCCAAATAGAAATTGACCGAAATCCACAAACGGGCGATTTTACAGGCTATAATCAAATTTCGGTCAATAATTGTGTCCACCAACACACAAAACATGTGTTAAACATTTAATGCCACAAAAATACTCTTCCTCCTCATATACTCATATATCCCACATTCATTGTAAAAATATCATCGTTAATATATTATTAAAATAATATATTTAAATGAATTATTTTATCAGAAAAAGATAAAATATTAATTTTCAACAATTGTCACATTAAAAATTTTCTCCATCTATATCCTCATAAAATCAATATTTTCCTCATCATATAAATCAATAATTAATTATTCATAAATAATATTACAGAATCACATTATTGACAACTAGGCGGTTCTGGGATAGAGGGGGCTTTCAATAAGAATTTCTTCTTCATCGCACGCAATTAGGTGACCAAACCTCTCCTTGTATGTAACTTTCTAGACATTGCCAATAATGTTATCTAATAATATTATTCGGATAATATGAATTATTGCTTCGATAATGAAAAAAGCGTGTAATGACAATTATTGAAACAACAATGAATATAAAATATCAACGCAAAGAATTATTAACTTAATAAAATCTTGAGCAAGAATTACTGTAACCATTATTGAGTAGTGCCTTCTTACGTAAGAATCAATAATTAGTGCAATACCGTGTGCTACTGTGTTTTAACCACAGGGTATTTTAACAGTATTAACGGTAACAACCACGCCTGTTATTTTTAAACAACTTATATTTGTCGTTTTCTTCATCCAATCGCTTTCAAGTTATGGGCCTTATATGTGGGCTGTCAGTATTTAATATTCCCCAACAATGCATTTAATATTCTCAAACAACAATGAATATTTTATAACCACTTGCTTATTTTAAAATATTTGCGTATTTTACCCCTAACTATCCACATTAATCAAATCAACCCTTACTATTTCAAAATAATAAATAGAAAATTAAATTTCATTAATAATAAGTTGGGGTCTTACAACCTCCCTCCTTATGAAATTTCGTCCTCGAAATTGACGACACATTACGGTGTGTTTGAAAAGGTGAGGATACCTCGCTTTCATTTCCATTTCCAATTCCCGGTCATTTCCTCTATATAGCATGATTCCTCCACAAAACTTTAACGTGTGGTATGACCTTTCTTGGCGTAGGACATGCTCCTTCCTATCCAAGATCTTGACAGGTACCTCCTCATACGTTAAGTCTTCGGCTATCTCGTCCGGTTCTAACTCTATAATGTGGTTCGGGTCTTTCACATATTTACGAAGTACAGATATGTGAAACACATTATGAACACGAGACATACTCGGAGGTAACGCGAGTCTATAGGCTACATTTCCTACTCGGTCAAGAATTTGAAATGGACTAATAAATCGTGGATTGAGCTTTCCTCTCTTCCCAAATCTTGTAACTCTCTTCCATGGAGCAACTCGCAACAATACATGATCCCCTACACTAAATTCCACGTCCTTTCGATGAAGATCCGCATAACTCTTTTGTCGATCTTGTGTCGTTTGTATACGTTGTCGAATCATTTGGATCTTTTTCGTAGTCATACATACCAACTCGGGTCCCAACAGTGTTGCTTCACCCACCTCGTCCCAACATACTGGAGAGCGACACTTTCGCCCTTATAATGCTTCAAATGGAACCACACCTATACTTGCCTGATAACTGTTGTTGTAGGAGAATTCCACCAATGGTAAATACTTATCCCAACTACCCTTGAAGTCTAGGACACAGAGTCTTAATAAATCTTCAAGAGTTTGAATAGTCCTTTTCGATTGTCCTTCCGTTTGAGGATGGTATCTGCGAATCGAATCGTAGATCCGTGCCCATAGCTTTTGCAAGCTAACCCAAAATCTTGAAGTGAATCTTGGGTCGCGATCCGAAACTATGGATACTGTGCATGCCATGAAACCTCATAATCTCATTCACGTCACATACTAGCAAGACGTTCAAGTGAATAAGTCTGCCAGTATCGGCAAGAAATGAGCAGAACTTGGTTAATCTATCAACAATAACCCAAATAGCATTGATGCCACGAGAAACCGTAGGAAGACCCGTACTTGAAATCCATGGTAATGTGTTCCCACTTCCATTTCAGAATCTCAAGTGGTTGCAGCGGACCCTTAGGTACCGGATGCTCGCCTTTACACGTTGACAAGTTAAACACATTGAGATAAACTTTGCAATCTCTCTCTTCATATTGTTCCACCAAAATGTATGTCGAAGATCACGATACATTTTAGTACTTCCAGGATGGATTGCAAATGGTGTATTGTGTGCCTCCATCATAATCTTGTACTTCAAATCGAGTCGTTAGGAACACAAAGTCTAGAGTGGACTCAAGTATTCCTTCTTCATCAATTCTCGCTTAGAATAGCTCCTTCTTGTACTTTCTTCTTCATACGCATCACCGGATTCGGTGGCTTGAGCAACCTTAACTTTTTCTATTAAAGTTGGCTCTATGCGTATACTTGACATCATCGCACTCGTTCCTGCATATGATATTCTACTCAACGCGTCAGCTACCACGTTCGCTTTTCCAGGATGGTATTGAATAGTGTGGTCGTAGTCTTTCAATAGCTCGAGCCAACGTCGCTGCCGCATGTTGAGTTCTTTTTGAGTGAAGAAATATTTAAGGCTTTTATGGTCTGAATATATCTCCACTTTCTCCCCATATAGATAGTTCCTCCATATCTTTAGCGTGAAAACGACTGCTGCCAACTCTAGATCATGAGTAGGATAATTCCTCTCATACTCTTTAAGTTGTCGAGAGGCATAGGCTATGACTTTCCCACGTTGCATGAGAACACATCCTAACCCCTTTGCTCAAGCATCGTTTGAGATAACAAATCCATCCGAACCGGATGGTATTGTTAGAACAGTCTTAGAAATAAGTCTCCTCTTAAGCTCTTGGAAACTCTTCTCGCATTCTTCAATCCAAATGAATTTTGTATCCTTAGGAGTTAGCTGAGTTAATGGAGTAGCGATTCGAGAAAACCCTTCCACGAATCTCCGATAATAACCAGCTAAGCCCAAAAAGCTAAATACTTCGATCACCGACTTCGGTTGCTCCCAACTTTGTATTGCTTCAATCTTCGCTTCGGATCAACAGATACTCCATGTTTCGACACCACGTGCCCAAGGAATGCTACTTCCTCAAGCGAACTCGCATTTCTTCAATTTGGCATATAGTTTGTTTTCACGAAGCCTTTGGAGTACCGGTTTCAAATGGTGCTCATGATCTTCACGACTTTTGGAATATATAAGGATGTCATCAATAAAGACAACAACGAATCGATCCAAATATTCCTTGAATACTCGGTTCATCATATCCATGAAAGCAGCAGGAGAATTAGTCAATCCAAAGAAAGACATGACTAAGAATTCATAATGCCCATACCGGAGTTCGAAGGCGGTCTTTGGAATATCCTCGATTCTAATCTTGATTGATGATGATATCGAGCGAAGATCGATTTTTGAAAAGAATTGTGCCCTTTGCAATTGGTCAAACAAGTCATCAATACGAGGTATAGGATACCTATTCTTGATGGTGACATGGTTCAATTCAGATAGTCAATACAAAGTCGCATACTCCGTCTTTCTTCTTTACAAATAAAGCAGAGCACCCCAAGGAGATGTACTAGGGACGAATGAAACCGATGTCCAACAATTCTCGTAGTTGGACCTTTAACTCTGAAGTTCAATAGGAGCCATTCGATATGGGGTTTTAGAAATGGGCTTTGTACCGGGTTCAAGATCAATAAAGAATTCAACTTCACGTTACGGGGTAGGCAAGGAAGTTCTTCGAGAAATACGCCGGAAAGTCAATAACAACAGGAATATTATTCAAATTTAACGTGTCTTTATTCAAATCCATAACATGGGCTAAGAAAGCTTGACATCCGTTTTTCAATAAGCGAATAGCTTTATGATTACATATACAAGTGATTGATTTTAATGGTTTAGTTGCTTGAATTGCATACAAATGTGGTTGGTAAGGAATATGAAAACTAACAACCTTACGACAACAATCAATTTTGGCATGATGAGTAGTTAACCAATCAATCCCTAAAATCACATCAAAAGCAAGTATCTTTAAAGAGATAAGGTCAATGTGTAAAGTAATGGTGCCAACTTGAATCAAACAAGATTTATAAGCAAGTGGATGTGATGAAAGTTTCTCTAACGGAGTTTCCACAGATAGGTCAAAGTCTAATTTCTCCGAGTCAAGTTTAAGCGTTGAGCACAAAGGGAGAGATAAATGAATGGGTATACTTAGGTATCAAGTAAGGTATAAACTTGCAAGAATTTATAAATAGCTTACCCGTGATTACCTTGTTTGGGTTCCTCGCATTTTGACCGATCATGACAAACGCTCTTCCGGAATCGTTGACTTTGACTTTTACGGGACGATCTTTTGAGTCACCGAATCCCCGCCGAACTAGGGTTACTTTCACCGTACAATCTCGAAGCGATATGTCCTTCCTTTCTACAATTATAGCATACCTTGAAGCTGTTGTGGGCCAGTTTGGTGATATGTCCCTCTTTCCCGCATTTATAGCATATAATGGGTGGTGGTCGTTCTCCTCCCTTAGAACCGATTCTTTCTTGTCGACTTGTCGTCTTTATATGGTCGTTGTTAAATCTCCTCTTTTAAAATCTCCTCTCGACTCGCTTCTTCTATTTTCATGGCCATGATTACCACCCGAGTGGTTACCATTTTTGTCCAAATTTATTTCTTCTCATTTGGTTATCATTATTACATTGATCGCTATCTACGGTACGATCCACGGTTGTGGTCCTCAGTTGACCATACTCGTTATCTCGCTCTAATAATTGAGCCCATTTTTACAACATCTCGAATAGAGAGAAAGTTTATGAGAAATGAGATATCGACGTATCTTGGGGTTTCAAACCTCTAAGAAACATCCGCGTCATACGTTCCTCATTCTCCACCAAATGAGGTGCAAACACGGATAACTCGCAAACTTTGCCTCGTCATTGAGACACCGCGTCATGTTGTTTTGCTCTAATCGATGAACTCCACTTCCTTCATAGCCGAACACTTTCGGGAAAGTATTTGTCATTAAATAATTTTTGAAACGCTTCCCAAGACATGCCGAGTCTTGTGGCTTTGGATGGAGTACGCTTCACAGACTCCCACCGATGATCGCCGCTTCGCCACGGAACATAAAGGTGGCGAATGGAACCTTCGTTCCTCCGTGCATCCCAAGACATCGAATATCTTGGTAATTTGTTTGACCCATGTTTCCGCCATGATCGGATCGGCTTTCCCTTAAATTCGGTGGTCCCAACTCTTTGAAGCGCTTGGGTGTGACAACCCGTGAATTGCTATCATTTCCTCCTGTATTTTGAATACGAGTCTCCCTCGTCTCGATTTTGCATGAAGCGCAAAAAGCTTCTAAACATCCCTCGTTCATCATCTACTCGGTGGTGTTGTTCACGAGAGGAACATTGCACACCGACTGTTGCCGTTCTCCTCGTTGGTGAGTACAAAAGGCGTCTCCACGGTCTCATTTCCATTGTTAATATTCTCATTCGACATTCTCAAATCTTGTCATAAAACAAGGGTTAATTAAGGAAATCAATATATCACATAATATCCTTATATCTTGACCAACTAAAAAATAAGCTTAGGTAGGACACACTAGCGAAGGATTTACTCGTCTCTCCTCCTAGTTCTATTCCCCGATCTCCGCCGGAGATCATATCCCTAAGCTCGATACTAGCTGTGGCGCCCCCAAAATAGGTATACATCACCTATTACGAGTTGTCAATACATGGTATGTAAATAACTACAACTTTATTATTACAACAAGAAAGCTGTGAGTTTGAATACAAATATTATCTTCTAGACAATATCTATACTCAAATAAATCCTCATCACATTTATTGATACATTATTTTACAAAATGGTGAGGACTACTAAACAATCCTTTCTAAAACCTTCATTCCATACCCCAGGCTGCGTACTCGCTATATATTCTCGCCTCCGAGAAGAAAAATGGAACAAAAGGAAAAGGGTGAGCTCAACTAGCCCGATAAAGAATATTATGACTAAGATAATATACAACAAATTACCGTTAGTCTTCAACAGGAAAAATCTAATAGAATACAATAGACAACAAATTTTAAATCAATATTCGCAATGAAATAATAATTCATTAGAAGAGTTAAGTAGAGAATGCAAACTACTATCTTCTATGTATGAATTTAAAAGTTCATAAATCATCTTTTATCCCTATAACATCAATCAATATACATACGGAATCAAATATTCATCTTTGCACTATGAGCCAAAGATATTGATCGATTGGTCATGTTCATCTAAACACATGTTCATCTTTAGACTTCTGACCAAAGATATTCTTCAGAAATCATTCATCTTTGCACTACAGGCCAAAGATATTCAATAATATCATCATTTAAGACTGAGGATGATGAAAATTTTTTTAAAGAAACGAATCCAGTGAAACAAAATGACAAGGATTAAGGATTAAGGATTCGTACTTTGTTTTATCCATGTTCAAAAATACCTCAAAAATAATCATAGTGGTGTAAAATTCAAGAATGATCAAAACATGGATACAATCAAAGCTAATATCCAGAATAGATATTTTGGATAAAAAGAAAAATTTTATTTTTAAGGATTGAATAGTGTCAGATATCGTGAATAAGTGTCGTACACGTGAATAAGTAACTCACAGACACAAAAGATAGAAATTCTGAAAAAAACATCTTCACGCTTCATCAATAGTATTTCGTGAATAGTAACTCGTGAATAGTAACTCGTGAATAGTAACTCATGAATAGTAACCCCGACATGAAAAAGTTCCAAATTTGATAAAAAGTTCCAACCAATATTTCAGCATAATGATATTGAAGAAATAATATCATTTGAGAAGAAAATAACATCCCTTACCTCGAAAGATTAGTACTTCTAATTTGGAATCTAGGGTATAGTCTTTGAAGGAACTTGCACCATCTAACAATACTCAAAGTATACTCACAAGAATACGCTAAATATATCGAGAGAGAAATAGAGAGAAACTTGGGTTTACGGTGTGTTTTTCAATTCTAACCTAAGCACCCTATTTATAGAAAATGCTTAGAACACCAAAGCGAAAATTGAATATAATATTAATATATTTTTCACATTTTCTTTAGCCCACCTTAGACAACTGATCTCAGCCCATTTGAATCACATGTGAGGCCAACTTAGTTGCAAAAAACGTTTTTCTCAAAATAATTAACTAAAACTCCCAAAAATTAATTATTTGAACTTTGAACTTCAATAATTCATAATAAATAGACCTTTCATCAGAAAATTCGAATCTCATGAGTTTTTATAGGAAATTCAATTCTCTACAACTTTACTGAAGAAAAGTTTTCCAAATTCCAAATAAAATTGACAAGAAATCCACAAGCAGGCGATTTTACAATTTATAATCAAATTTCGATTAATAATTGTGTCCACCAACACACAAAACATGTGTTAAACATTTAATGCCACAAAAATACTCTTCCTCCTCATATACTCATATATCCCACATTCATTGTAAAAATATCATCGTTAATATATTATTAAAATAATATATTTAAATGAATTATTTTATCGAAAAAGATAAAATATTAATTTTCAACAATTGTCACATTAAAAATTTTCTCCATCTATATCCTCATAAAATCAATATTTTCCTCATCATATAAATCAATAATTAATTATTCATAAATAATATTATGAGAATCACATTATTGACAACCGTGCGGTCCTGGGATAGAGGGGCTTTCAATAAGAATTTCTTCTTCTTGGCGGCCGCAATTAGGTGACCAAACCTCTCCTTAGGCAGAACTTTCTAGACATTGCCAATAATGTTATCTAATAATATTATTCGAGATAATATGAATTATTACTTCGATAATGAAAAATCTTGTGTAATGACAATTATTGAAACAACAAAGAATATAAAATATCAACGCAGCAATTATTAACTCAATAAAATAATCGAGCAAAGAAAACTATAACCATTATTGAGTAGTGCCTTTCACGTAAGAATCAATAATTGGTGCAATATCGGTGTACTCTTGTGTTTTAACCACGGGTATTTTAACGATGATTAGCGGTAACAACCACGCCCGTTATTTTAAAAACAACTTATATTTGTCATTTTCTTCATCCAATCGCTTTTCAGTTATGGGGCCCACACATGTCATACTTGCTGTCGCATGCGAATATTCCCCGACGATGCAATAATATTCTCAAGCAACAATGAACATTTTATAACCACTTGCTTATTTTAAAATATTTGCGTATTTTACCCCTAACTATCCACATTAATCAAATCAACCCTTACTATTTCAAAATAATAAATAGAGAAAATTAAATTTCATTAATAATAAGTTGGGGTCTTACAACATTGCTTCGTATGTCCTTCTTAATCGACTCTTAGATAAGCACCCCTACATCAACTTTCCAGCCCGTGACAATTACATAGAGCAGAACCGCCCTTTCTTTTGTTACATCGCTCAGGTGGTGTGTTGGCATAATATTTGAGCAATTGAAAAAGTACCAAGCCTTACCGTAGTGGCTCAATGCTTGCTGAGGGAAAGAAGTCTTCTCACCGTGATATTCGTGGTCCCCCTCCTTCCCCGTCATCCAGAGCCCTTCCTTCCCGTTGGGATGCTGTAAAATTCCCAAGCGAGGAAGCTTAGAAGCGCTATACCCAAAATTTTTCAACGCGGAGTTTGGTGCCTAAAAGAGGGTTACAGCCAGATGACAAGACAGACGGCGAGATGATGGCCATGATTATGGCAATGAAATGGATTCACTTCACCAAGTCTCCTGAGTCGGAAGTTATTTTGGTGGTAAAGGAATTCTATGCAAATGTTAATGCTGATGGCCCCGCGGTGGTGCCGATTAGGGGTAAGTTGATTCAATTTGACAGTCGGGCTATCAATAATGTTTATGGGACTCCCAATTATGAGGATCGCGACTACCTGGAGCCTGGGCTAAGGAGTTACAATACAGATGAAATGATTACTAAACTCTACAAGCCTGGGACTATAAAAAATTTGACTGTCAAATTGAATCAACTTACCCCTAATCGGCACCACCGCGGGGCCATCAGCATTAACATTTGCATAGAATTCCTTTACCACCAAAATAACTTCCGACTCAGGCGACTTGGTGAAGTGAATCCATTTCATTGCCACAATCATAGCCATCATCTCGCCGTCTGTCTTGTCATCTGGTTGTAACCCTCTTTTAGGCACCAAACTCCGCGTTGAAAAATTTTGGGTATAGCGCTTCCAAGCTTCCTCGCTTGGGAATTTTACAGCATCCCAACGGGAAGGAAGGGCTCTGGATGACGGGGAAGGAGGGGGACCTATACTAGTACGGGGACGCTTTGAACCCATGAGTAGTTGAGATTGAAAATACTAAGGCATAAATCCTTACTCTCTCTAAAATAA
Source organism: Panax quinquefolius (assembly GCA_020205615.1). NCBI lineage: Eukaryota > Viridiplantae > Streptophyta > Magnoliopsida > Apiales > Araliaceae > Panax > Panax quinquefolius. The sequence goes on from CM035153.1 coordinate 88,699,612, forward strand.
CTCAGACCCAAAATATGAACCCAAAAGTATAACACAAAAATCTCTTACCTCGTTCTAGGCCAATGCTTAAAAATAAAGAAGAATAGTTCACCTAGAAAGATGTTATCAATTTCACAAGACATGTAAAGTATCAAGAGAACGAAGAAGAGTCTGCTAAGCAAATCCAAGCATCATGAAGATATCAAAAAATAGAACAGAAGATAAGGCAATAGTAATAGTGAGGATACAAAATATAAGCCTACAACAGTCATCACTCTACTATCAACAGTGAGAAGAATACAAGAATAAAAAAGCTCAAGGAGAACGTAAAGCTCAATCTTATGACTCTTGTAACGACAGATCGTAAAGTCTATGTCAGATCTGAAAATGAGACTAACAAATGGAACGTTGCAAGAAGATGAACTCAAAGTATCAAAAAATATATTCTTTGAAGAAAATAAGGTATTATACTGGCTAGTTGGCCGAAAGCAAGTTGTCAAAAAAGATAGAAAGGATATTGATTGATGTGATAAGTCTCAAGTTAAAAAGTATGCTGACACATAGATTTAGAAAGTCAACATCAGAGATATCAAAGTATATATGCATTAAATGCCCCCAACGGATACTTCTCAACGGAAAGATTTCAAAGAAGTATAAAAGAAAACATCATTCAAAAAGAAAAAAGAGGATGTCGAACAATTAATGTCAATACTAAAGGAGAATCATCATCAGAGTTGAAAATTGAGCTGAACAAAAGAGAATGTAGAGTAAGGTTAACTCTACGAACAAAGAAATGTTAGAGTTTTCCAAGTCTAAAAGAGAATGAGATAAAAGTTAATCTTGACAACATCTCATCAGAATACAAGAAGCTGATGAGTACATGAAAAGGTCAGAACCGCAGAGCCAAAGACAAAAGAGGTAGAAAACTCTAGAACAAATGAGCTATAGTCATAGAGCTAAAAAAGTGGAGAACATGGCAGAACTAAAGGTCCAAACATGAAGAAGCTATGTAGTTGATGTTGATAACGTGAGAGTGGCAGACTAGAAGGAAAACCTCAATGCACCACCATACGTTTCATCAAGAACACTCAGAAAAAACCAGGTGAAGACGTAAAGCACAAGTCTATGATCTTAAGAGTGTTCAATGTTGCTAAGCACAAAAGTTAAAGAGATTAAGTGAATAGCTTATCATCACATCAACATTAATCATGAGTAGCTGTTGATAATCAAAAGAAATCAAACTTTAACAATAAAGTTTGGTAAACACCAAGAAGATGATAAACAATGTTGTTAAGTACTATAAGATGAAGAGCATTCAAGCCTTCTTATAATCACCTCAAAAACACTTCTACAAAATAGGAAGAAGGGTCAGTGGATCCTGGTCTATGTGACTGAAGTGGGGTCGGTGGATCCTGGTCATTAGTGGCCGAATTGCCAAGTCTAAATGACTCAATGCCGAGACTTTGTGACTTAAAGGAATCCTAGGGATTCATATGTAAAATGGTCTGTTGGGCCTATATCCTTAGTGGATATCCTACTCGTTGAGTAGAAGAGTGGAATAAAAGTTGTTCAGTCTCTGAACCACTTAAAATCTCTTGTGTCTTTTATATTCTGCAATTTACATTCTACAATCTATAACTGATATATCTGCTAAGTGTTTGATCATTCATATAACTTGTTTTCGAACTAATATTTCTAAGTAAATCTGCAAGGGGAGTTTTCAAACTTATATTTTGTTACATATCGATATTCTTGATTAAGTATTTATTGAGTAAATCTAATTAAGTAATCAAGAAAAAAAATTTAAATATCTATTCAACCCATCCCCCCCCCCCCTTCTAGATCTATATTGTGTCTTTGGGAAATAATAAATATCTATTTAGAAGACTTTGAACTTCATATGGGCTGCATAGGCTAGGAACATTCTGAAGACTTCCAATCTGGCAACAGGAGAAAAGGTCTTAATATAGTCGATTTCCTATAAATAACCTTTGGCCACTAGTCTTTCCTTATTTATTGTGATCACCCCATTCTTATCCATCTTGTTTCTAAATGCCCATTTAGTGTCGACTACTGGATGATCTTTTGGTCTTTGGACTAGTCTCGAGCATTTGCTTCTTTTAAATTGATTCAACTCCTCTTGCATAGTTTTAATCCAGCTTGAATCTTCCAATGCTTCTTAGATCTTTTTGGGCTCCATTTGAGAGAGAAAGCTTAGGAATAAGTATTCATTCTGAGTAGGTGACCTTGTCCTGATTATAGCACTAGGATTTCCAATGGTCAAGTTATGGGTATGATCTCTTGCCCATTTGCTTACAGTTAGAACATTTATCCTTGTGCCTTCTTCTCTAAGCCCTTCAAGATCTGGTTCCTAATTAACAGCTTCATCGATTCCTAGAATTCCCATAATTGGAACTAAGGACTTTATAATCACCTTGTCTGGCACTACGATCGTTGGGTCTGACTCTACGACTTAAGCTTCTCTGATCGTAAGGTATTTCTCTACGATCTCATCAAACAGTACAACTTTCTTCAGCTCGCCTAAGTCAGATTCATCGATGGTTACATGAATAGAAACTTTAACGCTCAATGATTTCTTATTGAACACAATATAGGCTTTGCTTTCCATAAAGTATCTAAGAAATATTCCTTCGTCTGACTTAGGCTAAAATTTTGTGAGGTATCTCTTTTTATTATTGAGGATGTAACATGCACAACCAAACATATGAAAGTAACTGATGTTTGGCTTCCTTACTCTCCATAACTCGTAGGGCATTTTCTTTAGCGTAGAGTGAATCAGAGATTTATTATGACTATAGCATGTAGTGTTGACAGCTTCAACCCATAAGTATTTAGGGAGATTGGTCGTTGCTAGAAGTGTCCTTCTTGCCTCTATCAAGGTTTTGTTCTTCATCTCAGTCACTCCATTTTGCTGTGGAGTTCTTGAAGCTGAGAAATTATGATGAATACCATTGTCTTCACATAATTGGTGTACCTCAGAAAAATCAAATTCCCTTCCATGATCACTCCTTATTGCTTTAATTTTCTCGCACTTCTCATTCATAACCAACTTGAAAAATTTGATCAGTTGAAGTTAGTTTCATCCTTAGAGCTTAAGAAAAATACCTATGTGAATCTGGTGTAGTCATCAACTACCACCACTGTTGCCTCTTTTTCAGTTCTGATAAAAGAGCTCTAACTCATGCAAGCATAAATGTGTCAACAAGTAATACAGAGTAAGTAGAGTATCGATCCCACAGAGAAAGTTGTTAAATTTAAACTACTATGCATCAATTAACTCACTGTATTTATATGCTTAGACTAATGAATATAATTATTTAATTAAACTAATTGTAACTAACAACTAAAATTAAGTATACTAATGGAACGAATATAATCTGGAAATAATGGGACCCTAACTTCATTTAATATTTCATCTAATCGCCACTATCATGCAAGAAGTATTCACATATCATAGGAAAATAGCCAAGAGCACGAATAGAGTTATAACCATTTTTCAATGCACTATAACCTACTTACATAGCATCCACAGATGATAGACTCCATGTAATTATCAATACAACCAAAACCACTATATGTCTATGTGAAATTGCAATTATATTGATTTTAAGCACAAGCCCTTACTCTAGCTCATACGGTGAAACAATATATATCTATCTGATTCACAAAATACGCAAGCCATATACAACAACCCCATATTCGCATGTTATCATGATTACAATCCATACTTGCATGTTCATTGTCAATTCCATACAAGCACTGAGACGAATGGTGATCAGGCATTCATACATGTAAAACAATCATGACAGAATTCCCATATGATATGTAAAACAACCCTAGCATTTAAGCATGCAACCAAACTACATATTAAAATCTGTTAGAATCCTATAATGGAGTTTAGTTCATGACTGAACCAAAAGCCATTATGGGATCAAAGTTAAGCATGATTACAAAACAAAAAATTGAAAGATGAAAGATAGAACGATCAAACCCAATTGCAGATTTGGAACCAATAATAACATTCAAATCCTCATAAAAATCCAATAAACGATAATAAAGAACCACAATGACAGAGAATCCCAAGAAGAATTGGAGAAGTAGATGTTTTGGCCTCGTTCTACGTTGGAATCTCCCTCACAGTGTAAACCCTAGTTACGATATGTAAAATACGCTAAAAGTATCAAACCTTCTGTCTGACACCAGTCAGAATCGTTTTAAAAATAATTACAACTCATTTAATTAAATATTAAAATAAAATAAATACACAGCTTCAGCATCGCGTGCGGCCGCGCGATCCTCCAAAACGTTTCTCGCGCGGGCGCGAGACTTACAGAAAGTATGCACTTTGTCGGTAGGAGTCCTCCTTGGCGGTAGCGCGCTCTCAAGGCTTTTATGTCATGTCACGCGCGACTGCGATCTGAAAGTTAAAGTTCGGTTCGTGTCATCATGTCTGTCTTCTTCTGTGACTTGTTCATTCATGCTTAGTTTTCTTCCATGCTTGATCTCATTGCTTCATAGTACCTTCATGTCATGCAAATCCTCGTTTGTGCCTCGCCTTCATGCATCCATTAGCCTCGTACCCTCCAATACCACCAAAATTAATCCAATTTCTGCACTTATTCACCCAAAATGAGTTTTAAGTAAATGCAATGCAAAATATCATGAAATGCAACTAAAACACAATAAAATGCACTTGAGATGGGCGTAGTTCGCGTGAATTGGTATTCAATAAGTAGGTAAAAATACCACTTATCAAATACCCCCAAACTTTAACGGTTGCTTGCCCTCAAGCAATGCACACTAATGAATAATGAAAATACAACTACAATACTATGCAACTAATCTATGATGCAACCTAGTCTCACATAGTCTCAGCCATAATAAAATTCCATCCCAAATTACCTCAGTGAATTCTCCAGATCCAAGAATACAATTTCACACCAAACTATAGGCATAATATCATACACTCAAATAATTCATATCTGCTATAGAGATGCTGTGTGTGTGTGCGGTGTTCACCAAAACTTGATTTAAGCAAAGAGTACATATGCACATTGCTCCAAACAGAAAATTATAGTCTAAATCAAGACTCATGTATACTCATGTCACACAGACTGTTTCAACATATAAACACAAACTAAAGTTTAACAATGGGCTTATTGCTTTATTCCTACTCACGAGGGCGATTTACGCACTTTTTCGCAGTGTTTATTGCTATTTTTCTTTTCTTTTTCTCTTTTTCTCTTTTTTTCACATGACTGTGCAATATCTCAATCCATTACGCACACTGCTACCCCTTAGCGAGCTTTCAACCAACGACTCCCAGACCATGAAAGACCTTAGGGTGCTAGGTGTAGAGACAATCCCCTCGGGCGTACTTACTCAAGTAGCCAGGGCCCCGAATTAAGACTAGCCACATTATTGCTATTTGATTTTTTTTTATACATAGCATACCCATGTTTTCCCAAAGTTTGCATATCCATGTTTCATACAGTCTAAGATCACTTTCCACGTATTTCTCTTTTTTAAAACTATATGTTCTATCAAGCAATGCAACACCTACTTCTTAAACCTACAAGTGATTGTGAACACGTTTGTGCAAACCGAAAGCATTTAAACAGCAACATGAATTTTATCGTGTGAAGCATTATAACTACGTTCATGTTATCCAATATACTCTAGAATCCTTCACAATTCACTATCATCATTGGCTAGGCAAGAATATCCATAAAGCTAAACATTGTGAGACATGCAAACTAAAACATACTAACACAAGCAATAATGACTAAAAATTAAAAATTTTCAGCAAAATTTTATCACATGCAAAATTACACTAAACATGCAAAAACTAAATGAAACTACACTACTACCCCAATACCCCCAAACTTATTATATTCAATTCCCCATTGAATGAAGGTAAAGGGTACAAAAAACTCCCCTAATGATTGGCTTGACCATTGTGACGCCCCCAAAATTAGGTATACATCACCCATCTTGGGTAGTCAGATACATGGTACAGAATTTAAATACAACTTACTAATATAGCTCTGTCGTGGGTACAATACGACATAAAGCGTGAGTTTGAATACAAATATTGTCTACTAGATATTATACAAACTCAAAAGGAGTCCTCATTACAATTATTATCACAATATTTCACGTAGAATAGTGAGGACTACTAATGCTATCCTCTCGGACCATTACTCCGGTTTCCCAGGTCACTCGTCACGGCTATGTTCTCATTTCACGAAGAGAACAAAGTGAAAGAAAGGGTGAGCTCAACTAGCCCAAGAAGAAATATTATGACTAAGATAATGCGTAATAAATTATCAATAGCCTTCAACAAAGTTGTTAAAGCGATAAAATATAATAAACATCAAGTTTAAGCTGCGCAACGGAACAAGCAATCCATTAAAAGAGTCAAGTAGAAAATAAAATCTACTATCTTTTATGATTTAAAAGGTTTTTCATCATCTTTGTTATAGGCGAGACTCAAACTTTAATAAATATTCCACATCATCGAATCACCCCTACACTACGGCCAAGGATATTCTTTAGTATCACGACCACAATTATTCATGCACTACTACCAAGAATAGTTGTGTATTCATTAATGGTCATGATCATGTCAACAATCGTCCATCAATGCACTACTACCATCGAGGATTTTTATCACATCATTTGTAACATTACGGCCATGATTACACCGAATAGTCTCGGTGATAATCATACCAAGTCCATCTATGCACTACATGTACGGATGACTTTCAACATAATATAAACATGAGGATGATGACAATGATATAAAAATTCAATAAAACAAGTTCAAGAATTATTTTATCCAGAATTATTAACGCCCAAATTATCAACATGATACTGTTTTGTAGAGTAAAATTCAAGAATGATCAGAAGAATATTTTCATGAAAAGATAATGGATGAAACGCAAATATCAAGGATATTCCACTAATTTCATGGAGTATAGAAGTCAAAGATTTAACCAACTGGGTATAATAAAGAATGGAATAACAAAAGAAATCACCATGCATGCGGATTGCCAGACAGTATAAAAGTTATTCAATGTAATAATAATAACGGAACTAGGTCAAGTGAAATTCACACCTACAGGATGATCCAACAGAATAATAAATGCTGAATAATAAACAATTGAACCAGGTCCGGTGTAAAACACACGCATGCGGATATTCCAACAGAATAATAAATAATGGAACCGGTCCGCGTAAAAACGCATGCATGAGGATGTTCCAATGAGAATAATAATAAAAGCGGAACCAGTAGGTGTAAAACACACGACATGGATGTTCCAATGTAATAATAATAAAGAATGTCACCAAGTATAGGGTAAACCGCGTATACAGGTTATTCCAACAGAATAATAAGCAATGGAATAACAACAGTTCTCTTCATGAATAAGAAAGAATAACACCCCTTACTTTTGGTAGGAGATTGAATACTGCAGTAGTGTAGTAACAAAATACTCTTCTTCTTTCTCTCTTATTCTCTCTATACTTTTTCTCTCTAAAGCTTGAATGAATTCGTGAAAAATAATGAAGCACTAGGCCTCTATTTATAGAAGATTTCTAGCTTAGCACCTACCATGTGAAAAGGCAAGTGGCTTGACGACTGGTGATGTGAAAAGAAAAGTGGTTCGACGCCTGTAATGTGAAACGACAAGTGGTTCGACGCCTGTAATGTGAAACGACAAGTGGTTCGACGCCTGGTAAAGGTAATTACTATTGACGAAGGTAATTACTATTCACAAAGGTAATTACTATTGACAAAGGTAATTACTATTGACGAAGAGACTTTTAGATGATGACATATGGGCCCCCCATAAAATAATCAAACTTACCACAAATCATTTTATTTTTAATCAACACATATTTAATCTTTCAACAATTATTAATCATTTATAACTTGTCGTCTCAATTATTGATTTAATACTATAACATATTATACTGAGATGATATCTTGTGAAAATAATTGAATCAATAATATAAGAGATATGATCACGGCAACCATGTAGCAATAATTGAGCATATTTGAGTGACTTCTCACGTAAGCATCAATAATCAATATCGTGTGCTACTATACAACTACGCCAGACATATTCTTTGTACTTTTACTAAAGGGTAGTTCAGCGGTTTTAATTCAGTAACACCTCTACCGTTATTTTTATAGAAAGATAATTTTGTCGCTTTCTAACTAGACAATACTTCCGTTGTGGGGTCCACTAATAATTGAGTAGTCGTAAATTTAATATTCCCCGACAAAAAGAATATTCCCCGACCAAACGAATATTTTATAACAACTTGCTTACTTTACAAAATTTATAAATATTACCCACAACTATAACATTATATCAAATTTATTCCATAATATTCAAAAATAATATTTATAGAAAAATTCATCTTTATTTATAAAAGTTGGGGTCTTACAACCACCCTCCTCGGGTGGTGAATCTGGTGGTGGATATGGCATTGCGGTCCCAAACTGAGGCCACTCAAGCATTGTTCCTTGCTGCGCGAAGGCTTCAGCCAAGGCCCTGGTGAGTCCCGTGGCAAACGTTCCAAAATTGTCATACATGGCGTCGACTTTGCGCTCCAACCTTCGGAGTTGTTGATCGCTAAGAACGGTGTGTGCTCGGGTGGATGGGCCTGCCTCATCTATCCGAGGGGACTGCTGGGGTGGCTCGGGGAATGTGGGCCTGAGAATAAATCCTCGTTCGCGCGGGTGTGCTTTGCCTCTTGCCTAGTCTTCGAATTTTGCAATGGTGGCATGGGTGATGCCCTGGCTTGGATATTGCATTTCTTCGTTGCCCCAATTGCACCCCTGATGAGCACATAGCATGGCAACCACTAACGCATGTGGAATGCTCCCAGTGGTACTTCCCTTCAGATACTTCACGATGTTTTGATGAATCAAATACCCCACGTCGATAAACTCGCCCATAATTATGGCCATTTTCGCCGTTATCTCATACTGATGCGATGAAGGCAATAACTTGGCACAAATAAACATGTTCCACGCCTTGGCGTATCGATTCGATCTTGTTCTTTGGGAATATGTGAGGTGGGTTGTCGACTTTGTAAGTCCACCGTGCCGTTGTGATGACAACTCTCTAATGATATGCTCCAAGTCCGTTTCCTGATGTGCCCCTGTGATCCAATTGGCAGCCCCTCGTGGTGGTGTCTCGGTGATTCTCAGAATGGTTCTGATAGCAGAAGTTCTGTAGGCTATCTCAACACCTCGAACCATAGAGGTATCATTTATGGTGACTTTGGCATTGGCGTAAAACTCTTGGACTATGCTCATCGGAATGGGCGCGGGAGATGCAGTCAGTCCACCCCAGCCTCGTTCCTGGATCATGGCACAAAGCTACCCATCCTAGCCTTCTGGTTTGAATCTTTTTTCCTTGATAAATGTTTTTGCTACGATCTGGTTGTACTCCTGCTGGGCTTCCAGATACAAGAACTTGGTGTGGTCAACAATGTCATCCTCGTGACTGTCGGAGGAGGATGAGGAAGATGAAGATGGTCGTGCTCTTTTTGGACCCATTTGTAGATATTTGAGCAAGAATAAAGATGAACTTACTGAGAATGAACGAGAATTTGTGATGTGCTAATCTCTCAACTTGTTTCTGCCAACCCAATTAGGAGCCCTAGCTTTATAGAGTGGATGAGAGCGTGGGTTAAGCTTTGAACGTGGAGAGAATCGTGGAGATGTGATTGAGAAAAGCACGGTTTCAATTTATAACTGATAGAGAAATAGAGACATGAGTTATGGAGAGGGAGAGATTTTCGCGTCTGTTATTATCCCAAATGAGAGTCCAAATGGTCCACAACTCTTTTTTAAAATGTTCAGATCTGTCTTTAATTCGATCTTGTCGCATGAGACGGCGAGAGTAGTGTAGTGTAGGTGGTGGCGCGTCTTGAGAGTTCTGAGAATATTTGTTGGCCAAATTGACTTGGCACGCGGCCGCACGAGTTTGTACTGCCTAGGCTGCGCCGTCGCGCTAGCCTGATATCTGTAATGCTCAAGTTCAACTCCATTTTGCCTATCAGTGATGCTTTCCAATGATGGTTCCTGCATAGACATTAATGCACATTATTAAGATATGAATTAGTGACCTCATAATGCTATCATCTTGCAAATATTCGCAAAGCAATTCTTGCTACACACTTAAGCATGAAAATCTAATATCCTATTAAAAATGAATAAGATATAACTAACTAAAGTAATTCAAAATGAATAACTAAAAAGTCAATGGGCGTAGAAATAATGGGTTGCCTCCCATCCAGCGCTAAGTTATAGTCAATTAGCTTGACTATCTCTAAATCTCACGTCACATCAAGAATTGAGGTGTCTTCCTTATTGTCCACCGCACCCCGAAATTTAATGACTTCAGCTTTCATTAACAGTTTTACCTTCAACTCTGAACTTTTTCCAGTTACACACCTCAATGGTTCATAATTCCTCGGTCTCTGTACCTCATCCTTTAGGCTGCGATCTACCAAGTCCACCAAGAGGCATTCTTCTTCATCCGTTGGGAACTTTATTACCTTAAAGACATTGAAGGTGACCTCCTGATCATGTACACGCATAGTGAGTTCCCCTTTTTGCACGTCTATCGAAGCTCTACCTGTGGCTAAAAATGGTCTTCCCAGTATTATTGATATGCTTTTGTCCTCTTCGTAGTCTAGAATGATGAAGTCAGCCGGAAAAATAAACTTGTCCACCTTAACCAACACATCTTCAACAATTCCCCGTGGATACGTGATGGATCTGTCAGCTAGCTGTAGAGAAATGTTTGTCGGCCTTGGAGCCGGCAATCCCAACTAGTTAAACACTGACAACGGCATCAAATTTATACTTGCCCCCAGATCACATAAACACTTACTAAATTTCATCTTCCCAATTGTGCACGGAATTGTGAAGTTGCCTGGATCTTTCAGCTTTGGAGGTAGTTTGCGCTAAAGCACTACACTGCATTCCTCGGTCAAGGCTACCATTTCAAACTCATCTAATCTTCTCTTCCTTGACAATATACCCTTCATGAACTTTGCATAGCTTGGCATCTGTTCCAATGCTTCGGCGAAAGGTATATTAATTTGCAACTTTTTGAATACCTCCGGAAACTTGTTGAACTGTTTGTCTTCTTTCTTCTTAATTAACCTCTGCGGATACGGTACTTGAGGGTGAATTGGTGGCTTTGGACTCTTGACCTTCTCTTCTGAACCTGCTTTGTCTTTCTCTTTCTGCTGAACCTTAGACTTTTCCAGATTTTCCTCCTCTCTAGTCACTTGCTCTGCCTCGCCCGGCCGTGCGGCCTCCTTAGTACCATCAGGCGTGGGAGCGCAACTTGCAGAACATGTCAAATCTTTCCCTGATCTCAATGTGATCGCTTGACACTGCTCCTTCCCGTTTCTTCTTGGATTTGTCTTAGTGTTACTTGGCAATGAACCCTGGGGCCTGTTGTTAAGCATACTCGCCATTTTCCCCATTTGAGTCTCCAAATTCTTGATAGCCACTACTTGGCTTTTGATCACGACTTCTGTATTTGCCATGTATTTCAACATCATCTCCTCCATCTCTAATTTCTTTTCTGGCTGTGGTGCAGCTGGAGTGTGATGTTGTTGTTGAGAGAATCCCGGTGGAAATGGTGGTTTTGGTGTAAACTGTGGCTGAGATGACTGTGACTGGAATTGATGATTCAGCTAAAACTGACTTTGTTGATTTCTTTGGTTCTTCGACCAACTAAAGTTTGGATGATTTCGGTTGTTAGGGTGGTATGTGTTCTAAAATTGACTCTGGTCTTTCCTGTAGTTGCTCACATATTGCACCGACTTCGAGCTGATAGCACATTAATCCGTGGAGTGTGACCCCGCACAAATCTCATAAACGAAGGCAATTGTTTTCACTTTGCTTTCTGCCAAAGTATCTATCTTCTTAGCCATAGTCGCCATCCTGTGTCAAATAAAGCGTGTAATCGCGTCTACCTCCCACACACCGCAACCTGGAAACGTGACATCCGAGTTTGTAGGATTTTGATAATCATTATGACCATAGTCTCGATAAGCGTATAAGCCACGGTCATAGCCCTTTGCCCATAATGCCCCCCTCCTAATTACCGCATCCATAATCGGTCCTCGACCGCCATCCCAAACCATTGTAGAAGGAGTTGATCACCATCCAATCTGGCATACCGTGATGTGGACATTTTATGAGCATCTCTTTATATCTTTCCCATGCCTCATATAAGGACTCGCCTTGTTGTTGCTCAAACTGAGAGATAGTTGTCCTCATCTTTGTAGTCTTAACCATTGGAAAGAACTTGGCTAAGAATTTCTGTGCTAAGTCCTCCCATGTAGTGATTGACCCTGACGGCAAAGAATGTAGCCAACTTCTAGCCTTATCCCTCAATGAAAATGGGAATAGCCGTAGTCTAATGGCATACTCCGTCACACCATTGTATCTGAATGTATCACAAATCTCGATGAAGCTCAATAGGTGTTCATTCGGATCATCCGTGACAGCACCCCCAAACTGAACCGAGTTCTGCACCATCTGAATAATGCCCGATTTGATTTCAAAGGTATTAGCTGCTATCGCCAGTTTGACTATGCTCGACTGTAGTCCGCTTATGTTTGGCATGGAATACTCCCTTAGAGCCCGATGCTCTTCTCTTTGCTCAAGTCTCGGTTCTTCCGCCATTCTGGATGTTGTATTATCTAACTGCGCTTGCAAATTTCTCCGCACACTCGCTTTCCAACCTCTTCCATTTATGTTATCCTGCGCTGGTGTTAATTCTATGTTGGATGATCGCGTGTGCATAAAAATCCACAAGTTCCTGAAACAAAAACTGCAACAAAAATAGAAATGAGAAACGATCAAAATTGTCTAAGTCATACAATATAGCTTTCAACTAATGATAATTATTTAAATTCAATGCCTTTCCCCAGCAACGGCACCAAAAACTTGTTGCCTCTTTTTCAGTTCTGATAAAAGAGCTCTAACTCATTCAAGCATATATGTGTCAACAAGTAATACAGAGTAAGTAGAGTATCGATCCCATAGGGAAAGTTGTTAAATTTAAACTACTATGCATCAATTAACTCACTGTATTTATATGCTTAGACTAATGAATATAATTATTTAATTAAACTAATTGTAACTAACAACTAAAAATAAGTATACTAATGGAACGAATATAATCTGGAAATAATGGGACCCTAACTTCATTTAATATTTCATCTAATTGCCACTATCATGCAAGAAGTGTTCACATATCATAAGAAAATAGCCAAGAGCGTGAATAGAGTTATAACCATTTTTCAATGCACTATAACCTACTTACATAGCATCCACAGATGATAGACTCCATGTAATCATCAATACAACCAAAACCACTATATGTTTATGTGAAATTGCAATTATATTTATTTTAAGCACAAGCCCTTACTCTAGCTCATACGGTGAAACAATATATGTCTATCTGATTCACAAAATATGCAAGCCATATACAACAACCCCATATTTGTATGATATCATGATTACAATCCATACTTGCATGTTCATTGTCAATTCCATACAAGCACTGAGACTAATGGTGATCATGCATTCATACATTTAAAACTATCATGACAGAATTCCCATATGATATGCAAAACAACCCTAGCATTTAAGCATGCAACCAAACTACATATTAAAATCCGTTAGAATCCCATAATGGAGTTTAGTTCATGACTGAAACAAAAGCCATTATGGGATCAACGTTAAGCATGATTACAAAACAAATAATTGAAAGATGAAAGATAGAACGATCAAACCCAATTACAGATTTAGAACCAATAATAACATTCAAATCCTCACAAAAATCCAGTAAATGATAATAAAGAACTACAATGACAAAGAATCCCAAGAAGAATTGGAGAATTAGACGTTTTGGCCTCGTTCTACGTTGGAATCTCCCTCACAGTGTAAACCCTAGTTACGATATAAAAAATACGCTAAAAGTATCAAACCTTCTATCTGACACCAGTCAGAATTGTTTTAAAAACAATTATAACTTATTTAATTAAAAATTAAAATAAAATAAATACACAACTTTAGCATCTGGCCCTCCAAAGACGTTTCTCATGGCGCGAAGACTTGCGTAAAGTATGCCCTATCCGGTTGAAGTCCTCATGCTTGGCAAGCTCTCTCTCAAGGCTTTTATGCCGCATGAACCGCAAATTGCAAGTTCAGTTCGGTTACGTCATCTGTCTTTGTTGTTGCGACTTGTTCATTCATGCTTAGTTTTCTTCCATGCTTGATCTCCTTTCTTTATATTACCTTCATGTCATGCAAATCGCCATTTGTGCCTCTCCTTCATGCATCAATTAGCCTCGTGCCCTCCAATACCACCAAAATTAAGCCAATTCCTGCACTTATTCACCCAACAGGAGTTTTAAGTAAATGTAATGCAAAATATCATGAAATGCAACTAAAACACAATAAAATGCACTTGAGATGGGCATAGTTCGCGTGAATTAGTATTCAATAAGTAGGTAAAAATACCACTTATCAACCACCACCAGTGAGTATCATTTTTCGCCAAGGCTGGCAGTTGGGATAGGCCCAAAGAGATCCATATGCAATAGTTGTAGGGGCCTATCATCAGAGTTGACTGCCTTACTTTTGAATGACCTCTTCATTTGCTTTCCAAGCTAAAAAGCTTTGCATGGTCTTTCTTTGACAAAACTTAGCTTTGGCAAGCCTAAGATTAGATCTTTGAAGGCAAGCTTTGACATGCTTTTGAAATTTAGGTGAGATAATCTCCGATTCCACAACCAGCTAACATCTTCTGAAGTTTTGGTGAACAAACAAGTTGTTTCTGACAAGCTGAGCTTTGCGAGATTCACCGCATACACATTGCCTTCCCTTGACCCAGTTAGCTTCAATGAGTTGGATTTCAAGTCTAGAACTTGACACTAGTTGTTGAGGAAGATTTCCTGATGTCATTTATCATATAATTGATTAATGTTTAATAGATTGTGCTTCAGTCCCTCAACATAGGCAACCTAGTTGAACAATATTGCACCATTTCCAATTGAGCTATATCCACGAGTCTTCCCAGAATTATTGTCTCCAAAAACAACTGCATGACTATCTTTGTCCTTGAAGTTCGATAAGAGAGCATTGCTACCAGTCATATGCCTTGAGCATTTACTATCGAGATACCAAATTGAGTCAGTGGATCTCTGTACCTGCAATATAAGTCGATCATTATTTTGGTACCAAAGCATATTTAAGTTATGACCTGTTAGTACCCTTGTGGACCCATACTTGTTTGATTTTAGGTCGATAATGTGTTGGATGATAATCATTAGAGTAACACAATGCATCTATATGCCCATATCTATGACTGGTATATCATTTAATATGAAGCATGTATGAGTGTATGTGTGTGTGTGTGTGTGTGGATTTCTTCTTATTAAGGACACGTGTGGATTATAGCTATTATCAGTCTTTCTTCTTGGCTTGACCTCTCTTTGCTTCCACAGTGTTATATGATTTCGAGGATTCATAAAGTAAAAGCCAACTCTATGTTTCATGTCGGGTTAGTTAGTAGAGTTAGTTTTACCTAACTCTACGCCCCTTTGAGGCTTGATCGTAGACTTTGGTCAACTTTGCAATTTTACAAATTCTAGACTAGTATGTGACTTATTATTCTTGGAAATAATAATTTAGTCCTAAACCTGATTGATTGGAGGCATTACTATGACTTGTGATCAGGGAGTCCATTGACAAGGAACAACGATTCCACATAGAAATTGTCTTCTCCAACTCCTCAATATTAGAGGTTGCGTTTAGTTATCTGCCTCAACCTTGCATTCTCAACCTCAAGGTTGGAGAGAGAGGCAGTACTTTGTAGAGTTATTTCCAACTCTAGTTAAACTTTCTTTTATCCTCTTGAAAAAGAGAATGGTCCTTTAATATAACCCTGAACAATTTCATATATTGATGTAGATCTACAGTGATATCATGTAATGAAATTCTATGATCATTAATATCTACATCAGAAGAGTTAAAGTCAATTACCTCACTGATGTCAATTTCTTGACAATCAGTGATTTTGCCAGTATCTACTTTTGTGGCCATCAAATATAGGTTGGCCACATGAGGTTTTTCATCTCCATTGGACTTAGAGCTTTAACAACCCTTTGAGTCAATCCATGACCCTTCAGTTACAAAGCCTCTTTCCTTTATATGAAATTCTTGTAGCCCTTGAACTCTTTCAATTTTAGGGCTGACTTTTTCTTATCTCTCATCAACTCTTCTCGCAGGGCTTGGTGCATTATGCGATATAGTGACCTGACTTTTTAAAATTATAGCACAAGTCTTTTCCTTAATCTCTATTGTTGCTACATTTTTTGTTGTTGAAGAACTTTCTTGGTCTGCTGTTGTTGCCTTTTCGCATAAACTTTCTCAGCCTTCTGACTAGCAGAGCTATATCTTCATCATTAAACTCTGCTACTGCTAGGGCTTTGGAGGCTGCTTCTGATTCTTTGAGAGAAACACATCTTTCCTTCTTCTTTCTTTTAGAAATGGTCTCTGTACGTTGGTTTAGCTCAAGCTCACAGGTAATAAGATTACCCTAAAGCTTCTACATAGTCATTTCATTCAAATTCTTTGACTCTCGAATGGCAGTGGTCTTGGCATCCCACTTGCTAAGTAGAACTTTCATGAACTTAATGTTGAGGTATTTATTTAGATATACCTTTCCATAAACTCTTAGAGAATTCAAAATAACATTAAACCTCTCATATGTAGTGATTATGTTCTCTCCAAGCACACGAGATAACATTTTATATTATTGAGTCATAAGAGACTGTCTATTCTCTCTGACTTCTTCGGTGCCTTCATGCATCACCAACAAGGATTCCCAGACTTCCTTAGCTGTTGTGCAGTTAAAAATATTTTTGAACAACTCATCTTCTAGAGCCATGAATAGAATGTTCTTGGCCCTCTTGTCCAGCTCCACCAGCTTTTTCTCATTGTATGTCCATTCAACTCTTTGCTTAACATCCATTTTATTTGAATCATCAGTTATTGATGTGAGCTTTGTTGGAATATATGGGCCATAGATGACTGCATCAAATAAATCTTCATCTATAGCATCTATGTATATTGCGACTAATGTGAAGCTATAATTAATAAAATATAATAGTAATATGCGGGTCCATCATTTACATCCCAATTCCAATGTATCTACTATATACATCAATATTTATTATTGGCATAATTTTGTTGTCTTATATAACACTCTTTATCGGAATCAAACCAAAGGCCGAGAATATGCCAAGTGTAATAAAACAAAGCTATATGATCAACAGATTATTATTCTATATTATCAACATCTTATACATCTATATAATAAAATAGAACCCATTTTGAATCTTTCATTTGACAAAGCACAAGGACGGTTTAGATTTCATCAATTCTTCCAACTTAATCTAAAGGCTCACATTTCATCTCACCCCTAAAAATTCCCGCCTAAATCAAATAACAATAATGATAATAAAAATAATAATAATATTAATAATAATAAATAATAATAAAAACAATAATTCTAATTATAATAATTACTACTATTATAATAATTATTATTATTATTTATTATTATTATTATTATTATTATTATTATTGTTTGTTGTTGTTGTTATAATTATAATTATTATTGTTATTATTATTATTATAATTATTACTATAATAATAATAATAATAGTAATAATTATAATTATAATTATTTTATTAATATTACTATTAAAATTATAATATTATTAGAATTATTATTACTATTATAATAATAGTAATAATAATAATTATTAATATTACTATTAATAATAGTAATAATTATTAATATTATTTTATTAATATTACTATTAAAATTATAATAATATTATAATTATTATTACTATTATAATAATAATAGTAATAATAATAATAGTAATAATAATAATAATAATAATAATTGTAATTATAATTATTATTATTACTATTATTATTATTATTATTATTATTATTATTATTATTATTATTATTACTATTATTATAATTATAAGTATAATTATTACTATTATTATAATTATTATGATAATAGTAATAATAATAGCTCATTTACAAAAATCTTACTATGGTAAAACCATTTATGAATGGAACATTGATGGTAAGACTGAATATCAGATTTATGAAACCATACATCATATTATGATGTATGCAACAGTCTGCAAACAGAATGATAATACAAACCATCAGATTTGTCGTTTCTTAGTAAATGGATTTACCGGCATTCTTAAAGGATGGTGGGATAATGCACTTACTGACAAACAAAGAACTAAAATTCTTCAATCCTATAAGAATGAAACAGATCCTATTTCTAAAATTGAAACAAAAAAGAGAAGATGCTTGTTACACTCTAGTTCAAGCAGTCATTCATCATTTTGTCGGACCAGGTCTTATAAACACTGATAGAAGTAGAGAACTCTTACAGAATCTTCGTTGCCCATCCTTAACCCATTTTAGGTGGTATAAGTACGTCTTTTTAATGAAAGGTATGCAAAGACCGGATGCTAACAGTGAACACTGGAAGGCCAAATTTATTGATGGACTTTCCACTTTCTTTGTTGAAAAAATACGTAAAAAAATAAGGGATAAACATGATCGTATGAGTATTCCTTATGATCAGTATATTCCTACGGCCATCTTACTTCTATAATTATTGAAGAAGGATTATCATTATGTAATGATATGAAACTTCAACAATTAATGAAAAAATAGAATCTCACCAAAAGACATGAGATAGGAGAATTTTGTGATCAATTCTCTTATGACACAAAATTACAGTATCCTCAAAAGGTTAAAAAACAACAGAGTTCAAAAACCCCTAAAACTTATCGAAGACGTTCTTCTAGAAAGTCTTCTAATAACAAAACCCCTGAAAAATCTACTAAAAAGAAGAAGTGTAGTAATAAAAAAGATAAATCTAAAGTAAAATGTTATAAATGTGGTAAAACATGACACTTCGCTAATAAATGTAAATCAAAAATAAAATAGAAACTTAATGAAATGTCCCTAGATAAGGACAACCAAAAATAAATTCTAAATTGTTTGTCTAGCAGTAATTTAGAACTAAGTTCAGATGATGATTTAGCATAAATCTATTCTGATTCTTATAATGAACAACGCCAAAATTATACAATGAATAATTATAATACCATTTGTAAGATCCCGAATTTTATTAAATGAAATTATTCAATTTTTATAATTATTATTTTATTTAGTAAATGGTTAAATTGATAAAGGGTTAAAGTTAAGGGTGATAGGTGAAAATTTTTGCAAAGTAAGCAAGTTGTCATAAAATATTCGTTTGGTCGGGGAATATTCTTTTTGTCGAGGAATATTAGTATGACGACACAATCATTGTTGGACCCGTGATGAGTGAGATTTATACCCGCGAATCAGGTCCTTTGTGGCTTAAGATGTGGCATGTTTTCTGTTATTTAGTTAGCTTATATATATTGTTGTTATTATGTTTAATCTCTATGATGCAGGGTTAATTAGGTCATTTCCAGCTTTAAGGAACAAAATAGTAATTTTCCACCCTCTGGCGTCGTAGCGCCATCATCAAGCCTTAGCTTGGCGCTGCAGTGAGAGACTAGTTTGCATGTTGACGTCACCCAGCGCTGCAGCGCTAGAGTTCCTTCATGAACTCGCGTTGTAGCGCGACCTTCAGTGTTTTTAAGCCTACGTGGCACTGCAGCGCCACCCATTACTTCATTGCTCACGCCGCAGCGTGAGCTTCAGTGTCCAGGTAGTAAAGTACTAATAATGACTTATATAAAGAAAGAGAAAGGATTCATTCAGACACAGCCACCATCAGTTATTACAGAGAGACATAGAGAGCGTAGAATAGTTTTCATTATAGTATTAATTAGTTAGCAGAGAAAGAAGTTATGCTTCAAGGAGGAAGAGTTTATTGCATCCGACATAGCTCAAAAGTTACACAGAGAAGAGAAGATTTGGAGACAGAACACTTCACAATAGGGGTTTTCTTATTCCAAATCTTCCATTTATTTGTGTATTACTAAGAATGTTAAATGTGTTAAAAATGTGTATTAGCACCATGGATATGAACTAATTCCATTTTTAGGATTGCAATGTAACCTTTTGTTTAGCTTAATTAAATTTCTCTGCTATTTATATTAATGAATCATTTTGTAATGGGTTGTTGTATTTCTTGCTTATTGACTGATTGCTCAACATAGAAATTGGTATTGATATTAATAGATATTGAAAAATGGATATTAATATTTAAATCTTAAATACAAGAACACTTGTTATGACCATGCCATTGGGAATGTGTGCATAATCTGTTTAATAGGATAGTCATATCTCTATTTGCCTTGTGTAGCCTTGAGACTAAGTTTAATGACCCTAGTCTAGTTATTTTGACCAATAGAAATATTGTGATTCATCTAGCTAGGGATGTGCATTTGACCTTCAACAGAAGCTTATGTGTAGTTCTGTTCTTGGCTGACCATTCCTTGATTCATTTGTAATTTGGAGAGTTAGGAGATTAGGCGACGCACTAGGGGAATTGTAATCCTAACTTGACTTCCTAGCATAACTACTTCTCTTATCTCCCTTAGTTTTAATCACATAGCTTAATACACCATCTCTTTTCACTTGTTTAAATAAGAAAGTATAGACTTTACTGTATTATTTTATTATCACTTAAGACTTCGTCCTCGTGGGTACGACACTCAACTTCGTCCTCATGGGTATGACACGCAAAATCGACCAACATGTCTTTGGCGCCGTTGCCGGGGACTTAGTATTATTTGTTTATCAATATTAACACTAAGTCATTACGATCTTAATTTAAACTGATATATCTATTTAACTCTCTTTTCAGGTAGTCTTCACTGTTTATGCCACCTCGAAGGGGTCGGAATATAATACCTCTCGATTCTGAGGTTGACAAAATGTACAGACGACTGCAGAGAGAAAAAACTCAGGACATACCTACTCCTGTTATAATGGCTGAGGAACTTCAGAAATCTTTAAGGGAGCATGCTATGCCTCACATCGTAGATTTGCAAGTGAGCATTCTCACGCCCACTATCCAAGCAAACACTTTTAAGATCAAGCTGGGCACCATCCAAATGTGCTCCAATATTCAGTTTGGGGGATTACCAAATGATGACCCCAATGATCACTTGATAAACTTCTTGGAGATCTCGGATATGTTTAAATGCAACAGAGTGTCTGACGATGCCATCAGACTCCGATTATTTCCATTCACCTTGAGGGACAAAGCCAAGAGCTGGCTACATTCACATCCGCCAGGCTCCATCACCACATGGGTTGACTTGGCTCAAAAGTTCGTGGCAAAGTTCTTTCCACCAGCCAAAACCGCCAGACTCAGGCACGAAATTACCTCCTTTATCCAGTTTAAATCAGAGTCCTTGTATGACTTATGGGAGCGATTCAAGGATCTTCTGAGAAAATACCCCCACTGTGGACTTCCAGGATGGCTTCCCATCCAGACATTTTATAATGGGTTATCCGGATCTACTCGTTCGAGTATAGATGCCGCTTCTAGAGGGGCCTTCATGTTTAAGCATCACACAGCAGGGTATGAATTGGTGGAAACAATGGCGGCCAATAATTATCAATGGTCAAATGATAGGCAGGCCCCTAGAAGACCAGCAGGGGTATATGAGGTTGACTCAGTCACACAATTAGCGGCTCAGGTTGCAGTGCTAACAAAAAGACTAGACACTATGGGAGTGCAAGCTATGCAGAATGTTTAGAGTGTCATGTGAATTGTGTCAAGGGAGCAACCCAACTGATTAATGTGCCATAAGCCCTGAGTCAGTTCAATTTGTTTCCAACTATGGGTGACAACAAAATGCAAATCTCTCTCACTCATTACCATCCGGGCTTGAGGAATCATCCAAACTTCTCATGGGGAAACAATAATAGCAATCAAGCACAACCTTCGACCACTAGGCCTAACTTTTCAAACCCTCCGGGGTTCCAAGCTCAAAATTAGTACAACCAACCACCACAGAGTTCTCATAATCAGTACCACCACCCACATCCTTAACAGGAAAGAAAATCGAGTTTGGAAGATCTCATGTCATGATATATTGCCCAAAACAAAACAAAGAGCAATAATAAAGAAGCTTCCATCTGGAACCTTGAAGTCCAAATGGGACAGTTGGCCTCTGCTTTGAACAGTCATCAACAAGGCACATTGTCGAGTGACACTGATGTCAACCCGAAACGTGATGGAAAGGAACAATGCAAAGCAGTTACACTCTAGAGTGGGAGACTTATAAATGAAAATTGTGGAGAGAGCTCTATAGTGCAAGAAGACGTGTCTGTAGAGGAAACTGTTATGGAGCAGAAAGATGATAAGTCTGGGGTGAGGAAAATGTGCAAGAAAATCCTACAACACCAACCCCGAGAGTGAACAAAGCCAGTCCTCCTATTCCACAGTTGCCATTCTACTAGCACCTGCAGAAACAAAAGCTTGATAAGCAGTTCTCTAAGTTCTTAGAGGTGTTCAAAAAGCTTCACATAAACATCCCGTTTGCAGAGGCGTTGGAGAAAATGCCGAGCTATTTCAAATTCATGAAATATATATTATCGAAGAAGGGGAAAATGGGGGACTATAAAACACTAGCTATGACAGAGGAATGCAGTGCCATATTGCAAAACAAGCTTCTACTGAAGCGAAAAGATCCTGGAAGTTTCACGATTCCATGCACTATCGGGGACCAATTCATTGGCAAGGCTTTGTGTGATTAGGGGCTAGCATCAACTTGATGCCTCTGTCTATATATAATAAGCTAGGACTAAATGAAGCCAAACCCACAAGTTTTATTTTGCAATTAGTGGATAGATCTCTTACTTACCCGAAGGGGATAGTAGAGGATGTTCTTGTCAAGGTGGACAAGTTTATCTTCCCAGTAGACTTTATTGTCCTAGATTTTGAAAAAGACAGGGAGGTCCCGATAATACTGGGCAGACCATTCTTAGCTACTGGGAGGACCCTTATAGATGTACAGAAAGGGGAGCTGACTATGAGAGTACAGGATCAGGAAGTAACTTTCAATGTGTTCAAATCAATGAAATATCCGAATACTCTTGAAGACTGCTTCCAGATTAAAGTGATTGATAATACAGTTAGGGAAGTATTCTCAGAAACCTTCTTGACAAGACCCTTTAGAAGCTACATTTGCAGGGTCTAGTACTATGGAAGAGCCCACTCATGTTGAATATGCCAAGTGGCAGGATGCACCACAGAGATCTAAGCAGTTCCAAAGACAGTTTAAGTCTCTGAATAATAATGAAGCATCCACTTCCAAGGCCCAACCATCGATCATAGAACCTCCTGTCCTCGAATTAAAGCCTTTGCCCACTCCTCTGAGGAATGCATATTTAGGGGAATCATCTACTCTACCTATTATAATCTCTGCATCTTTAGATGAGTGCCAGGAAGAGAAGCTACTGCTAGTGCTCAAGCAATATAAAATGGCCCTGGGTTGGTTAATTGCTGATATTAAAGGGATCAGTCCATCTCAATGCATGCACAAAATCTTACTGGAGGAAGGGTTTAAGCCGTCAATTAAACATCAGAGGCAGTTGAACCCCATAATGAAAGAAGTGGTCCGAAAGGAGATTATTAAATTGATAGATGCAGGCATTACCTACCCCATCTCAAACAGTCCTTGGGTCAGTCCCATTCAGTGCATGCCAAAAAAGGGTGGCATGACGGTTGTACCCAATGAGAATAACGAGCTGATTCCAAATAGAACAGTGACTAGATGGAGGGTGTGTATGGATTATAGGAAATTGAACAAGTCCACCTGTAAGGATCACTTCCCTCTTCCATTTATTGATCAGATGCTCGATAAACTTGCTCGGCATGAATTCTACTGTCTGCTGGATGGTTATTCTGGATATAATCAGATTTCAATTGTTCCCGAAAATCAGGAGAAAACAACTTTCACATGCCTCTATAGGACCTTTGCCTTTCAAAAAATGTCTTTCGGGTTGTGTAATGCTCCTGCAACTTTTTAGCGTTGCATGATGTCTATTTTATCTGATATGGTTGAAAAGATCCTCGAGGTCTTCATGGACGACTTTTCGGTATTCGGGAGCTCATTTGATAACTGCCTGGGGAATTTGACTATCATTCTTAATAGATGTGTTGAGACAAATCTTGTACTGAATTGGGAGAAGTGCCATTTCATGGTCAAAGAGGGCATTATTCTGGGCCACCGTGTATCTATTGGCAGTATTGAGGTTGACAAGGCTAAGATTGATGTCATTAATAATCTACCACTGCCTACATCAATAAAAGGGGTAAGGAGCTTTCTTAGGCATGATGTGTTCTATAGGCGGTTTATCCAGGACTTCTCAAAGATAACCAAACCGCTCTACACATTATTGTAAAAGGACATGCCTTTTTAGTTTGATGAAGCCTGTCTCATAGCATTTGATCTATTAAAGAAAAAACTCATTTCGGCTCCTATTGTGGTAGCTCTTGACTGGACTTTCCCATTTGAGCTTATGTACGACGCCAATGATTTTGCTATAGGGGCAGTGTTAGGCCAAAGAAGGGATAAGGTATTCCACATGATCTACTAAGCCAACAAAACATTAACTGATGCTCAGCTGAATTACACCACAACTGAGAAGGAACTGCTGGTAATGGTTTATGCGTTTGATAAGTTCCGTTCCTATCTCATTGGAATGAAAGTGATCATGTACACAGATCACTCAGCCATCAAATACCTGATAGAAAAGAAATATGCTAAGCCGAGGTTGATAAGGTGGATCACTTGTCCAGGTTGGAAAACCATCCTCATGCGGGAGATGCAAAAAAAGAAATAAATGAGTTCTTCCCGGATGAGCAGCTCTTTGTTTTCCAAAGCAAAGCCCCGTGGTATGCGGACTTTGCTAATTATATTGCTTGTCAAGTGCTTCCTCCCAACTTGAGCTATCAATAGAGGAAGAAATTCTTGAATGATGCAAAACAATATTTGTGGGATGAGCCTTTCTTATTCAAGCAGTGTTCAGATCAGATTCTGCAGAGATGCTTGCCAGAGGAGGAAATCGAAGGTGTACTCCATCATTGTCATTCCTAATGTACTCCAATCTGGGTTTTACTGGCCTACCATGTTCAAAGATGCACACATATTTTTATCGCACTGCAATAGATGCCAAAGGGTGGGAACCATCTCAAGAAGGCATGAATTGCCTCTACAGAATATCCTCAAAGTAGAATTATTTGATGTCTGGGGTATTGACTTCATGGGTCCATTCTTGTCATCCTACAACAATCTCTATATTCTTGTTGCGGGTAATTATGTCTCCAAATGGGTTGAAGCAGTTGCCTTGCCTACTAATGATGTGAAGGTGGTGCTTAATTTCTTAAAGAAAAATATTTTCACTCATTTTGGCACTCCTCGGGCAATAATCAGTGATGAAGGGTCACATTTTGCAACAAATATTTTGTGTGACGCCCCCAAAATTAGGTATACATCACCCATCTTGGGTCGCCACTTACATGGTACATAAATTCAAATACAACTTACTAATATAACTGTCGTGTACAATACGACATAAACTGTGAGTTTGAATACAAATATTGTCTACTAGATATTATACAAACTCAAAAGGAGTCCTCATTACAACTATTATCACACTATTTCACGGAATAGTGAGAGGACTACTAATGCTATCCTCCGGACCATTACTCCGCTCCCCGACTGTCGTCCCGCCTATGTTCTCATTTCAAGAGAACAAAGTGAAAGAAAGGGTGAGCTCAACTAGCCCAAAGAAGAAATATTATGACTAAGATAATGCAGAATAAATTATCATTAGCCTTCAACACAGTGTTAAACCGATAAAATACAATAGACAACCCGGTTTAAGCTGCAGTTTGAATACGTAATCCATTAAAAGAGTCAAGTAGAAAATAAAGTCTACTATCTTTTAGGTTTTAAAAGGTTTTCATAAATTTATATCACTAAGACTCAAAGTGTGAGACCCCAGATTTTATTAATAAAGATTTAAATTTTGTCAAAATAATTTTTTTAATATTATGGTGTGAATTTGAGATAATATTATAGTTGTGGGTAGTATTTATAAATTTTGCAAAGTATGCAAGTGGTTATATTATATTCGATTGGTCTGGGAATATTAGGTTTAGCAGGAATATTCGTACAACTACTCAATCATTGGTGGACCCTAATAATGTAATTATTGTCGAATCGAGAAAACGACAAAAATATTTTATTAAAATAACGGCGGAAGTTTTACCGTGGTTTCTTGTTGAACTATTCAGTAGTAAAAATAAAGATGTCGTGTGGTTGCATAAGAGTAACTGCGGTATTGATTATTGATGCTTATGTGAGAAGTCACTCGGTTTGATTCCATTATCATTGTCGATTAATAATATGAATTATTATAGCGATAATGACGTTTTGTTTTATTCAGTATTATTAACGTAATAAAACGTAAACATCTTTTATATAAAATAGAATACTTTATTAAAGTTATTCTATAAATAGAATATATTATATTTTATTTTATTATAGTGTTGCATAGTGTTTTGCATAGTGTTTTGCATAGTATTGCATAGTGTTTGCATAGTAAAATATTTTATATAAATAGAATATATTATATTTTATTTAAAAGATTTTTCTTTAAATATGGACCGTCGATTAAAGTAAATCAATCTGGACCGTTCATGGATTAGTTACTATGCATTCCATTTTCCTATAAATAGAAGCTCATTCCTTCATTATTTTCTTATTTAATTCATTGAAACTCTCAGAGAGAAATTATAGAGAGAAGCTATAGAGAGAAAAATAGAAAGAAGAAGAAGTATTCGCTACTTCACTACTTCTATATTCAGGTTTTTTTACGGTAGTGGGTGTTATTCTTTCTTCTTGAAGAGAACTTCGTTATTCCATTCACTATTATTACATTGGAATAACTTTGTAAAAGTGGCATACCCTATACATAACTCGTATCACGCCAGATACCCTATACTTGGTGAAATCCTTATGTTATTCCATTGCTTATTATTTCATTGGAATAACTCGATACGCTGTGTTTACCCTATACTTGGTGACATTCTTCTATTATTCTCGTTGGAACATCCATGCTCATGTGTTTTACAGGACCGGTTAAAATCTTTATTATTATTCTCATTGGAACATCCATGTCGTGTGTTTTACAGGACCGGTTAAAATCTTTATCATTCATTGGAATATCCTATCGTGTGTTTTACACCGGATCCGTTCCATCTTTATTATTCTGTTGGAACATCCCGCTTGTGTGAATTTCACCGACTCGGGTTCGTTATTATTATTCTCGTTGAATAACCCGTCTCATGCTAAGTACCGCATGCATGGTGATTTCTTTTGTTATTCCATTCTTTATTATACCCAGTTGGTTAAAACTTTGACTTCTATACTCCATGAAATTAGTAGAATATCCTTGATATTTGCGTTTCATCCAGTATCTTTTCACGGAAATATTCTTCCGATCATTCTTGAATTTTACTCTCTAAACAAAGATATTATGTTGACAATTTGGACGTTAATAATTCATGGATTAAATAATTCTTGAACTTGTTTTATTGAATTATTATGTCATTGTCATCATCCTCATGTTATATTATGTTATCTTTGGCTTACGTGCATGGATGAACTTAGTATGATTATGACCAGGGATCATTCGGTATAATCATGACTTGATATAAATGATGTGACAAAAGTCCTCGTGTATTCTGTAATGCGTTGATGGATAGTTTTTTTGTATGATTATGACCGACTGGGGTGATTGGTATAGTCATGACCATTGATAATTTGATGAAAATCCTCGACCGTGGTACGTGGATAATTAGATGTGGTGGTTTATTTATTGTCGAGTCTCAAATGATAAAAATTGATGAAAACCTTTTAAAACCTAAAAGATAGTAGACTTTATTCTCTACTTGACTCTTTTAATGGATTGCTTATTCCATCGCAGCTTAAACTGGTTGTCTATTGTATTTTATCAGTTTAACACTGTTGAAGGCTAATGATAATTTATTCTCGCATTATCTTAGTCATAATATTTCTTATCGGGCTAGTTGAGCTCACCCTTTCTTTCTTTGTTCTCTTTGTGAAATGAGAACATAGCTTGGACTAGTCTGGGAACGTAAGTAATGGTCCAGAGGATAGCATTAGTAGTCCTCACTATTCGTGAAATAGTGTGATAATAGTTGTAATGAGGACTCCTTTTGAGTTTGTATAATATCTAGTAGACAATATTTGTATTCAAACTCCACACGATTTATGTCGATTATGTATACCTACGCTTATATTAGTAAGTTGTATTTGAATTTATGTACCATGTAAGTGGCGACCCAAGATGGGTGACGTATACAAAATTTGGGGGGCGTCACAGGTTGGTATCGTAGCTTAGGGATATGATCCACAAGCTAAGATGCTGAGATAAGAACTAGGAGGGAGGAGAGCGGAAATTCCTTCGCTAGTATATGACCTACCTAAGTTTATTTGTTATTTAATTGGTTTCACGAGTATAGGGATAATATTTGATATATTAATTAACCTTTTGCTTCACAAATTCTTTCGTGTAATAAGAGTGTAGCTAGGTCGAAAGCGGGGTATGATTGGAATAGTAATCAAGTGGTCATCATTTAGTAGTTATATTTGGTGAATCAACTAGGGTGAGGCGAACCCAACGTTGAAAGAGTGTTTGCCACTATCATACAAGATGTCTAATGACATACAACCTCGTGTCATCATAAGACGTGGTTGTGCTCATCCACTTCTTTGAGTATATTTCTGAGCACTACCTATATGATCTTGGTGTTTGTTTGAAGTATAATTCTCAATTTGAGACAGTGGAGATAATGATAAATCAAGAGAAGACTCACCATTGGGAAGAATATGATAGTAATCTTCTCATTTTTTCTTTGGGGTCTATTGGGTAAACCAAGAATAATTTCGTGGCCATATGATATCTATCATAACCTAGAAGCATGGCCTCCCATGTACGAAGGTTTCTTGAGCACTTCCCAAAGATTCTAATTTCTAAAGCAGTTTTTGACTATACATTTATGTAAGGTGTCATTGTGACGTCTTATCCAAAGTTGGGATGAAAGTCACAGTTGGTATTAATGTGACGTATTATCCAAATCTTGGACGAGAGTAATGATTTTGAATGATATTTATATCATTAATAAATTTCTTGACGTATTCTTGAAGATTTCTAGCCTACCCTAGAGCGTGAAATCGAATTTTGTATTGACCCCAAAGATAAAAAACCCATTTCTTAAACCCTCAAATATTTCTTCAACTAAAAGGATCTCATTTTACGAGGATTATGATGAAAGTCATAATAAAAGCATTGGACTAATGAAAATTATGGGTATATGAAGTATTAGTAAGTGTTATGATGAGTTATGTTGGTTATTATGTGAAAACATGAAAGTTTCTTAGAAATCACAAAAGTTGAAAATCGATTTTGGTGAAAACGTAATATGAAATTCAATTGACCATATCTCCTATTATATTTTGAATTTTTGAGTGTGGTCAAGTCCTAGAGTTAGATCTATGAGTTACCTAACTAATCCAAGTGGAATTACTGGAAAAGGTGTTGTAGATTTTGTGTGGACTGATTTTAGCAAAGGAGGCCAAATTTATAAATTTTGAAAATGCTACTTGCCCAGAAACTTTAAGGGGCTGTTTCGGCCACTTAAATTATGAGAAAAATTCTGGCCTTTTGGGACATGAAATTATATGGTATAAAGTACCTCCTGTCCAAAAATGAGCTCATTCTCGACTTAAAATGAGCAAGTTATGACTATTTCAATATTTAGGTTTTTCCGAAAAAACGCTATAAATCAAGTTCTATAACTCCGATGACCATGAAATTTAAACCGGAAGCTCGCGTTAACATGTGTAAGGTCCTGCCAAGATTTGGGAATTTTTGGAGTTAAACTTGAGGTAGCTAATTTCTTAAGGAATTAAGTGGAAATTGATTTTTGAAAAATAGTAAATGAATTTTAAAAATTCGAGAAAAATATATTTTCATTATGGGACTATATTATGCTAAATCCCAGAAAAGAAATATTTTTGGGACTGATTTGGTATTTTTATGAAAATAGTTTAGTTACTGAACATATGAGTTAAATATGTTATGTGAAGTAACAAAGTTGAAAATAGGATTTTATGGCTAAAGAATCCTATATAGAGTATATGCATATATTTTTTGATGAGGATTTGATAATTGGTGATGATATTTTATGAGTATGGCATTTTGAATGATTAAATGCATTATATGGTAAAGCGTAAACAATTGAGATAAATTGTTTATAAATTTAAGAAGTGATTAAAATATTATTATAATATTAATGTTATTAGATTATGAGATTATTAAGTGATTGATAACATGGGGATATTCTTGAATCCTGGATAAATTATATTATAAATGTTTAATATTTATCCTTTATCTCATTTGATTGATTCTTTATATCATTATCCTCATGCTTATATTATGTTGAAAGTCATCTGTGGCCTGTAGTGCATAGATGGACTTGGTATGATTATGACCAGGGATTGTTTGGTATAATCATAACCGTAAATGAATACACGATTATCTTTGGCCGTAGTGCATGGATAATTGTGGTCGTGATACTAATGAATACACAGTTATCTTTGGCCGTAGTGCATGGATAATTTGTGGTCGTGATACTAATGAATACACAATTATCTTTGGCCGTAGTGCATGGATAATTTGTGGTCGTGATACTAATGAATACACGATTATCTTTGGCCGTAGTGCATGGATAATTTGTGGTCGTGATACTAATGAATACACGATTATCTTTGGCCGTAGTGCATGGATAATTGTGGTCGTGATACTAATGAATACACAGTTATCTTTGGTCGTAGTGCATGGATAATTTGTGGTCGTGATACTAATGAATACACGATTATCTTTGGCCGTAGTGCATGGATAATTGTGGTCGTGATACTAATGAATACACAGTTATCTTGGTAGTAGTAGTGCATGGATAATTTGTGGTCGTGATACTAATGAATACACAATTATCTTTGGTAGTAGTGCATGGATAATTTATGGTCGTGATCTTAATGAATACACAATTATCTTTGGTAGTAGTGCTTGGATAATTTGTGGTCGTGATACTTAATGAATACACAATTATCTTTGGTAGTAGTGCATGGATAATTTGTGGTCGTGATACTAATGAATATCCTTGGCTCAGTAGTGCGGGGATGATTCGATGATATGGATTAATTATTGGTGAGTCTCAAAGAATGAAATATTAATTCTCGGATGTGGTAAAAGTCATCTTTGGTAGTAGTGCATTGATAGACTTGGTATGATTATGACCAAGGATTATTCGGTATAATCACGAGTCAGATTGAAAACACGAATATCCTTGGCCGTTGGTGCATGGATAATTCGTGGTCGTGATACTATTAAGTCTGCGTCTCAAAGATTATTGGTTTTCTAAATTTGTATATCTTTGCTTTGTAGTGCAAAAGATGAATTGTTAATGAATAGCTTGCGCAGATTTCAAAGATGAATTTAATATTTTTAAACGATAAAGGTATTCAAGGTATCCTCATCTCTTTATCATACCGTGTACGCACTCTAATTTTGAGGGCTTAAATTCCATAAGGAGGGGAGATTGTGAGACCCAGATTTTATTAATAAAGATTTAAATTTTATGTGAAATAATTTTTTAATATTATGGTGTGAATTTGAGATAATATTATAGTTGTGGGTAGTATTTATAAATTTTGCAAAGTATGCAAGTGGTTATATTATATTCGATTGGTCGGGAATATTAGGTTTAGCAGGGAATATTCGCATAACTACTCAATCATTGGTGGACCCCATAATGTAATTATTGTCGGATTGAGAAAACGACAAAAATATTTTATTAAAATAACGGCGGAAGTTTTACCGTGCTTCTCGTTGAACTACTCGGTAGTAAAAGTACGAAGAATCGTGTGGTTGCATAGTAACACACCAGATTGATTATTGATGCTTATGTGAGAAGTCACACCGGTTTGATTCCATTATCACGATTAATAATATGAATTATTATAAGCGATAATGACGTTTTTGTTTTATTCGTATTATTAACGTAATAAAATGTAAACATCTTTTTATATAAAATAGAATACTTTATTAAAGTTATTCTATAAATAGAATATATTATATTTTATTATGCATAGTGTTGCATAGTGTTTTACATAGTGTTTTTGCATAGTATTGCATAGTGTTTGCATAGTAAAATATTTTTTTATATAAATAGAATATATTATATTTTATTTAAAAGATTTTTCTTTAAATATGGACCGCCGATTAAAGTAAATCAATCAGGACCGTTCATGGATTAGTTACTATGCATTCCATTTTCCTATAAATAGAAGCTTATTCCTTCATTATTTTCTTATTTAATTCATTGAAAACTCAGAGAGAGAAATTATAGAGAGAAGCTATAGAGAGAAAAATAGAAAGAAGAAGAGTATTCGCTACTTCACTACTTCTATATTCGGTTCTTTTTACGGTGAAGTGGGTGTTATTCTTTCTTCTTGAAGAGAACTTCATTATTCCATTCACTATTATTATTCGTTGGAATAACTTGTAAAAGTGGCATACCCTATACATAACTTTGATACGCAGCATACCCTATACTTGGTGAAATCCTTATGTTATTCCATTGCTTATTATTCATTGGAATAACTTTTGTATACATGCCAGTTTACCCTATACTTGGTGACATTCTTCTATTATTCTCGTTGGAACATCACATGCTGTGTGTTTTACACCGGACTGGTTTAAATCTTTATTATTATTCTGGTTGGAACATCCTGCATGTTTTTACAGGACTGGTTTAAAATCTTTATCATTCTGTTGGAATATCTATCATGTGTTTTACACCGGATCCGGTTCCATCTTTATTATTACATTGGAACATCCTGCTTGGTGTGAATTTCACCGAATTGGTTCCGTTATTATTATACATTTGAATAACCTTTCTATGCTGAAGCACCGCATGCATGGTGATTTCTTTTGTTATTCCATTCTTTATTATACCCAATAAGTTAAAACTTTGACTTCTATACTCCATGAAATTAGTAGAATATCCTTGATATTTGCGTTTCATCCAAAGATATCTTTTCACGAAATATTCTTCCGATCATTCTTGAATTTTACTCTCTGAAAACAAGATTATATTGACAATTTGGACGTTAATAATTCATGGATTAAATAATTCTTGAACTTGTTTTATTGAATTATTATGTCATTGTTGTTAGGTTTGTAATATTCATGGGCGCAATCAAATTGCAAAATAATGCGGAAGCGTGTAAAAATCAGAGTTTAAAAATTATTTACAAACCATAAAACCCGGATCACCCTTTATGCATAATTATTAATTAAATGAAAAGATAAAGAATAAATCATACCCTTGAAGATCGAGCTTCTTCGGGTACAAGTTCACCTCCAAATCCTTTCGCGTTCAATCTTGAATCCACCGGGTTTGGTTCCTTCCTTTGATCAACGTTAGCCACCCAAATGTTTGGCCTCAGAGGTGATCCACCAAGAAGAAGAAAATTCAAGAAAGGGGTGGTGGCTCAAACCCTAGTTTTTCTATCTATATAAAAAGGTACTCTCCCAACTATTGGAAATATGTCGTATGTTGAAAAAGTCAACAACTCCTTTACCCATAATAAGACTCCTCTTATTTATAGATGTGGGCAACCCACCTTAACAATTAAGGAATTGGGTTTTATTTAATTAATTAAATTCTTTTAATTAATTAAGCTCCTTAATCTTATTAGGGATAATTAATTAAACTCCTTTAACTAATTTTTCTTCCTAATCCAATTAGGAATAAATGAGAGTACTTATATTAAATTAATTCCTAAACTCTTTTAGAAATTAAAATAATAATAATTGTAATAATATTAATAAGACTCCTCTTATTAATTTATATTTAATATTTCTAAAATATTAAATAATAATATTAAGTTATTTAATTTATTCTATCACCATAGATTAAATTAAATATACTTAAATATATTATTACGATTATGCCATTAACTTCTTAAATAATTATTCTTCCTTTTATGGTGTGTGACCTTTTAGGTTCTCCATATTAAACCTAGGTTGTGAATAAATCAATTAGAACAATTCTAATCTTATTTAAATAAATAAATTAAAAAATTAATTTATTTAAATAAATAATATTTATTCTACAATAGGGATAAGCCTCCCTAGCGATTAACGACTTTCCGATAATATAGATTTCAACATTAATCATTAAAGAACCTTTGAGTAAATAGTTAATGTACAATTCAATCCTTCCACCATACAATGTCCCAATTAAATATAAGACATGGAATTACCGTCAAGTCTTATTTTATTTAATTATATGTATTTCGATCCTTAAATACACAACTCAAATAATGCAAATTAGAAACTCCTTTCTAATTTCATTCGCTTCGCCAAGGACTACTTTGGGTTGTCATTTATCGAATCACATAGGACATTTCTCTTCTTTTATTAGAAGTGGTAGATTCTTTATTGATCATAGATTATCTCCATGTACAACTTATTATACCCAAGCATACCCTTTGATATACCCTAAGGGTCTTAAGGAATAAGTCAAAGTATAACTCATCATACACAAGATACTATGATGATCTCAAGTCCAAGGATTACTTGTACTACTATCACTACAGAATTCTCTATTGACAGCAAATAAAACTCCATTAGGTATTCCTTAGCGAGCCACGTTCAAATGAACTTATTCTCTAATAAGCACCTATATACTTGCTTTAGTGTTTCCACACAAATGATCATGAGATCAATCATCCTCATCCAATGAGCAAAGAACGTATGTACCAATCTATCCGGATTCACTAATCCCCAATTTAGTAATCCAACGATTGGGAACTATTTTAGTTTTAAGCTTTCAAAGAATTTAGATCTCATTAGAATGATCATCATCATTATTCTAAAAGCATTGCTTAAAACTATGGGTTTATCACATATTATAAAACAAAGATCATGTAGATAATTAAAAGCCTTTAATAAATTAATACTTTTTATTAATAAATGAATAAGATTGTTACAAAGTATATGCTTTATCATCAAACATGATTGGCTTGTGTGCATACTACTTTCAATCTCCCACTTGCACTAAAGCCAATCGTCATGGTATCTTATACTCTTCTTCTCTAAGTGACGATTATCCTGCTGTTGGATAAGCTTTAGTTAATGGATATGTAATGTTGTTCTTGAGAGTCCACTATCTCTATAGTGATTTCCCATCTTTCAATGATTCTAATAATCAAATGAAAGTGCCACAACACATGTTTAGATCCAAGATGAGACTTAGGAACTATTCCTAGTTCTGTAATGAACTTTTAATCCAAACAATCAACTTGCCGCTTCATTTATAGCTATATACTTTGTCTTTATCACTAAACCAGCAACTCTTTGCTGTTTGGAACCTTTCCAATTCACTGCACCACTATTCAAGGTAACACTTTACCTTAAAGTGGATTTTCGGTCATCTTGGTCTGTCTGAAAAACTTGAGTCTGTAAAGCCCTCTAGTTTTAATTCAAACCCACCATGTATGTTCACATCCTTAGTGCCGGTTAAGAACTTTAAGATGTTTTTCACTGTCTTACAGTGATCTTCTCCAGAATATGACCGATCAACATCAGGTCTTGTATATTTCATTGCATACATGATTGTCACTCATGCGATCTCTCTTCTTTGGAGTCTACGGGGACTATTAAGAGAGATACACTCCATAGCTCATCTACATGAGACATCTCATGGAGTTTGCCATGCTAAACGACTTTAGCATCAAATGAATATACGTTCCTTGGGTTAAGTCGAGCATCCTCTTAAATCTATCTATATAGATTTATATCCCCAATTAAGATACTCTTCCAAATCATTCATGGAGGAATGTTTAGACAACTTTATCTTTACTCGATTGTAGCATTGGTATGTCATTCCTCATCCGTAGTATATCAACATATAATACTAGAAATTTCACGACGCTCCCAATCGACCCTTTTGTACACACTAGAAAGTCTTACCTCATCGAATGTAACTCGGATCATCATCTTCTATGATGTGTACCTCATCATCATCATCCATAATGAATCCATACCTCCTAGGTATCTTCTTGGTACTATTCCGATTTACGATTCTTTGTGAGTGTACAATAGGTTCTATCTACGAGTTCCTCTTATTTGACTTATAGTATTTTGTGGTTCTTCAACTCTTCAAGATCTATTATCCTCCCACTAGCCCCTTCAATGATAAACACCTTTATCTTAGAAGGAAGCGTGTTTCGTAACAAACACCTTTTGCTAAATAGGATTATAGAACATTTACCCTAAACTTACTTTAGGATGTCCCACAAATCTGTACTTGTCAAATCTTGTCCCAAGCTTATCCTTTGAAACCTTTTCACATAAGTTGGACAACCCCTTATCTTAACATACTTAAGATTAGGAATCCTCCCTGTCCATAACTTTTATGGAGTCTTGGGGCTGATTTTGAGCTTACCTTTTCTGTAGATATGCAGCCATTTCTAGGACATGATCCTAGAAGGATACTGGAATGTCGGTAAAATCATTATGGACCGCACCATGTCCAACAAGGTACGATTTTTCCTTTCAGATACATCAATCAATTATTGCGTATCAGGAGGCGTCCATTATGAAAAACCATTTAAGATGATCTAGAAACTTATTTCACAAGTATTTATTCCTTGATCTAATCAAAGAATCTTAATACTTTGCCAATTTGTTTCACTTCTGAATTCTTTGAACCTTTCAAATAATTCACACTTGTATTTCAATAAATACATACATTCAACTCTTTGAATGATCATCTCCTTTTCTTATACTAGTTTGTTCAATGTGCAAAATATATTTTCACGTAAGTCAAGTATACAAAATCCATTAAGTAATATTCCAGTTCTATACAAAACATTATTATTATAAATAGAACAACAATTGTTCTTAATTATAATACCAAAAATTTTATTGTCCAACAATAAAATGGAAATAATGTTTCTAACAAGAATTGGAATACAATAACAACTTATTGACTTAATAGATTTGCCCGTAGGCATTGCTAAACTATAAGTTTCTATAGCTAATGTTGCAACCTTTGCTTCATTTCCCACACATAGGATTACTTATACTTGTTTAGCTTTCTACTTCTGTTTGGTCCCTTCATAAATCTATATTTATGATAACCAAAGTCGGTATCCAATACCCAAGTAGAACCTTGACTTAAAGAAAAATTTATTTTAAATTATGAACAAAAACTGTATTGTAACCGAAACTTCACTAAGCTTCTTTGGTTAGCCTCTGCAAGATGCTTCTCGCAGTTTCTTTCCAGTGTCCAGGCTTATTGCAGTGGAAGCAAACTCCTTTGCTATACGTATCAGTTTTGTTCTTATTATCCTTTGTTTACGCCTTTCTGTTTACCTTCTTTGAATCGTTCTTCTTTTCAGAAGATCCTTTGGCCCCTACCAGTAAGACTTGGTTTTTCTTGGTTGGAAAGTGACTCTCAACATTTTTCAACATATTAAGCAAATCAGCGAGGCTGATATCTAGCTTGTTCATATGAAAAATTCACAACAATTGTGAAAGGAGTCCGGGAGTGAGTGCAAGATCAAATCTTGGCTCAACTCTCCATCCATGATAAAACTCGTTGTCCTAATTGATCAATCAAATTGATTATGTTAAGAACCTTTTTGTCTGTACTATAGTGCCATTGGCCATTCTAGATCGGAAGAGCTCCTTAGATATCTGATATCTATCAGTCCTACTTTCCTCACCATCAACTACTTGATGTGCGGGGAATATAGTAGAGAGCATCCATAGTTTCATCCGACGTGAAGCTCGTTACTCATGGATGCGAGCATGATGCATTAAGCCAATCGTGCATCATCTTGCCACTTTCTAAAAGTAGCAATCTCTTCCTCGGAGGCATTATTCGCAACCATTGCGAGGATAGGCGTATTAAGGACATAAGATAATTTTTCAAATATGAGAACTATTCTCAAATTCCTTAACCAATCCAGTTTAATTTGGTCTCGATTAATTTAGCATCTAATATGCTTCATGATGATAGTAATTTTAGACATTGTAAAATTTCGTAAATGAATTTGTAATTAACAACATTTTAACATACATTCTTTTATTAATTACCAAAATAATTTAGGTCTTGTTTTAAATTGGTATCTCCCACTATTTTCTTCAAACTATATTACCCTCACTTATATAGTTCTAAGCAAAATCTAATTAAAGATTTGCTAGTGAGAATAAGGATCCCATTTCAAATGTATATAGCCTTGTGGTGACACAACAAACTATATATAAATAAATAGGTAGACAACTTTTTGTCAATTACATCAACTATGCAACTCCTTTTCTTTTGCCTCTTAGATTATTTTGATCAAGTGGTGGCACATCCAGAATCAAAATTATCCAAGTTAAGTCCCACCTAGCACTCCATATATTCAAAAAGAAAAATATCATCCTTGTGGTGACACAACAAAACAATATTGTTCAATTTTCTTTATAAGCATCAAATGTGATAAATTAACATCTTAAATACTTAATACTTGCCTTGTGGTGACACAACAAACTCATATTAAATATTTAATACTCTATTAATTTTATCATGCTAGAAGGCGACGCTCGATATTCCAAATATCTTTGAACGCTTAGGACTTAATATAAAAATTGAGGGGTTTGTTATTAATTTGTCTCATCTTGTTTAAGGCATTTACATATATATATAAAATACGCCTTATATTAATTAACATGCGAAGCATGTTTGCATAATATATATATATATATATAGTATAAGCATGCACATATAGAATACTATATTCTACCCGGATTGATTATGGACTTTTATTCTAGTTTGGTTCACTAGAGCCACCAAGTGAACCAAAAGGTCAAACCCTAGGGGTGCAAGAAATAATATTTAAATATAACTATATTACATTTAAACCCTGCTCCATTACAAACGGGTCTTCAAACGCTCCTTGCTCTTTGATCTCCAATTTTTTTCAAATTAATTCTAACTATTCCTATTACAATACTATTTAAAATAAATAGAAACCTTGATCGCTAAATCGAGGGAAGTATAGGAGGGAATAGAATTTACATTAAGAAAAATTAGAGAAGACAGGTACGCAGAACCCCATTTATTAAAACCCATACATTCATGCATCCAACTAAAATAAAATCCAATCACATTGGTCAATAGTCCATAATCAATCCCATTTATTATCATACACATCATCATACGATCAATAAATAACATTCATCTCATGAATAATAAACATTTAATATATATATTGATATCATTTAATGGGCAACATTTAGTTAGTATAAAATCTATTTTTGAATCAAAACAAACTCTTTTATTTTAATCCAAATTTAAATCAAAATAAAACTATTTTATTTTAATTTATCCAATTTTGAATAAAATAAACTATTTTATTTTAATCAAAATTTTAATCAAAATAAACTCCTTTATTTTAATTAATTATGGAATCCAATTCCATGTAATAAAAAAATCTTTAATTAAAATAAACTCTTTTATTTTAATTAATTATGGAATCCAATTCCATGTAAAAAAAAAAATATTAAAGGAAACACTTGATATTTTTTTTCCTATTCATAAATAAACTCCTTTATTTTGAATAATATGAAATCATATTTCATATCTAAATAAACTCCTTTATTTAAGGAAATTAGGATTCTCTTTTCTATTCACAAATAAACTCTTTTATTTTGAATAATATGAAATCATATTTCATATCTAAATAAACTCCTTTATTTAAGAAAATTAGATTTACTTCCTATTCACAAATAAATCCAATTTCAACTCCAATTACTTATCATGGAATCAAATTCCAACTCTAATTAGTTAGCATGAAATTTAATTTTAAAATTAAAATAAATCTTTTATTTTAATATTAAAATAAACCTTTTATTTTAAAATTAAAATAAATTTTTTTTATTTTAATTATAAAATTATTTAAAATTAAAATAAAACTTTATATTTTAATATTAAAATAAACCTTTTATTTTAAAATTAAAATAAACTTTTATTTTAATTATATAATAATTAATATATATATATATATATATATATATATAGATATATATATATATATATATATATATATATATATATATATATAACCATGCATTTACGACATTTACAAAACTACTTTATTTGCTTTTCTTTCATTAAATTGTGTATCACGTGGGTAAAAGGTAAATATGCTTCCAAAAAAAAAAAACTCTCGCCATGCCTTTTCAAATAGAATATGAATATTAACATTAAAAAAAAAATTACTACAATTCTTTTTTTATAAAAAAGGCGAACTGATTTCGTCATTTTTTTTATTTTTTTTTTTATAATAAATTTTATACAATAAAATTATGCCCAATTAAATTGTTCTAAACACATATCAATATAATATCAAATTAAAATAATTAATAATTTGCATAAAGGTTTGGCTTTGATGCCACTGTTAGGTTTGTAATATTCATGGGCGCAATCAAATTGCAAAATAATGCGGAAGCGTGTAAAAATCAGAGTTTAAAAATTATTTACAAACCATAAAACCCGGATCACCCTTTATGCATAATTATTAATTAAATGAAAAGATAAAGAATAAATCATACCCTTGAAGATCGAGCTTCCTCAGGTACAAGTTCACCTCCAAATCCTTTCGCGTTCAATCTTGAATCCACCAGGTTTGGTTCCTTCCTTTGATCAACGTTAGCCACCCAAATGTTTGGCCTCTAGAGGTGATCCACCAAGGAAGAAGAAAATTCAAGAAGAAGGGGTGGTGGCTCAAACCCTAGTTTTTCTATCTCTATAGAAAAGGGTACTCTCCCAACTATTGGAAATATGTCGTATGTTGAAAAAGTCAACAACTCCTTTACCCATAATAAGACTCCTCTTATTTATAGATGTGGGCAACCCACCTTAACAATTAAGGAATTGGGTTTTATTTAATTAATTAAATTCTTTTAATTAATTAAGCTCCTTAATCTTATTAGGGATAATTAATTAAACTTCTTTAACTAATTTTTCTTCCTAATCCAATTAGGAATAAATGAGAGTACTTATATTAAATTAATTCCTAAACTCTTTTAGAAATTAAAATAATAATAATTGTAATAATATTAATAAGACTCCTCTTATTAATTTATATTTAATATTTCTAAAATATTAAATAATAAATATTAAGTTATTTAATTTATTCTATCACCATAGATTAAATTAAATATACTTAACATATTATTACGATTATGCCATTAACTTCTTAAATAATTATTCTTCCTTTTATGGTGTGACCCTTTAGGTTCTCCATATTAAACCGGTTGTGAATAAATCAAATAGAACAATTCTAATCTTATTTAAATAAATAAATTAAAAAATTAATTTATTTAAATAAATAATATTTATTCTACAATAGGGATAAAGCCTCCTAGCGATCAACGACTTTCCGGATAATATAGATTTCAACATTAATCATTAAAGAACCTTTGAGTAAATAGTTACCGTGACAATTCAATCCTTCCACCATACAATGTCCCAATTAAATATAAGACATGGAATTTCTGTCAAGTCTTATTTTATTTAATTATATGTATTTCGATCCTTAAATGCACAACTCCAAATAATGCAAATTAGAAACTCCTTTCTAATTTCATTACGCTTCGCCAAGGACTCTTTCGGGTTGTCATTTATCGAATCACATAGGACATTTCTCTTCTTTTATTAGAAGTGGTAGATTCTTTATTGATAATACATTATCTCCATGCATACAACTTATTATACCCAAGCATACCCTTTGATATACCCTAAGGGTCTTAAGGAATAAGTCAAAGTATAACTCATCATACACAAGATACTATGATGATCTCAAGTCCAAGGATTACTTGTACTACTATCACTACAGAATTCCTATTGACAGCAAATAAAACTCCATTAGGTATTCCTTAGCGAGCCACGTTCAGTGAACTTATTCTCTAATAAGCACCTACATACTTGCTTTAGTGTCTCCACACAAATGATCATGAGATCAATCATCCTCATCCAATGAGCAAGCAACGTATGTACCAATCTATCCGGATTCACTAATCCCCAATTTAGTAATCCAACGATTGGGAACTATTTTAGTTTTAAGCTTTCAAAGAATTTAGATCTCATTAGAATGATCATCATCATTATTCTAAAAGCATTGCTTAAAACTATGGGTTTATCACATATTATAAAACAAAGATCATGTAGATAATTAAAAGCCTTTAATAAATTAATACTTTTATTAATAAATGAATAAGATTGTTACAAAGTATATGCTTTATCATCAAACATGATTGGCTTGTGTACATACTACTTTCAATTGTCATCATCCTCATGTTATATTATGTTATCTTTGGCTTACGTGCATAGATGAACTTAGTATGATTATGACCAATGAGGATCATTCTTCGGTATAATCATGACTTGATATAAATGATGTGACAAAAGTCCTCGATATTTTGTAATGCGTTGATGGATAGTTTTGGTATGATTATGACGGGGGTGATTCTAAGATAGTCATGACCATTGATAATTTGATGAAAATCCTTGACCGTGGTACGTGGATAATTAGATGTGGTGGTTTATTTATTAAATTCGAGTCTCAAATGATAAAAATTGATGAAAAACCTTTAAAACCTAAAAGATAGTAGACTTTATTCTCTACTTGACTCTTTTAATGGATTGCTTATTCGCCGCAGCTTAAACCGGTTGTCTATTGTATTTTATCGTTTAACATCGTTGAAGGCTAATGATAATTTATTACGCATTATCTTAGTCATAATATTTCATTGGGCTAGTTGAGCTCACCCTTTCTTTCACCGTTTTTCTCTGTGAAATGAGAACATAGCTTGGACGAGTCGAGGAACGTAAGTAATGGTCTAGAGGATAGCATTAGTAGTCCTCACTATTCGTGAAATAGTGTGATAATAGTTGTAATGAGGACTCCTTTTGAGTTTGTATAATATCTAGTAGACAATATTTGTATTCAAACTCACGCTTTATGTCGATTATTATTACTTACGCTTATATTAGTAAGTTGTATTTGAATTTATGTACCATGTAAGTGGCGACCCAAGACGGGTGACGATACAAAAATTTGGGGCGCTACACCTCGGTTTAATGAATAAACCACAATATCTAATCATCCCCGTACTACGGTCAAGGATTTTTATCAAATTATCAATGGTCATGACTATACCAAATCACCCCTGGTCATAATCATACCAAAAACTATCCATCACTGCATTACAGGCCACTGAGGACTTTTATCACATTATTTATAACAAGCCATGATTATACCGAATGATCCTCGGTCATAATCATACTAATTTCATCTATGCACGTAAGCCAAAGATAACATATTATAAACATGAGGATGATGACAATGACATAATAATTCAATAAAACAAGTTCAAGAATTATTTTATCCGTGAATTAGTAACGCCCAAATTGTCAACAAGATCTTGTTTTTGTAGAGTAAAATTCAAGAATGATCGGAAGAATATTTCCATGAAAAGATTTGGATGAAACGCAAATATCAAGGATATTCTACTAATTTCATGGAGTATAGAAGTCAAAGTTTTAACCAACTGGGTATAATAAAGAATGGAATAACAAAAGAAATCACCATGCATGCGGATTGATGAAAAGTTATTCCAACAGAATAATAATAACGGAATCAAAGTCGGGTG
Organism: Panax quinquefolius; assembly: GCA_020205615.1. Classification (NCBI taxonomy): domain Eukaryota; kingdom Viridiplantae; phylum Streptophyta; class Magnoliopsida; order Apiales; family Araliaceae; genus Panax; species Panax quinquefolius. Next base: position 88,743,611 of record CM035153.1, read on the forward strand.
AAATTCACAAGCATGGATGATCCAATGTAATAATAAATCTTTGAATAATAAACAATGGAACCAGGTCGGTGTAAAACACATGCATGAGGATATTCCAATGTAATAATAAATGCGAAATAATAAACAATGGAACCCGGTCAGGTGTAAAACACATGACAGATATTCCAATGTAATAATAAAGAATGGAATAACATAAGAAGATCACCAAGTATAGGGGATTCACAGACACAAAGTTATTCCAATGAATAAATAAGAATGGAATAACATAAGGATTTCACCAAGTATAGGGTATGCCGCAGATATACACGGGTTATGTATAGGGTATACCACTTTTACGAGTTATTCCAATGTAATAATAATGAATGGAATAATGTAAGTTCTCTTCATGAATAAGAAAAGAATAACACCCTTACGGTACAACAAATAATACCCTTACCGTAAAAGATACTAGATATCAAAGTAGTGAAGTACCGAGAATACTCTTCTTCTTTCTCTCTATAGATTTTCTCTCTATAGCTTCTCTCTATAATTTCTCTCTACAGAGTTTCAATTGAATTCGTAAGAAAATAATGAAGGAATGAGCTTCTATTTATAGGAAAATAGAATGCATAGTAATTAATCCATGAACGGGTCAGATTAATTTACTTTAATCGATTGGTACATATTTAAAGCAAAATCTTTTAAATAAAATATCATATATTCTATTTATATAAAAACATTTTACTATGCAAACACTATGCAACACTATGCAAAACACTATGCAACACTATGCATAATAAAATATAATATATTCTATTTATGTAATAACTTTAATAAAGTATTACATTTTATATAAAAAGATGTTTTTGTTTTATTACGTTAATAATACTTAATAAAACAAAAACGTCATTATCGCTATAATAATTCATATTATTAATCGACAATAATGGAATCAAACCGAGTGACTTCTCACATAAGCATCAATAATCAATACCGGTGTGCTACTATGCAACCACACGACATCGTACTTTTACTACCGAGTAGTTCAACAAAGATCAACGGTAAAACTTCCGCCGTTATTTCAATAAAATATTTTTGTCGTTTTCTCAATCCGACAATAATTTCATTATTAGGGTCCACCAATGATTGAGCCGTTCATGCGAATATTCCTCGCTAAACCGAATATTCCCCACCAATCGAATATAATATAACCACTTGCATACTTTGCAAAATTTATAAATACTACCCACAACTATAATATTATCTCAAATTCACACCATAATATTAAAAATTATTTCGACAAAATTTAAATCTTTATTGATAAAATCTGGGATCTCACAATCTCCCCTCCTTATGGAATTTCGCCCTCAAAATTAGGGTACGTACATGGTATGATAAAGAGATGAGGATACCTTGAATACCTTTATCGTTGAAAACATTAAATTCATCTTTGCAATCCAGCCAAAGATATTCATTAACAATTCATCTTTGCACTACAAGCCAAAGATATACAAATGTAAAACCAAGAATCCGAGACTAGCGATTTTAATAGTATCACGACCACGAATTATCCATGCACCAATCGCCAAGGATATTCGTGTTTTCAATTCTGGTCATGATTATACCGAATAATCCTTGGTCATAATCATACCAAGTCTATCAATGCACTACTACCAAAGATGACTTTTACCACATCCATGAATTAATATTTCATTGTTGAGACTCAAATTTCAATAATTAATCCATATCATCGAATCATCCCTACACCTATGTGCCAAGGATATTTATTAGTATCACGACCACCACGAATTATCCATGCACTACTACCAAAGATAATCGTGTATTCATTAGTATCACGACCACAAATTATCCATGCACTACTACCAAAGATAATCGTGTATTCATTAGTATCGCGACCACAAATTATCCATACACTACTACCAAAGATAATTGTGTATTCATTAGTATCACGACCACAAATTATCCATGCACTACTACCAAAGATAATCGTGTATTCATTAGTATCGCGACCACAAATTATCCATGCACTACTACCAAAGATAATCGTGTATTCATTAGTATCATCGATGACAGCCACGAAGATGACTAATTACGGTTATGATTATACCTAACAATCCTCGGTCATAATCATACCAAGTCCATCTATGCACTACAAAAGCCACAGATGACTTTCAACATAATATAAACATGAGGATAATGATATAAAGAATCAATCAAATGAGATAAAGGATAAATATTAAACATTTATAATATAATTTATCCAGATTCAAGAATATCCCCATGTTATCAATCACTTAATAATCTCATAATCTAATATCATTAATATTATAATAATATTTTAATCACTTCTTAAATTTATAAACAATTTATCTCAATTGTTTACGCTTTTACCATATAATGCATTTAATCATTCAAAATGCCATACTCATAAGATATCATCACCAATTATCAAATCCTCAAAAAAAAAATATGCATATACTCTATATAGGATTCTTTAGCCATAAAATCCTATTTTCAACTTTGTTACTTCACATAACATATTTAACTCATATGTTCAGAATTAAACTATTTTCATGAAAAATACCAAATTAGTCCCAAAAATATTTCTTTTCTGAGATTTAGCATAATATAGTCCCATAATGAAAATATATTTTTCGGAATTTTTAAAATTCAATTACTATTTTTCAAAAATTAATTTCTAATTAGTTCCTTAAGAAATTAGCTACCTCAAGTTTAACTCCAAAATTCCCAAATCTTGGCAAGACCTTACACATGTTAACGTGAGCTTCTAGTTTAAATTTCATGGTCATCGGAGTTATAGAACTCCGGTTATAGCTTTTTTAGTCGAAAAACCTAAATATTGAAATAGTCATAACTTGCTCATTTTAAGTCGAATGAGCTCATTTTTGAACAGGAGGTACTTTATACCATATACCTTCATGTCCCAAAAGGCCAGAATTTTTCTCATAATTTAAGTGGCCGAAACAGCCCTCTAAAATCATGGTAGCAATTTTTTTGTTTTTGCAGCTTTGCACTCCTTTGCTAAAATCAGTCCACACAAAAATCTACAACACCTTTTCCAGTAATTCCACTTGGATTAGTTAGGTAACTCATAGATCTAACTCTAGGACTTGACCACACTCAAAATTTCAAAATATAATAAGAGATTTGGTTAATTGAATTTCATGTTACGTTTCCTTTCACCAAAATCGATTTTCAACTCTTTGTGATTTCTAAGAAACTTTCATGTTTTCACATACTAACCAACATAACTCATCATAACACTTACTAATACCACTTAATACCCATGATTTTCATTAGTCCAATGCTTTTATTATGACTTTCATCATAAACCACACGAACCTGCTCATTTTAGTTGAAGAAATATTTGAGGGTTTAAGAAATGGGTTTTGTATCGGGGTCAATACAAAATTCGATTTCACGCTCTAGGGTAGGCTAGGAAGTCTTCAAGAATACGCCAAGAAATTTATTAATGATAGAAATATCATTCAAAAGCATTACTCTCGTCCAAGACTTGGATAGTACGTCACATTAATACAACTGTGACTTCTATCCCTTAACCCAGATAGCACCTCACAATGATACCTATCAACTTGCCATCTTCATTCACGTCGCCGCCAACAAAAAAAGTGCGGCGGTGCATTCCACACAAGGAAGTCAACAACGAAAGGATCGGGCTCTTTACTTATGGCTTGATATGACAATAATTGACTTTAGTGGTTTGGTTACTTGAATTCGCACAACAAGTTGATTATGAATATAAAAGCTAACAACCTTACGCAAAGCATGATGAGTAGTTAACCAATTGATTCCTAAAATCACATCAAAGGCAAGTATTTTCAAAAATATAAGATCGACAGGTAACGTGAAAGTGTTTATTTGAATCAAACAAGATTTAAAAATAGTAGCGGTAACGAAGGCTCCTACTAACGAAGTTTCAACCAATAAGTCAAAGTCTAACTTCTCCGGAGTCAAATTTAAACGTTGAATGCAAGCAAGAGAGATAAAATAATGGGCGTAAGCCCAGTATCTTATAAGGTATAGACTTCGCAATTTATAATTAACTAACCCGTGCTAACTTCGTTCGGTTTACTCGCTTTTTGAGAAGTCATGAAAAATGCACTTCCTAAAACCAACGACTTTGTTTTGTCCATATCCACCTTTGGTGTCACCGTCCCCAACTAGACTTGACTTTGGGTGCACAACAAAATTGAGCTAAATGACCTTCTCTTCTTGCAATTTCCACTTCTATTATCTTTGCCATGATTACCAATCAAGTGGTTACCATTCTTAGCATGATAATTTCCCCACGATGGTTATCATTGTTTCGATAGTTGTTGCCACCAAAGATGATTATTATCGTATTTTTGGTTGTTACCTTTTGTTTGGTTAATCAACACTCTCATGTGCTTCATTGCTTATCTCGGCATTTTCAGGATGTCATTCTCAAACACCGTCACAAAACAAGGGTTAATTAACATATCACATATTATCCCTATACTCCGACAATGACCAATTAAATACCAAATAAATTTAGGTAGGTCATACTAGCGAAGGAATTCCCCGTCTCTCCCTCCTAGTTCTTATCTCACATCTCGTACCAGGATCATATTCCTAAGCTCGATACCAACCGTGACTCGGACACCAACTTATGTCAAGACTCACATTGGTACCTATCATCTTGCCACCCAAAGACGGCAGGGCCCCCAACGGAGAGTCCGGCCGGTGCATTCCCCATCAACAGAAGTCACCAATGAGAGGCTCGGGGCTCTTCACACTTATGGCTCGATATCAACCGTGACGCCCCCAAAATTAGGTATACATCACCCATCTTGGGTCGCCACTTACATGGTACATAAATTCAAATACAACTTACTAATATAACTGCGTGTGGTACAATACGACATAAATCGTGAGTTTGAATACAAATATTGTCTACTAGATATTATACAAACTCAAAAGGAGTCCTCATTACAACTATTATCACACTATTTCACGTAATAGTGAGGACTACTAATGCTATCCTCTACGGACCATTACTCCGTTCCTCGACTCGTCCCCAAATATATGTTCTCATTTTCAAGAGAACGGTGAAAGAAAGGGTGAGCTCAACTAGCCCAAGAAGAAATATTATGACTAAGATAATGCGAATAAATTATCATTAGCCTTCAATGATGTTAAACCGATAAAATACAATAGACAACCGGTTTAATCTGCAATGAATATGCAATCCATTAAAAGAGTCAAGTAGAAAATAAAGTCTACTATCTTTTAGGTTTTAAAAGGTTTTCATAAATTTATATAACTAAGACTCAATTTAATGAATAAACCACAATATCTAATCATCCCTGTACCACGGTCAAGGATTTTATCAAATTATCAATGGTCATGACTATACCAAATCACCCCTGGTCATAATCATACCAAAACTATCCATCACTGCATTACAGGCCACTGAGGACTTTTATCACATTATTTATAACAAGCCATGATTATACCGAATGATCCCTGGTCATAATCATACTAATTTCATCTATGCACGTAAGCCAAAGATAACATATTATAACATGAGGATGATGACAATGACATAATAATTCAATAAAACAAGTTCAAGAATTATTTTATCCAGAATTAAGTAACGCCCAAATTGTCAACAAGATATCTTTGTTTTTGTAGAGTAAAATTCAAGAATGATCGGAAGAATATTTCCATGAAAAGATCTTTGGATGAAACGCAAATATCAAGGATATTCTACTAATTTCATGGAGTATAGAAGTCAAAGTTTTAACCAACCTGGGTATAATAAAGAATGGAATAACAAAAGAAATAACCGTGCATGCGGATTGCAGATGTATGTAAAGTTATTCAACAAGTAATAATAATAACGAGAACCAAAGTCGGTGAAATTCACACAAGCATGGATGATCCAATGAATAATAAATGCTGAATAATAAACAATGGAACTGTGTAAGGTGTAAAAACACATGCAGACGAGGATATTCCAAATGAATAATAAATGCAAAATAATAAACAATAGAACCGTGTAGGTGTAAAAACATATGCATGGATATTCCAATGTAATAATAAAGAATGGAATAATGAGAAGAAGATCACCAAGTATAGGGGATTAAGCATGATACTGAGTTATTCCAATAGAATAAATAAGAATGGAATAACATAAGGATTTCACCAAGTATAGGTACGCCATGATATACAAAGTTATGTATAGGGTATACCACTTTTACAAAAGTTATTCCAATGTAATAATAATGAATGGAATAATGTAAGTTCTCTTCATGAATAAGAAAGAATAACACCCCTTACATGTACAACAAATAATACCCCTTACCGTAAAAAGACACTAGATATCAAAGTAGTGAAGTACCGTAATACTCTTCTTCTTTCTCTATAGATTTTCTCTCTATAGCTTTTCTCTATAATTTCTCTCTGTAGTTTCAAATTGAATTCGTAAGAAAATAATGAAGGAATGAGCTTCTATTTATAGGAAAATAGAATGCATAGTAATTAATCCATGAACGGTCAGATTGATTTACTTTAATCGATGGTCCATATTTAAAGCAAAATCTTTTAAATAAAATATCATATATTCTATTTATATAAAAACATTTTACTATGCAACACTATGCAAAATACTATGCAACACTATGCATAATAAAATATAATATATTCTATTTATAGAATAACTTTAATAAAGTATTCATTTTATATAAAAGATGTTTCGCTTTTATTACGTTAATAATATGAATAAAACAAAACGTCATTATCATTATAATAATAATTATTATTAATCGACAATAATGGAATCAAACCGAGTGACTTCTCACATAAGCATCAATAATCAATCTGAGTGTGCTACTATGCAACCACACACGACATCGTATTTTTTTACTACCGAGTAGTTCAATAGTATCAATCAGTAAAACTTTCGCCGTTATTTCAATAAAATATTTTTGTCGTTTTCTCAATCCGATAATAATTACGCTAGGGTCCACCAATGATTGAGTAGTTATACTAATATTCCTCGCTAAACCGAATATTCCCCACCAATCGAATATAATATAACCACTTGCATACTTTGTAAAATTTATAAATACTACCCACAACTATAATATTATCTCAAATTCACACCATAATATTAAAAATTATTTCGACAAAATTTAAATCTTTATTGATAAAATCTGGGATCTCACATTTTGAATCCCTTCTTGATAAGTATGGGGTGACCCATAAAATAGCCACTGCTTATCATCCGCAGACGAGTGGCCAAGCAGAGATATCTAATCGAGAGGTCAAGCGTATCTTGGAGAAGATTGTTAACCCTAATCGGAAGGACTGGTAAAAGAAGCTTGATGATTCCTTGTGGGCATACCGTACCACTTATAAAATGCCTATCGGAATGTCTCTATATAGGCTTGTTTATGGCAAGATTTGTCATCTTCCTGTGGAGTTAGAGCACAATGCATATTGGGTTATCCAAAAGCTCAACTTCGATCTTGATATAGCGGGTGAACAAAGGCTATTACAACTTAATGAATCAGACGAGTTTCGTCTGCAACCGTATGAAAATGCTAAGTTGTATAAGGAAAAGATGAAGCGGTGGCACGACAAGAAAATTGTCGAATGGAATTTCGAACAGGGTCAGAAGGTGCTTCTTTTCAACTCCAGACTGAAATTATTCTCGGGGGAAGTTGAAGTCCCGATGGTCGGGGCCGTTCACGGTTGCTCAGGTGTATCTTTATGGGGCTATTGAGGTTGAAGATCCTCACTCAAACAAAACCTTCAAGGTAAATGGACAACGGTTGAAGCACTATTGGGGCAGCGAGGTCGACCGGCAAAATACCTCCATCACCTTGGGAGATCCGATGTAAGGTGGGGTAAAAGTTAAGCTAACGCCTCTAAATCAAGCGCTTGATGGGGAGGCTCCCCCATCTCAGTATCAAAAATTTGTTTTTGTTTGTTTTCATTCAATTTTATTTTCTTTAGTTATCATTAGTTGCACCTTTTAATTCTTAGTATAATTACTAGCTTCTGTATAAAGCATGTTAGTATGTTAGTAGTATGTGTTTAAAGGTTTTTATTAGTTAGAATGTGTTATTACAGTTTTTGAGTAAATTTTATGTTATTTCTCTGATATGGGCTTGGCTCATGCGGGATTGTAGCTCGTAATCGAAAGTTGAAGTGAAATACTGCAATGTCATGACCTTAACATCTTGTCTTTTGTGCTTTCTGCTGCGGAAAGCATGAGGTAAGGTACTGGAATTCCTCACTGGAGCGCCACATTCTATGCCTAACTCTCACGCCGCAGTGCCATAGTTCGAGTTGCAGACTCAATTTTCATGCTGCAGCACCGGGCCAAGACGAGACATACTGGAAACTCGCGCCGCAACGCTGAGTTCCTTAATAGGCTTCGCACTACAATGTCGGGCCAATAGGGGACATACTAGAAACTCGTGCTGCAGCGCCTAGTTCCTTAATATGATTCGCACCGCAGCGCCTCCAAAGGCTGTGATACACACTGTCTTTTGCGCTGCAGCGCCAACACCTGTACTACTTTCCACGTCACGGCGCCACATCAAATTAGGGCATTCTATAAAGTCGCGCTGCAGCGCCAAATAATCATGTCGGAACGCCAAATTGGATCTAAGGTCATGCCGCAGCGCTATGCATCGTGTCGCAGTGCCACCAGCGTGCTTTTGGTATTAAGATAGGCGTTTCAGTTCATTTTCACAGTTATTCCTCATTTCCTCTCATAGAAAATATGTCTCCTTCTCTCTTCAGTTTCCTCTTGTGACTGTTCGAGCAAATCAACTATCTTGCCCCTTTAGTTTCTGACCTTTAAGCCATTCAACCGTCGTACAGTTACTCTCCTGATCGTTGCTGCCTTTCCTTTCTGACGCTTTATCTCTTTAAAAGCAGTTCTATACAAAGTCCTTAGTTCTCTGTGATCTATTCTGAGTTTTATGATTAGGTAGATTATCATTACAATAACTTTTGGATTTATTCTAAAGATCTTTTCGTATGAGAGATATACTTAGATATCATTAGAGTGCATTCTTTTGCCATATGCTCCTTCTTGAGTAATCTTCACTTTATATTCATGGCGTATAACTGAGCTTAGTTGTGACGCCCCCAAAATAGGTATACATCACCCATTCTGAGTTGTCAATACATGGTACAGAAACAACTACAACTTTATTATTACAACAGTAAAATTGTGAGTTTAAATACAAATATTATCTTCTAGACAATATTTATACTCACATAAATCCTCATCACATTTATTGATACATTATTTTACAAAAATGGTGAGGACTACTAAACAATCCTTTCTAAAACCTTCATTCCATACCCCGACCAGCATCGCTATATTCTCGCCTCCCGAGAAGAATGGAACAAAAGGAAAAGGGTGAGCTCAACTAGCTCAAAGAAGAATATTATGACTAAGATAATATACAACAAATTATCGTTAGTCTTCAACAGGGAAAATTTAATAGAATACAATAGACAACAAATTTTCAATCAATATTCGCAATGAAATAATAATTCATTAGAAGAGTTAAGTAGAGAATGCAAACTACTATCTTCTATGTATGAATTTAAAAGTTCATCGCTCATCTTTTATCCTCAGAATAACAATCAATATAAATCTGAATTAAATATTCATCTTTGCACCTACAGCCAAAGATATTCATCATTGGTCATGTTCATTTAAACACTGCTCATCTTGCACTACAGCCAAAGATATTAATCGATCGGTCATGTTCATCTCAACACTCATTCATCTTTGCACTTCAAAGCCAAAGATATTCTTCAGAAATCATTCATCTTTTGCACTACAAAAGCCAAAGATATTCAATAATATCATCATTTAAGACCGAGGATGATGAAAATATTTTTAAAGAACGAATCCAAAGTGAAACAAAATGACAAGAATTAAGGATTAAGGATTCAGTACTTTGTTTTATCCATGTCCAACAATACCCCAAAAATAATCACAGTGGTGTAAAATTCAAGAATGATCAAAACATGGATACAATCAAAGCTAGTATCCGTAAATAGATATTTTGACGAAAAGAAGAAATTTTATTTTTCTATGAATAGTACAGATATACGTGAATGAAGATAGTCTTGATATCGTGAATAGTGAATAGATATACGTGAATAGTAACTCCAACACCAAAAGATAGAAATTCCACAAAAAACATTTTCACGCTTCATTTAATAGTACTCGTGAATGAAGTAACTCGTGAATAGTAACTTATGAATAGTAACTCGTGAATAGTAACTCAAGAATAGTAACCCCGACATGAAAAAGTTCCAAATTTGATAAAACTTCAGATCAACATTTCAACATAATGATATCAAGAAATAATATCATTACGAAAAAAAAATAATATCCCTTACCTCAAAGAATCAAGATTTCTTAAGGAAAGGGTCAAGTGATCTTCGAATGAAACTTGTAGATCAACAAAGAACTCTCAAAGTATCTAAATACTCACAAAATACGCTCAATAATATATAGAGAGAAAGAGAGAAAACTTTGTTTCGGTGTGATTTTCAATTCTAACTTAGCCTCTATTTATAGGAAAATGTTAGTCTCACCAAGCAGACTTGACACTGCTACACGATGGCTTTACCGCTACTATTGCCACCCACCACATTTGAAATAAAATTCAGCACATTTCTTCACCAACCACAAGTGGATTCTAGAATTTTCCACCAAAATCAATTATAACCCTAATTTCCTAATCGTATACACCTCTTAAAATTCATAACAAATCATTCGTGCATTTTTAACGGTTCAAAATTTGTGGACATATACTCAACTTATGTATGTATAACATACCCAAAAATTACCACAATCCAATGGGTCTGATTAAAAATTATAATCCCCATAATATATCTCAAAACCCCGATTTAATTTTTAATACCTCCAAACTGTAAAATATCGATAAAACACCTCAACAATAATTTCTTCATTTATAACCACATAAATAAATCCATCATTTATATCCACATAAAATAAATATTTCTTTATCATATGAATCAATAATTAATTATTCACAAATAATATTACGTAATCACAATTATGACAACCGTGCCGCTCCTCAGAAAGAGGGGCTTTCCGATAAGGATTTCTCCTCATTGGCGCCGCAATTAGGTGACCAAACCTCTCCTCGATGTAACTTTCTAGACATTGCCAATAATGCTATCTAATAATATTATTTAAATAATATGAATTATTGATCCGATAATGGAGATAATGCGTTGACAATTATTGAACAACAATAATATAAAATATCAACGCAAAGCAATTATTGAATCAATAAAATAAAATATTGAACAAGAATTCATCGTAAAAATTATTGAGTAGTGCCTTCACGTAAGGATCAATAATTCAACAATACTGCGGTAATACCGTGTGCATCTCTTGGCAACCACGCCAGACATCGTATTTTAACCAACCGGTATTCCAACAAGATAACTTCAGTAAATAACTACGCCGTTATTTTTAACCAACTTATATTTGTCGCTTTCTTCATCCAATCGCTTTCGTTATGGGGGCCACACATATGGTCTGCTGGTCGTCGCATTTAATATTCCCCGACAAGATTTAATATTCCACCACCAAACTAATATTCCCGACAAAATGAATATTTTATAACCACTTGTTTATTTTGAAATATTTATGTATTTAACCCTTAACTATCCACATTAATCAAATCAACCCTTACTATTTCAAAATAATAAATAAAGAAAATTCTTTTATTTAAAAAATTTCGTGGTCTTACAACCTCCCTCCTTATGAAATTTCGTCCTCGAAATTGGACGACGTACTGGTGTTTCAAAAGGTGAGGATACCTCGCTTTCATTTCCGTTTCCAATTCCTGTGTCATTTCCTCTATAAAGCATGATTCCTCCACAAAACTTTAACTTGTGGTATGACCTTTGGCGTAGGGGACATGCTCCTTCCTATCCAAGATCTTGATAGTACTTCCTCACACGTTAAGTCTTCTGGCTATCTCGTCCGGTTCTAACTCAATAACGTGGTTCGGGTCTTTCACATATTTACTTAAGTATGATATGTGAAACACATTATGAACACGAGACATACTCGAGAGGTAACGCAAGTCTATAGGCTACATTTCCTACTCCTGGTCAAGAATTTGAAATGGACCAATAAATCGTGGATCGAGCTTTTCTCTCTTCCCAAATCTTGTAACTCCCTTCCATGGAGCAACTCGCAACAATACATGATCCCCTACATTAAATTCCACGCCCTTTCGATGAAGATCCGCATAACTCTTTTGTCGATCTTGAGCCGTTTGTATACGTTGTCGAATTATTTGGATCTTTTTCAGAGTCATACATCGATTTAACTCGGGTCCCAACAATGTTGCTTCACCCACCTCATCCCAACATATTCGAGAACGACATTTTCATTCCATATAATGCTTGAATGGAGCCACACCTATACTTTGTCTCGATAATCGTTGTTGTAGGAGAATTCCACCAATGGTAAATACTTATCCCAATCGCCCTTGAAGTCTAGGACACAGAGTCTTAATAAATCTTCAAGAGTTTGAATAGTCCTCTCGATTGTCCGTCCGTTTGGGGATGGTATGCCAAACTAAATCGCAAACTGCGTGCCCATAGCTTTTTGCAAGCTAACCCAAAATCTTGAAGTGAATCTTGGGTCACGATCCCAAACTATGGATATGGGCATGCCATGCAACCTCACGATCTCATTTACGTATTATACTAGCAAGACGCTCAAGGAATAAGTCTCCGTGACGGCAAGAAAATGAGCGAGACTTGGTTAATCTATCAACAATAACCCAAATAGCATTGATGCCTTGAGAAACCGTAGGAAGACCCGTAACAAAATCCATGGTAATGTGTTCCCACTTCCATTAGGAATCTCAAGTGGTTGCAACGGACCCTTAGGTACTAGATGCTCCGCCTTTACACGTTGGCAAGTTAAACACATCGAGATAAACTTTGCAATCTCTCTCTTCATATTATTCTACCAAAATGTATGTCAAGATCACGATACATTTTAGTACTTCCGAGATGGATTGCAAATGGTGTATTGTGTGCCTCCATCATAATCTTGTACCTCAAATCGAGTCGTTAGGAACACAAAGTCTAGAGTGGACTCAAGTATTCCTTCTTCATCAATTCTCGCCCTAATAGCTCCTTCTTGTACTTTCCTCTTCATACGCATCACCGGCCTATGGGTGGAGCAAAGCTTTTAACTAAAGTCGATTATACTCAGATATCATCACGTGGGTACCTAGAGTTTTCATCTCCATCTCTATTATTTGTAAATTATACGAAATTAGTCTTTGACAATATCGTACTCGCATTTTGTATACGATCTTCTACTCAACACGCCACCTACCACGCTCGCTTTTCCAGGATGGCATGGTCGTAACATGTCTTTGAAATGAGTCTCCTCTTGAGTTCTTCGAAGCTCTTCCCACATTCCTTGCTCCATTCGAATTTTGTATCTCTACGATTCAGCTGCGATAATGGAATAGCGATTCGAGAATATCCTTCAACGAATCTCCGATAATAACCAACTAAGCCTAGAAAGCTACGATTTCGACATCGACTTAGGTTGCTCTCAATCGTGACTCATATCCCAATCTTGGATAGCACGTCACAATGACACCTATCAGTTTACTATCGCACGAATATGATGTCCCCTACAAAGAGTCTGGCTTCGGTGCATTCCACAAAGGAAGTCACAAGATAAAAGCTCTGTACCAAATTTATAGTTGAATTTTTAACTCCTCAAGTTCAATAGAGTCATTCTATATGAGATTTTAGAAATGAGTTTTGTACCTAGGGTTCAAAGTCGATACAAAATTTAATATCAAAGCTTTGGGAGTAAGCCAAGAAATTCTTCAGAAATACATCAGAAAAATCAATAACAACAGAATATTATTCAAATCGATGTGTCTTTATTCAAATCCATAACATGGACTAAGAAAACTCGACATCCGTAATAAACGAATGACTTCATGGCTTGATATGAAAATGTTTGATTACAATGGTTTGATTGCTTGAATTCAATAATAAAAGTTGCTTAGGAATATGAAAACTAACAACCTTACAAAAGCAATCAATTTGGCATGATGAGTAGTTAACCTTAAAATCACATCAAAAGCAAATATCTCTATAGAAATAAGGTTAATGTGTAATGTGATAGTGCCAACTCGAATCAAACAAGATTTCTAAACAACAGATGTAATGAAAGTTTCTCCTAACTGATTCTCCATAAATAGGTCAAAGTCTAATTTCTCCGTAGTCAAGTTCAAACGTTGAGCGCAAGCAAGAGAGATAAAAGAATGGGTAGAACCCAGATCTAGTAAGGTATAAACTTCGAAGAATTTATAATTAACTAACCTGCTAACTTCGCTCGGGTTCTCTCAGATTTTGACCGGCCACGACAAACGCTTCTTCCAAGAACCGTTGACTTTGACTTTTTCGGGACATCCTTTTGAGTCACCATTCACGCTGGATCGGGTTTCGATATCGCATAATCTTTGTTTATATGTCCTTCTTTTCCACAATTATAGCATACCTTGGAAGGCTTTGAACAGTTTGATTTTATATGTCCTCCTCTCCACATCTCAGTAGCATCTAACCGGCGATCGTTCTCTTCCCTAGAATTTGTTGATAGTCTTTGATGTTGTCTTGCCGATGTCTTCCGTCATCGTTAAATCTTCTCTTTTTAGATTGGACATCTCTTTCCATAATATCAACGTCGTGCGCCTTTTTACCCATGCATCACTCATTCTCACTGCTCGCTTATTTCTTCTTTTCATTTCAGATTCTAGCTTTATCATCTTATACTCGCCAAAGAGTGCTTCATTCAAGCATCACGTGATCGGGTAACACAAGCTTGAATCGTTGCATCCTTTTGCTCCACGATCGCCGCAATTCTTTAGCTTCGCTTCTAACTCATGAATACGATTTTGCAATTCTATATTTCGATCATAAAATACCTCTAATAAACTCTCTTCGTGTACCTCTTCTTCCTCTTCTTCCTCACTCTCGTTTGTTACCTCTGCGATTATCTAAAAAGTGCAACTATCAATTCTTCACTCACCACATGGATATCTCTAATTCCTTCTTCTTCACCGACATCACATTATCCCGGTTGGCGATTAGAGGTGTCTCCACGATCTCATTCACTCCATTGTTAACGTTCTCGCAGCAGCCCATTCTAAAAAAACTATCATAAAACAAGGGTTAATTAAATAAATTAACAAATCACATAATACCCTATAATATGACCAACCAACAAATAAGCTTAGGTAGGACACACTAGCGAAGGATTTACTCGCCTCTCCTCCTAGTTTTATTCCCCGATCTCCGCCAGAGATCATATCCTAAGCTCGATACCAACCGTGACGCCCCAAAATAGGTATACATCACCCATTTCGAGTTGTCAATACATGGTACGTAAACAACTACAACTTTATTATTACAACAAGAAATTGTGAGTTTAAATACAAATATTATCTTCTAGACAATATTTATACTCACATAAATCCTCATCACATTTATTGATACATTATTTTACAAAATGGTGAGGACTACTAAACAATCCTTTCTAAAACCTTCATTCCATACCCAACTGCGTACTCGCTATATTCTCGCCTCCCGAGAGAAGAATGGAACAAAAAGGAAAAGGGTGAGCTCAACTAGCTCAAGAAAGAATATTATGACTAAGATAATATACAACAAATTATCGTTAGTCTTCAACAGGGAAAAATTTAATAGAATACAATAGACAACAAATTTTCAATCAATATTCGCAATGAAATAATAATTCATTAGAAGAGTTAAGTAGAGAATGCAAACTACTATCTTCTATGTATGAATTTAAAAGTTCATCGCTCATCTTTTATCCTCAGAATAACAATCAATATAATCTGAATTAAATATTCATCTTTGCACTACAGCCAAAGATATTCATCGATTGGTCATGTTCATTTAAACACTGCTCATCTTTGCACTACAGCCAAAGATATTAATCGCCCAATATGTTCATCTCAACACTGCTCATCTTTGCACTACACAGCCAAAGATATTCTTGAAATCATTCATCTTTGCACCATGTGCCAAAGATATTCAATAATATCATCATTTAAGACCGAGGATGATGAAAAATATTTTAAAGAACTAATCCAAAGTGAAACAAAATGACAAGAATTAAGGATTAAGGATTCAGACTTTGTTTTATCCATGTCCAACAATACCCCAAAAATAATCACGGTGGTGTAAAATTCAAGAATGATCAAAACATGGATACAATCAAAGCTAGTATCCGTAATAGATATTTTGGACTTAAAAGAAGAAATTTTATTTTTCTATGAATAGTCTGCAGTCAGATACGTGAATAGTGTCAGATACGTGAATAAGGTGATAATGTGAATACACGTGAATAAGTAACTCCAACACCAAAAGATAGAAATTCCACAAAAAACATTTTCACGCTTCATTAATAGTACTCGTGAATAAGAACTCGTGAATAGTAACTCATGAATAGTAACTCGTGAATAGTAACTCATGAATAGTAACCCGACATGAAAAAGTTCCAAATTTGATAAAACTTCAGATCAACATTTCAACATAATGATATTGAAGAAATAATATCATTACGAAAAAATAATATCCCTTACCTCAAAGAATCAAGATTTCTAAGGAAAGGCTCAAGTGATGCCGAATGAAACTTCAGATCGTAATAAAGAACTCTCAAAGTATCTAAATACTCACAAAATACGCTCAATAATATAGAGAGAGAAAGAGAGAAAACTTTGTTTCTGGTGTGATTTTCAATTCTAACTTAGCCCTCTATTTATAGGAAAATGTTAGCCCGCCAAAGGCATTTCGACCTGCCACCGATGGCTTTTACCGCTACTATTGCCACCCACCACATTTGAAATAAAATTCAAGACATTTCTTCACCAACCACAAGTGGATTCTAGAATTTTCCACCAAAATCAATTATAACCCTAATTTCCGAATCGGACACCTCTTAAAATTCATAACAAATCATTCGTGCATTTTTAATCGGTTCAAAATTTGTGGACATATACTCAACTTATGTATGTATAACATACCCAAAAATTACCACAATCCAACGGTCGGATTAAAAATTATAATCCCCGCAATATATCTCAAAACCCCGATTTAATTTTTAATACCTCCAACTGTAAAATATCGATAAAACACCTCAACAATAATTTCTTCATTTATAACCACATAAATAAATCCATCATTTATATCCACATAAAATAAATATTTCTTTATCATATGAATCAATAATTAATTATTCACAAATAATATTCTGTAATCACAATTATGACAACCAGTGCCGCTCCTCAGAAAGAGGGGCTTTCCGATAAGGATTTCTCCTCATCTGGCGCTCAATTAGGTGACCAAACCTCTCCTCGATGTAACTTTCTAGACATTGCCAATAATGCTATCTAATAATATTATTTAAATAATATGAATTATTGATCCGATAATGGAGATAATGTGCGTGACAATTATGAACAACAACAATAATATAAAATATCAACGCAAAGAATTATTGAATCAATAAAATAAAATATTGAATAAAGAATTCATCGTAAAAATTATTGAGTAGTGCCTTCACGTAAGGATCAATAATTCAACAATACTGCAATACCGTGCTATCTTCGGCAACCACGCCAGACATCGTATTTTAACCAACCGGGTATTCCAATAGTATTAATCTGTGAATAACTACGCCTGTTATTTTTAACCAACTTATATTTGTCGTTTTCTTCATCCAATCGCTTCCGTTATGGGGCCCACACATGGTCGCTTGGCCGCATTTAATATTCCCGAAAAGATTTAATATTCCACGACCAAACTAATATTCCCCGACAAAATGAATATTTTATAACCACTTGTTTATTTTGAAATATTTGCGTATTTAACCCTTAACTATCCACATTAATCAAATCAACCCTTACTATTTCAAAATAATAAATAAAGGAAATTCCTTTTTATTTAAAAAAATTTCAGGGTCTTACATTAGTGATCTCCTCTAACTCGTGTAATTAATGCTTCACATTTTTCTATACTATTCTGAGGTTGACTTTACGATCTTTATTTCACTGAACGATCTTGGAGTTATCTTTCAATATTACATGTATTCAGTTTCTGCTTAGAGTATTCTACAATCATCCTTTACTGAGCACTCTTTTATTTACGATCCATTGATCACTTAACAAGTTGATCGGCTTTGCAGGATGATGTTTAACATATATAACAGCTTCTTCGACTCCTTCTACAGCTCTATGATACCCTGGCAACTCTGAGATCATTTGTTCACTTCATGAGTTGATTCTCTGTCTATGAGATAGATTGAACTCTGTGATCTTCTGATGTTATACGAACACTGTTGACTCTATGAAGTATCTCCATACTGTGAACTGGCAGGGTAACTTTATGATCATGAATTCTTATCATCTATACGTCATATTAATTTTCATAAGATCAACATAACATTATTTGATCTTTCTAATCTAAGTCCTTATACATCAATTCTTTTGAAGGACGTTACAAAACTTACTTGTACAGATATACATTAATCAGATTTCTCTTTAAGCATATGTAGATTTCTCTGCTGATAATGTTGCTCTCATGCGGAGCATCCTTTTACACTGATTCTATCTATTACACACGCAGATAGGATAAAGATCAACCTAACAAGTTTGATCAAAATATTCTAAGTCTCAGTTAAGGACTGTACAAAACTTATCCATACAAATATACTTTAAATGATTCATCATCAAATCATATACATTCGAAATCTAATAAGGGTTCTAAATCAAACTCCCCCTTAATTAAATAACCTTTTAATATATAATAAGATTCCTAACAGTCTCCCATATTTAATAATGACAAAAATACTATAACAACTCATTCAATCAATTTGAATCAGTGCAAATGCATGAATATGAATGGCTTAATATATAGTAAGTCACTGTATTACTAGACCAATAGATATGAATATCATGATGTGAATTTAGCATGATATTAATATATATAACAATTTAACTTAATCATTCATGCATAATTAAAAATAGATAATCACAGTCTTAAAAATATTACAATCCAAAAATAAATTAAGCAATCAGTCTTAAGACTTAAGAAACTTTCTAAAGCAGTTATATAAATACTTTTGTTCAGCTACACCTAAGTTGAACTTGCATGCTTTAGAAGTGTACCTTCTTTTATCATCGTGCTTTGTCTGTATCTTTCTTGTCTACTCTATTTTTAGTTCCTCCCCCTGTGTCAGCTCTTGCTTCCTTAGATATGCCTTTTTCCCCTATTTAGTTTAAGCTCCTCTGCCATGCCACCTTTGAGAGTGCTCTGATCATGCCTTTTCTCCGATATGCCTTTTTCTCCCCCTTTTTGTTATCATCAATTAGGAAGAGGCATGGTTTGATAGAGTGGTCAACTTCGTTGAGCATCACACTCAGTTTAAGAATTTTGGCATTTGAGATGTTGATAAAAATTTTGTTCTCATCAGAAATATTATGAGCAATGGTTTGTTGGGCTTCCAGGGAGTAATAACCAACTGGCATATCATTGCAGAGGGATACCAATGTAGCATATTTAGAAGGATGACCTATAGTCATTGACATTTGGAGTTGAGGGTTTGAAACAGTGATATGAGAGGATGACCGAGGATTTGACAAACTTGGCAGATGGAATTCTGATTATATTGACAGTCTAGGAAATGAATTTGCGATTTTACTAGGAATTCGTGTATGAGAAATTTGGATGGAATCATAGATCATAGGATTTTGAGATCCTATAATAGAGGATTGAATTGAAAACTTCGAAGAGTTTGTCATGCTCTTAAATGTTGATTTAAGGTTTTGGGTGTGAACAGTAGAGTTTGAACTATGTGATGGTTGATGAAAACTTTCAAGGTTATATTTTGCAAAATCTTGTTCAATACTAACAAGATATCAATTGATGATTTTATTTGATGATTCTGAGACTTCGGTATTTTGAGAAGAGATGATTAATACAGATGAGTAAAGATTCGGAATGCTAGATATAGAGGTTATACAATGATGACAATAATTATGATACTAGGGTTTTTTAGAAATTAGCTGAGTTGCAAGTGTAAATTCGTGTGGAAAAACATGCGAAACCAAATAGATATTTGGAAAATTAGAGAAACACAACCTAATGTAGCTCTTTTCTTGATCCATTAAGTCCTTTGGTCTTGGCAGAAGCATCATCTATAAGAATTTAATGAAGCTCGCCTAAGAGTTAGATATGTGAGATTCCATATCCATATTATCTTCAGTTGTCTCATGGGTAGATACCATGATGACCTCCATCATTCTACTTTTTTCTCCTCTTTCAGCTTCATCTGAGTTTCTTAATTAGGATAAAATTTTCTTCCTTTTCATTTACCTGTTCACATATTTTTGAAATTCAGAAGTGCATGCATACCTAAGGGGGGAGTGAATAGGTGCTTATGATGAAAGTGATCTACAATGACAACTTTTTATTTAACTGCAAACTGAATTATCCAGACAGGTTATTACCTTTCTACTTAAGTGTTTTGTAACGCCCGAGAAAAAATCAGAATTTATGTGAATTAAATTTTTATTTGATTATTTGAATTAAATGAATTTAATTGTTTATTTGAGTGAGTAAGTTGTTTGAAGGTCGTTCTATGACCTAGAATGTGCGGATGTGGTTAGGATTCTGGCTATGTGCTAGGATTAATTGTTATGAATTTTCAAGATGAAAATGGAAGTTTTCCGAGAAGTTTCCGTAAAAATACTATTCATCCATTTCTGCTCGGGAATTAATTATGAATTTCTGAGAAACACGTAATGATAGAATTCTAAGAAGAGATGGAATATCCAATAATATTTCAGTTATGGTAAACGAAGTTTTCCCCTGCGAACTTAAAATCTAAAGGTTAGGAAAAGTGAGTTTCGAGAATTAAATGACTATATATAATGATTATGGTTATTATGCGTGAGAAATATGAGTATGATACTAGTTATTATACGAGTATAGTATGAAGATTATTATAATGTATAATACGAATATCGTACGAATAGTATACGAAGAGAATACGAGAATTGTAACGAGTTGTAATAATCCAAAATTTTAAATTGTAATATTAAATATTTATTGAATTATAAATATTTATTTGAGGTGTTTATTGTTGAATAAATATTTTGTTGATGTAATAGTTGTTAGTAAAAATTTATGAATTTAAATTTTTAGATAATATTCTAAATTAATTGAATGTATAATTTAGAGAGTTATAATATGACGTGAGGTGTTATATTGTTGATTAATAATTTAAAGTGGTATGTTAAATTATTAAATAAAATTATAATGAGATTATAATGTTTAAGTGGAATATTTATTTAAATATAGTGTGTATAATTAATTTATTTGATTAATGTTGCATATGGAAATTCAAATAAATAATATATGATTATAAATCATAAAATAAATTGTTTATTAAAATAAATTAAAGGAGTTTAATTTAGTTATGACCAAACAAAGGCTTAAATATATTAAGTCTTTAAATTTTAAAGGGTTTTGCCAAACAAAGCCTTGTGGCTTTTGGATTTTGATTATTTGAATTTAAATAATATAAATAAATAAAATAAATAAAGTAAATAATAAATATAATATATTTATAACATATACATTAGATGTAGTAACTGATATTATGATTAGTGTGCGTATTAAGGTTTATCAGTTTTTATTTTTACGCATTTGGTTATCAGTTTGTCTTACGCCTTATTTTCTAAGCCTAGAGAATACAGAGAATTGAGAGAGAAATTAAGAGAGAGCTTGATAGAATTGAGAGAAAGTTCTGAGTTTTCAAAGCAAATTCAGTGGTGTTAGCAAGGATTTTAAAGCAACAAAAGGTATTTTCCATAATCTCCATATTATATATATATATATATATATATATGTGTGTGTGTGTGTGTGTGTGTGTGTGTGTGTGTGTAAATGCATATATGAGTTTACGGCAAAATTTTATATATTCTGTGAATTTCAAATTTGTTGAATTATTGCTATGCAATGGGTTACTTGTGATTATACGTATTGTGATGTTTTACTTTGTATGTAAACAAGAATTTGTTATGCTAATTATAGTTAAAAAGGGAGAAAAGTAATGAAAATATATATTTTCTCATACGGCTTGTGTAAGTACCAATTTTAGTGGTCAATTGGTATAATAAACTGTAAATTAAGTCTTGTTTATGCTAGTTCGTTAAGAAACGAAGAGAACATAGTTTGAACGAAGTGATTTGGTATAAAACTGAGATTACATTGATGATTTTTGTAAAAGATGTCAAAAATGGAGATTTCATATGAAAATATGGAATTTGAGAAATTAAACTAGCTTAAGTTGTTGTTAAATTGTTCTAATTGGTTGAATATGTTGGCAAACATGTTTGTAATAGTTTTATACCAATTATATGTGTTAATATTACTGTTTGGTGGGTGAAATTAGGTATTGGGCCAAAAAACTGGCCATCGCTCATCATTTCCTCTCGTTTGTTCTCATCAGATTACAATCGTTAATTGCACTTGGTTATGTTGGTTTAATTGCAAGGAAGGCAAGCTAGCCTTGTCTGTCAGCTTGTGTATGGGCGCAGCCTACGCTTATACCCTCGCTACGAGATAATGACTTCTACTACTGCTGCAGGCCTTGGGATACCACTAGAACTTAGTTTAATGATATGTTAAAGTAACAAACATGTAGTAAGGAGGTTAAAATAGAACCGTGATGTGTAATTGATAAATTCAAAGTTGTATAAATGATTAGCAAGTTATGAACGTAATATGTTGGAACTTAGTGTAAACAATGGATGGTAGATAGGTGTTGTGAAGTTAACACTTGAAATTTCTGATATTTACCTAGTAGCATAAGACTTATAGTAAATTAACAAGTTTAACTAGAAATGTATGTGTTATGGTATGTTAGTATATCTAATAGGTATTGTGGTTCTAACACTATGTGTAGGTGAATGTGAGTTTTAATATTATAGCTTACGCTTGAGGCAAGTTTCTAAACCTTACCTTTTTACATTGAGCAAGTTTTTTTCTAAGCATTGATTAAGTAAATTCTTTTATTCTTAATCTTTATTCGAGCAAGCTCTAATTCTAATGTTATCCAAATAAGTTTTGTATTCTAATCATGATTGAGTTATTCTAACTTGTTTATAACTAAGCAAGTTTCTTAAGTTCTATTTCCTTATAATGGATATAACTCATTGAACTCTCGTCCCTAATATTGAGTTGTTTATTTTAAAATTTCTATGCACAAGTTATTATCATGTTGAGCAAGTTTTTAGTTTTAAGCTTGCTATAAGTTAATGTATGTTCAGTAATTTCATTTCTAATTTTATAAGATCATAGCCTTAGCTTATGATTATTCAAGCAAGGTTTATTGTTTCATTCAATACTTATGCTTTGTAGTTGTTTCTAAGCATGAGTTCAATATATAGCTAGTTCGCTTATGCTTATTCATTGTTTCATATTATGTTATTATTGATCAATTGTTGTGTTATCAAACCTTATTGATTCAACTAGTCCTCTAGTTGTTGACCGTTAAACTTCAAATTACACTTGAAAACTTATCCAAACCAAACTTTCTTTGGTGCGGACTTGTACTCTAAAACTGAGAAGAACAACCTTATTGTAGGAGATACACAATGCGTTTAGATGTTTGTGCACAATACATGGTACGAAGGGTTGATCCCCCTAAGTACGTGAAGTCCCTACAGTATAATTGTTAAAGTTAAAGTTGAAAGATTACTTGTAACTGTGGACATAGTTCGTGGTCTTTTGACCCTCAGATATCTTCCATATTTTGATTCCAGTCTTTGGTTATCATTGATAGAGTACTACTTAGTTTTGATGAGCCTATTTATTGGCATTTATTATTATCTTGTTGCTTCATTGTTATATCTAATGAGCATTTATTTTGCTCACTCTTGCATAAATATAATTATTGCAGCTAAAGTTGAGAAAATCGACGAACCTACAACTAGCAAAAGAAAGGAAAAAATGTACAAGTGATAAAGACTTCACTACTACAAAACAGTAAATAGACAACGCGAAAAAAACGTTGTGGTTTCAGTCAGAAAAACGTCGTGATTAAAAGTGTTATCTATTTGACACCCTTACACAACGTTTTTAAAACGTTGTAGTTAAAGCACAATACACGTTTTTTAGGAAAAAACGTTGTAGATTTGTTTTTCAAAAATTAACAGATACATAAAAACGTTGTAAAATGTATGATACCACAACGTTTTTTGGATAAAAATGTTGTTTAGTATATCAGACAACGTTTTTTAAACGTTGTAGATAAAAAAGAAAAAAGAAAAAAAAAAAGATGTTCACCTATATTACCAATGCACCTACAATATGCTAGTGCCATGATATATAGCCAAAATGTATCAACCATTGAAAATACATCCCAATAATACTATTCGTTTTCAGTTTCAAATTACTACATCCACAAAATATATACCAAAATATCCATATATACATCTCAAATTCACTTTTCAATCCACAAAATAAACCACAATAAACCAAACTATTCATAAAATTAAGCTACTACCGAAGCATGTGCAAAAAAGAAGCCTAGGCAAACCAGCATCAACAATGACTTGGCCTGTAACTTCAAAATGACAAACTCTGGCCTGAAGATGCAAAAGGCAAACCAGCAGTCAGCACTTTGGCATAATTAGAACTTAGAACTGATGTAGGCAACTCGTGTTCAACACCAACTACAACAGCTTCAATACATTGGGGATGAGAAGCTATAGCAGATTCAACTTCTGCAGTGCCGATACGATGCCCACTGTGTATGTTCCAGAATGAATAAAGAATTAAAGAAGCAAAATCTAGAAAAATCTTCAAAATTTACATCATGCCGGCCAATCGCCTTGAGAATTTGCTAGTTTTTTCAGCTTATGTGAGGATATCATGGAGGATATATAAATTGGTCCATCTAATATAATTACTTGAGTAGAATATAAATTCTTAAAAATGCATTGTCGTTAACTGCAAAAAATCATATATCTGCATGTAGGAACATAACTTCTGTGTTGGACTTCTTTAGTGAGTTGTGTGAAATTTAGACCTGTTATGGATAAGTAGAAGGTACCTGACATTGATAACATCATCAACTCTCCCAGTGAGCCAGTGGTACCCATCCTTGTCCCTGAAGTAAATATTTAATTCTTGTTACCCTTCTCATCAACTATGACAGGCTGCAGTCATAATAAAGAACAAGACAATGAAGTAGAAGTAGAAAATAAGAATGACGATGGTACTAGAATTCTATCATGTCCAAAGCAGTTTGAGAAAATAAGCCTGCATCAAGTACCTGTTAGGAACGGTTCAATCATGGAGGAGCTATATAACATTTATCAGTGTGACAACTGTTAGGAACGGTACTGGGGTTAACATCCAACTATCCAAGTTACATCAGCTAGAAATCAGCCGCAATGGTGATACTTCATTGTGGTCCACATAAATATTAAGGTGATAAAATTTCTCTGTTTAAAATCTTCTTTAAATCAATGTATATCCATTAAACATAAAAGAGCAGACATATATGATGAATAGAACGACAAATTCCAAATTCCTCCATCAAGATAACAAGCAACACTGTCACAATAGTGGAACATATTAGCTTGACAACCAAACCACATACCTGACACAGCTATAATCACTGAAGTTTGGCTCCATCAGTAAGGGCACACCCATGCAGTCCTTCATGAAATTCTGAAATAACAATCGTGCAACAAAACTAATATCTGCCACTCATGTATGATTCAAGTAAAATATCTCATTTCTTTTATAATTTTCAAGGTTCTTGTCTAAAAATGAAAGTTTAAAACGACAAATTTAGTATATATGTCCTGATATAAAATTATAACAACTAAAAATTATTTGGGTAGTCTAGCTTGCAAGGTTGATTATAGAAACTGATCCAAAGCAAGTCTACACACCTATACAGCAATATATAAATAAAAGTTAGATTAGTTACCTATGTGTAAACTCCAGCAAAACCACTTAAAAGTGCCATGACCTGCAAAAATATTACTTACTATTACATTAAAAAAAAATATCCAACTCGGACTCGCAAATTCTTTCTATTAAAAGCCTGAATAGTAGTGATTACTCACAATGGCCATAACCCAACCTTGTAAAGGAGTTTGAAGAACATGATCAGTACTGCACAAATATTGTCATTCTGTAAGAAGTAGCCAATACAATACTATATTGTTATTTTAGTCTTTTCTCAAAGTTATTGACAAAGCAATCAAATTTTTCCCCAAAAACCTGTTTCCACACAAGCAATAAAAAAAAAAGAAAAAAAAAGAGAGGAAATTTGTCAGATATATCTTGAAAAAAACTTGGAAATGTTGATTGTATCAATAACCATACTAAAAGCAAACGGGCCATATTTTTTATCTTACTTACATTGGCTAAAGACTCTCTGACGGCTAATGTGCAGATCTGCAAGAAGATAATCCAAACAATAAGATTTCTACTTGGACAAATAAAATCAAATGAAAAGTATTTGTACAAGAAATATAAAGCGGCCGTGAACCCACCATTGATGGTGGGCTTCAGCTCTCTATGCGTTGAATGTTTCATCAAAATCCCATTCCACTGATGAATAGGTTACCAGCTGAGTGATCTCAAACATCTTTACTGCTCAGTAGTCTACATATGAAGTAAATGTGCAACTCCCAAACACATATAGAACAATCAGAAGCAGTAACAAACTAAACACAATAATTCCATTATAGATGGACAGTCTGCAGCTCGGAAGCAATATCCACAGAACCCAGGGAAAAGGGGCAGCTTACATTGACATAAGCTTTGGGCCATTATTTGGCATGGCCATGCCCGCAGCTAGGTCAGCATCCAAATTTACTGGACCAAGCTAAGTTTATATAACACTAGATAACTTGCAGACAAAGTAGTGATTACAAATAAAAAAAAAATGAACATGATTAACTCTACACAAAAGATACCTTACCATGGAAATGCACTTTCCCAAACACCACTCGACCCAGTAGAAAACCAAAAAACTTGAATAAAATACCAACTACGAGCTTTCAAGTTCTGTACCATGCTCCAATTTGGGATGCCAACAAGTGCCATCAATGCTTCACATATTTAGAAGTACTACAACAAAATACACCACTTTTGATTGTATACCATAATAATGCTCTGAAATAGGTTAAAGTAACTCAAAACATTCTTAGTGATCAATGCAAAAGATGAGAAGAAATATGCTTACAACTGATTCCTCTTCTAAAAATCTAGAGTAAAATTTATTTAACAAAAACTGACCCATTACCAAAATTTTGCTCTGTTTTCTGCAGGAACATAGAACATGGTTTCAGCTAATATGCCACAATCCCCACCTGAATCTACAGTATCATAGAAGAATCCTTTCCCAGGCCAGTCACGCTCATGATTACCACTGCAGAAAATATGAAAGCCGAACTACGCTAATTTTCTGAGTCTTTCTCTAGATCTACACAGACTTGGAGCCGAACTCAGCCTCACACAAGCATTTATATATAAAAAATAAGCCAAATACATATCAATGAAACCCTAACTGGAGGTAAATATACTGACCGAGATCACCGTCGCGCTTGACGGAGCTGCAATCGGAGTAACGAGATGCGACGTCCTTGAACTTAGCCTTGCTAGAAACGATGTCTTCACGAAGGGATTTGAGTTGAGAGACGGCAGTTTCTCTAGTGGTGTGGTGTTGCTAATAACTCGACCTTCTGCATCCTTCCAGGAAGCCTTACGTCGAGAACCTTGGTGCTTTACGAGTATGTGAGAAGCCTTAACTTTGTCTGATTCGGCTGATGATGATCATAAAAGCCCTAGATTTATCCAAATTTCTCAAACCAAAACCTCGAATTCCATGCTTGAAACCCGTGAAACAAATCGAATTAAAGCTCCTCAACAATTCTGAAGATTCAAAAATGGCGAGATTTTGAGGAGAAAAGGAAGGGAAAAGGAGAGAGGAACTCATCTACATAAAACCAACGTCGCAGAGTGAGACAGAGATATGAACCTTGTTTTAATTTCAAATTTTAACTTCCGTGTTATTTTTTTCTCCGTGTTTTTAGATACACAACGTTTTCTAAAAAAAAACATTATCTAGTTAAAATAAAAAAAAATACCCTTTTAAATAGATAATATTTTTGTATATATATCTATAACATTTTATTTAAAAACACTGTGGAAAAAAATACCACAACGTTTTTATAAAAAACGTTGTCTTTTAAGCGTTGTCTTTTTAGTATTTTGTAGTAATGCTTGTAATTTTATTTATTGTTATAATGGTAGACTTTTAATTAATGATGTGATGTAATAATTTTAATTTCGCACTTGATTGATGTTTAAGGTTAGACAACCTAGGAAAACTTTTATTTAATGATATAACCCTATTTAAAGGGAGGATTTATGATTTAATTTTATTATGATTGGGTAGATAAATATGAATGAATGGAAAGTGAACACCAAGTCTTGTGGGAATGAATTACCTAGATTTGGGGGTGTCACACAAGTAGTATATGATTAGTTCTTAATGGACTCTTAGTAATTGAACTTTGTCAATTCCAATTAGACTTGTATTATTTCAAGCCCAAAGTTTTATTAATTGAAGCCCAAGATAGGCCCAATGTGAATTTATTCTAAGGCCCAAACCAGGAAACCAAACCGCGGATCGAACCGATGCATCACCACATGGGTAAAACCCATGGGGCAACTCATGTGGGACCCAAAGTGTAACGCCCTGAAAAATCGAACCTTTGTAAATACATTTAATAATGAATAAAATAATATTATTTATTATTACTACGTGTTGATAAGATGAATGTTGTTCTATAACCTAGAAACGTTGAAATGTCGTAGTATTTTAACTACGTGGATGAATTAAAGTGTTTGAATTTCTAAGACGAAAATAAAAGCTTTCTGAGAAATTTTCTGAAAAACACTATTCATCAATTTCTGCTCGGGAATTATTTTTAAACTTTCGAGAAATACGTAACGTTATAATATCAAGGTAATATTGATTATGTAATAATAATCTAAGTATGGAAAACGTAATATTTCGCATGCGGACTTAATTTGGGAACGTTAGGTTTATTAGGCGTTAAGGAAAGAAAGTTGTAATCGTATGATGCGTATGCATTATACGAGGTAATGAACGTAAGTATAATACGACGTCTTATACTATTGTGTATGGAGAATGAAATAACGTATATTACGAATAAATATACGAGCTAGCATACGAGAATTATACGTGAGGTATGTATGTTAAGTTGTTTAATTAAAGGGAATGGACTTGTAGGATTATTAGCATAATGGTAGAAGTTCAATAGAAAGTGATACTCAAGCCTAATTGTTTGATATGTCATGAGTCCAAACTATTGTAGTATAAACCCAACAAGGAATTAACTAGATTAATTAGCAAGCCCAATGAATTAGCCATGATCCATGGAGCAAACCATGTTAATGTGGGTAGTCTTGATTGGCAAGCATTTTGTGTAGTGATCAAGTGTTGTGATGAGCAAGAAAAGTGAGTGCTAGACAAGTTAACTTAGTTGTAAAGTAATGAATAGTAAAGAGGTTGGATTTAGGAGGTTAGTTGAGGAGGAGCAATGCCTAATTAACCATTCTACCCTAACTTTGGGTTGCCTATAAATAGAGAGCTCTCAATTCATTTGATTGCTTGATTAAAATTCTTCTCAACTCCTCTCAAGATAAGTAACTTATTTGTTAGAGAGAATAAGCCACATAAGTCAAGAATAAGTCAAAAGTTCTTTGCTAGTTTCCAAAGAGAAGAGAAGTACAAGTGCTTCTAGGGTAAGACTCTTGTCTAATATATATTAATCTCTATCATTATAGGGTGACAAGAGAAGTATGATTGTATGCTAAGAACATATAAGAAGTCATTGATGAATGAACTTAAGCCGAATAAGTTGAATAAGCAATTTTAACCTAAATAAGTTGATAAACTTGTGAAGAACTTGTCATATGTTTGTCATATGATGTTAGTATGTTCAATATAGTATGAGAACATTGATTGATGGACTTAAGTTCATAGTAAGTCATAAGCATGAGAATTTGTAGTTCATAAGTTAAATAAGTCATTGACTTATGAGAATAAGTCAAAACCTACTTTGTTAATAAGTTGGTGTGATAAGTAACTTGAAATGTTCATGTGTTGGTTAAAATCCATTTAGAACGTTTAGTAATGAAGCTTTGCCGGAATTCACACGATTGGACGATAATCGTCGAATTCATAAAATTCTCGAAATGGAAGCCGTATTTTGTGTTTAAAGCCGGAAACGTTGGTTTTTGATGGAAACATGTCATATTTGGCATTATAGAGTTACAGACTCAAAAATGACCAGATTCTGACTTAGAATGAAGAAACGAACGTTGAACATTCACGAACATTTATCGTTTTCGTTAAAATGAACTAATAGGTTAAATTTTAGCAAACAAAGTCAAATAGATAAAATTCTTACATGAACGCATAGAGTATGTAATTTGTGAACCGTAGGCTTTTGAACGAGCCAATTCAGACTTATAATGAAGAAGTTATGCGTCCGGGAGTTTCGTAAAATTTAAAATCTGCAAAATTTTTTAAAAGCATGAGAGTTGGCGCCATTGTACAACCCCAAGGCCAAATGGGTGGCCTTAATGGCCGTAATAATGATGTCGAGACAGCATCTTCGTTAAATCGCTGCATGACATGAGATGAAGAGTTAAGTGTAGAAATGGTAGCAAATCCCCCCCCTAAGTTTCGGATGACAAGAATGTTTACAAGTATAGAATGAAAGATAACTCATTTGTAATGAACTAAGGTGTTAATATAACATTGTTAAGGCATTGTTAGACATGTAATGTATGATGATTAAAGGTTGATAACCAATTGAATGTGAACCTATTATGAATGACGTAATGAAAAGTTGGAAACCATAATAATAGATCTAAGTCAGAATTTAGTTTGAGATGAAGGGTAAGATATAATAATATACCTACTTGATTATATAAGACCTAATGTGGTAAGTTATTTGATCATGTATTATAGAGACTTAGAGACTTAAAGTGTACGTGTGATAATCAGTAAACAGATGCTAAAGGCAAGTATTCTAACCCTTGCTCCGATTCGATGCCGACAAGCTTTATGAATTCATGTATTCTTTCGCATGAAGTCTTGAATGATGAAGTCAAAGCTAATTCTTTCGGCTAGACTTGCATTATGAATCTGTCAAGCATGATTAATGTTTACCGAGTTATATTGGTATAGTTTTCAATTGAAGACTGAGTATGCTAAAATGTTTTGTCGTTTAACGACAGGCATGTGAGGTTGCCACAACTTAAACGTATACATGTTTAATGAATGTAGTGTTGATCAACATAGAGTACTATGGGCTGATCTCCCAGAAGTGCTCGCAAGTAATGCCGGACTTACACACTTAGTGACGGGATGTCCTTTTCAAAAGAACTTATGAAATGCTCAAGGTCTTGGACCAGAACTGATGTTTTACTTAATATTGTTGTTGTCAAACGTTTTGAATGAAAAGAAGTGCTATTTTGAATTATCAATAGTACTTCATAACTATTGTTCATTTATTGAAGATATACGATTCCTATGTTTCAAGCATGTTGTTTGTTAGAAATGTTGTTCTTGCTGAGCTAGTCATGCTCACTCTTGCTTGAACCATATGAACACACCTAAAATCGAATGGACAGATAGCTCTGGCAAGGATAAGGGCAAGGCGAAGACGAACCCGTAGGATACTTATGTAATAGTATAGGATGAATGATTGTAATATATTTGATATTATGACAAGAACAAGTGAAATGGTTATAAAGAACCTGGGGAATGTAAATATTATAAGACATATTCGTTCTTTTGAGGCTTTTCAATTGAATGTATGTGTGAATGGTAGTACCGTGTAGCTGTTAGGTTTGTAATATTCATGAACGCAATCAAATTGCTCAAAGTAAGCGGAAACGTGTAAAAAATCAGAGTTTAAAAATTTTACAAACCATATACCCGGATCACCCTTTATGCACAATTATTAATTAAACGAAAAGATGAATAAGAAACATACCCTTGAAGATCCGAGTTTCCTCAGGTACAAGTTCACCTCCAATCCTTTTCGCGTTCGACTTGAATCCACCGGGTTTGGTTCCTTCCTTTGATCAACGTTAGCCACCCAAGTGTTTGGCCTCTAGAGGTGATCCACCAAGGAAGAAGAATGATTCAAGAAGATGGGTGGTTGGCTAAACCCTAGTTTTTCTATCTCTATAGAAAAGAACGTACTCTCCAACTTTTGGAATTGCGTATAGTTTGATATCTGATATAAGACTCCTCTTATAAAGATATCAAGTAACCCTATTAAAAATAAGGTATTATTTAATTAAACTCTTTTAATTAAATGGGCTCCCTAATCTTATTTGGGATAATTAATTAAACTCCTTTAATTAATTTTCCCTCCTAATCCTATTAGGAATATATGAGAGTACTTATATTAAATTAATTCCTAAACTCTTTTAGAAATTAAAATAATAATAATTGTAATAATATTAATAAGACTCCTCTTATTAATTTATATTTAATATTTCTAAAATATTAAATAATAAATATTAAGCTATTTAATTTATTCTATCATCATAGATTAAATTAAATATATTTAATATATTATTACGATTATGCCATTAACTTCTTAAATAATTATTCTTCATTTTTATAGTGCGACCCTTTAGGTTCTCCATATTAAACTTAGGTTGTGAATAAATCAATTAGAACAATTCTAATCTTATTTAAATAAATAAATTAAACAATTAATTTATTTAAATAAATAATATTTATTCTACAATAGGGATAAGCCTCCCCTAGCGATCAACGACTTTCCCGGATAATATAGATTTCAACATTAATCATAAAAGAACATTTGAGTAAATAGTTCTGCGTACAATTCAATCCTTCCACCATACAATGTCCCAATTAAATATAAGACATGGAATTCATTGTCAAGTCTTATTTTATTTAATTATATGTATTTCGATCCTTAAATGCACAACACCAAATAATGCAAATTAGAAACTCCTTTCTAATTTCATTCTCGCCTAGCCAAGGACTATTGGGTTGTCATTTATCGAATCACATAGGACATTCTCTTCTTTTAATAGAAGTGGTAGATTCTTTATTGATCATACATTATCTCCATGTACAACTTATTATACCCAAGCATACCCTTTGATATACCCTAAGGGTCTTAAGGAATAAGTCAAAGTATAACTCATCATACACAAGATACTATGATGATCTCAAGTCCAAGGATCACTTGACTACTATCACTCTGAGAATTCTATTGACAGCAAGTAAAACTCCATTAGGTATTCCTTAGCGAGCCACGCTTCGATGAACTTATTCTCTAATAAGCACCTACATACTTGCTTTAGTGTCTCCACACAAATGATCATGAGATCAATCATCCTCATCCAATGAGCAAGCAACGTATGTACCAATCTATCCGGATTCACTAATCCTCAATTTAGTAATCCAATGATTGGGAATTATTTTAGTTTTAAGCTTTCTAAGAATTTAGATCTCATTAGAATGATCATCATCATTATTCTAAAAGCATTGCTTAAAACTATGGGTTTATCACATATTATAAAACAAAGATCACGTAGATAAATAAAAGCCTTTAATAAATTAATACTTTTATTAATAAATGAATAAGATTGTTTCAAAGTATATGTTTTATCATCAAACATGATTGGCTTGTGTGCATACTACTTTTAATCTCCCACTTGCACTAAAGCCAATCGCCATTATATCTTATACTTTTCTTCTCTAAGTGACGATTATCCTGCTGTTTGAAAAGCTTTAGTTAATGGATATGTAATGTTGTTCTTGAGAGTCCACCATCTCTATAGTGATTTCCCATCTTTCAATGATTCTTATAATCAAATGAAAGTGTCACAACACATGTTTAGATCCAAGATGAGACTTAGAACTATTCCTAGTTTCAGAATGAACTTTTAATCCAAACAATCAACTTGCAGACTTCATTTATAGCTATATACTTTGTCTTTATCACTAAACCAAAGAACTCTTTCTTTGTTTGGAACCTTTCCAATTCAACGCACTAATTGTTCAAGATAACGCTTTTACCTTAAAGTGGATTTTTACGTCATCTTGGTGCCGTCTCGAAAAACTTGAGTGTTAAGCCCTCTAGTTTTAATTTAGACCCACCATGAATATGATCACATCCTTAGTCTTGGGTTAAGCACTTTAAGATGTTTTTCATCGACTCATAGTGAACTTTTCCATAATATGGTGATCAACATCGGGTCGTACATTTCATTGCATACATGATTGTCACTCATGCGACCTCTCTTTTCGAGAGTCGTGGGGACTATTAAGAGAGATACACTCCATAGCTCATCGACATGAGACATCTCTTGGAGTTTGCCATGCTAAACGACTTTAGCATCAAATGAATATACGTTCCTTGGGTTAAGTCGAGCATCCTCTTAAATCTATCTATATAGATTTATATCCCCAATTAAGATACTCTTCCAAATCATTCATGGAGGAATGTATAGACAACTTTATCTTTACTGATTGTAGCATTGGTATGTCATTCCTTATCCGTAGTATATCAATATATAATACTAGAAATGTCACGACGCTCCCACTGACCCTTTTGTACACACTAGAACTCTTTCCTCATCGTATGTAACTCTGGATCATCATCTTCTATGATGTGTACCTCATCATCATCATCCATGATGAATCCATACCTCCTAGGTATCTTGTGACTATTCCGCATTTTACGATTCGGTTGTGGTACAATAGGTCTATCTACTGGTGTTCCTCTTATTTGACTTATAGTGTTTTGTGGTTCTTGAACTCTTCAAGATCTATTATCCTCCCACTAGCCCCTTCAATAATAAACACATTTATCTTAGAAGGCAGCGTGTTTCGTAATAAACACCTTTTGCTAAGTAGGATTATAGAACATATACCCTAAACTTACTTTAGGATGTCCCACAAATTGTACTTGTCAAATCTTGTCCCAAGCTTATCCTTTGAAATCTTTTCACATAAGTTGGACAACCCCTTATCTTAACATACTTAAGATTAGGAATCCTCCCTGTTCATAACTTTTATGGAGTCTTGGGGGTCGGATTTTGAGGTTACCTTTTCGTAGATATCTGACCATTTCTAGGACATGATCCTAGAAGGATCTTTGGAATGTCAGTAAAATCATTTTGGACCGTACCATGTTCAACAAGGTATGATTTTTCCTTTCAGATACATCAATCAATTATTATGTATCGAGAGGCATCCATTATGAGAAAACCATTTGAGATGATCTAGAAACTTATTGCACAAGTATTCCTTCCTTGATCCGATCAAAGAATCCTAATACTTTGCCAATTTGTTTCACTTTTGAATTCTTTGAACCTTTCAAATAACTCACACTTGTATTTCAGTAAATACACACATTTAACTCTTTGAATGATCATCTCCTTTTCTTATACTAGTTTGTTCAATTTGTAAAATTATTTTCACGTAAGTCAAGTATACAAAATCCATTAAGTGATATTCCAGTCCTATACAAAACATTATTATTATAAATAGAACAACAATTGTTCTTAAATATAATACCAAAGATGTCATTGTCAACAATAAAATGGAAATAATGTTTCCAATCTAAAACCGGAATACAATAACAACTTATTGACTTAATAGACTTGCCCGTAGGCATTGCTAAACTATAAGTTTCTATGGCTAATGTAGCAACCTTTGCTTCATTTCCCACACATAAGATTATTTATCTTTGTTTAGCTTTCTACTTCTTCTTGGTCCCTTCATAAATCTATATTTATGATAACCAAAGTCGATATCCAATATCCAAGTAGAACCTCGACTTAAAGAAAATTTATTTTAAATCTTGAACAAAATTGTATTTGTAAATCAAACTTCATTAAGCTTCTTTGGTTAGCCAACGCAAGATACTTCTCGATTTCTTTCCGATGTCCAGGCTTATTGCAGTGGAAGCAAACTCCTTTGCTATCCATATCAGTTTTGTTCTTATTATCCTTTGTTTATGCCTTTCTATATACCTTCTTTGAATCGTTCTTCTTTTCAGAAGATCCTTTGGCCCCTACCAGTAAGACATGGTCTTTCTTGGTTGGAAAGTGACTCTCATCATTTTTCAACATGTTAAGCAAATCAACGAAGGCGATATCTAGCTTGTTTTATGAAAAATTCACAACAATTGTGAAAGGAGTAGGGAGTGAGTGCAAGATCAAATCTTGGCTCAACTCTCCATCCATGACAAAACTAGTTGTCCTAATTGATCAATCAAATTGATTATGTTAAGGGACTTTTATGCATTTATAGTGCCATTAGTCATTCTAGATCGGAAGAGCTCCTTAGATATCTGATATCAATTAGTCCTACTTTCCTCACCATCAACTACTTGATGTGCAGGAATATAGTAGGAGCATCCATAGTTTCATGCTGACGCTGAAGCTCGTTACTCATAGATGCGAGCATGATGTATTGAGCCAACTGTGCATCATCTTGCCACTTTCTAAAAGTAGCAATCTCTTCCTCAGAGGCATTGTCTACAACCATTGCAGGGATAGGCGTATTAAGGACATAAGATAGCTTTTCAGCCATGAGAACTATTCTCAAATTCCTTAACCAATCCGTTTAATTTGGATTAGGTTAATTTAGCATCTAATATGCTTTGCAGTGATAGTAATTTTAGACATTGTAAAATTCTGTAAATGAATTTGTAATTAACAACATTTTAACATACATTCTTTTATTAATTACCAAAATAAATTAGGTCTTGTTTTAAATTGGTATCTCCCACTATTTTCTTCAAACTATATTACCCTCACTTATATAGTTCGGCAAAATCTAATTAAAGATTTGCTAGTGAGAATAAGGATCCCATTTCAAATGTATATAGCCTTGTGGTGACACAACAAACTATATATAAATAAATAGGTAGACAACTTTTGTCAATTTCATCAACTATGCAACTCCTTTTCTTTTGCCTCTTAGATTATTTTGATCAAGTGGTGGCACATCCGAATCAAAATTTTCCAAGTTAAGTCCGACCTAGCACTCCATATATTCAAAAAAGAAAAATATCATCCTTGTGGTGACACAACAAAACAATATTGTTCAATTTTCTTTATAAGCATCAAATGTGATAAATTAACATCTTAAATACTTAATACTTGCCTTGTGGTGACACAACAAACTCATATTAAATATTTAATACTCTATTAATTTTATCATACTAGAAGGCGACGTTCGATATTCCAAATATCTTTGAACGCTTAGGACTTAATATAAAAAATTGAGGGGTTTGTTATTAATTTGTCTCATCATGTTTAGCGCATGCATTTACATATATATATAAAATACGCAATATATTAATGAACATGCGAAGCATGTTTGCATAATATATAATATATATAGTATAAGCATGCACATATAGAATACTATATTCTACCCGGATTGATTATGGACTTTTATTCTAGTTTGGTTCACTAGAGCCACCAAGTGAACCAAAAGGTCAAACCCTAGGGGTGCAAGAAATAATATTTAAATATAACTATTATATTTAAACCCGGGCTCCATTACAAATGGGTCTTCAAGCGCTCCTTGCTCCCTGATCTCCAACTCTTCAAAATTAATTCTAACTATTCCTATTACAAAACTATTTAAAATAAATAGAAACCTTGATCGTGATCGAGGGAAGTACATAGGAGGGAGATAGAATTTACATTCAGAAAAATTAAAGAAGAAGAGGTACGCAGACCCCATTTAATAAAACTCATACATTCATGCATCCAACTAAAATAAAATCCAATCACATTGGTCAATTGTCCATAATCAATCCCATTTATTATCATACACATCACCATATGCATCAATAAATAACATTCATCTAATGAATAATAAACATTCAATATATATATTGATATCATTTAATGGGCAAATTTAGTTAGTATAAAATCTAATTTTTGAATCAAAATAAACTCCTTTATTTTAATCCAAATTTAAATTAAAATAAAACAATTTTATTTTAATTTATCCAATTTTGAATAAAATAAACTATTTTATTTTAATCAAAATTTTAATCAAAATAAACTCCGTATATTTTAATTAATTATGGAATCCAATTCCATGTAATAAAAAAATTATTATTAAAGGAAACACGAATTCTTTTCCTATTCACAAATAAACTCCTTTATTTTGAATAATATGAAATCTTATTTCATATTTAAATAAACTCCTTTATTTAAGGAAACATGAATTCTCTTTCCTATTCACAAATAAACTCTTTTATTTTGAATAATATGAAATCTTATTTCATATCTAAATAAACTCCTTTATTTAAGGAAAGATGGATTTACTTCCTATTCACAAATAAACTCCTTTATTTTAGAAAAATAAAATCCAATTTCAACTCCAATTAGTTATCATGGAATCTAATTCCAACTATAATTAGTTAGAATGAAATTTTATTTTAAAATTAAAATAAACTCTTTTATTTTAATATTAAAATAAACCTTTTATTTTAAGATTAAAATAAACTTATTATTTTAATTATAAAATAATTAAGAATATATATATATATATATTACAGTAATATATATATATATATATATTACTAATATATATATATATATATATATATATATATATATATATTATATATATATAATATTATACTTGTACGGAATCACGTGATATATATATATATATATTATATTATAATATTCGGAGGTGAACTAGTAGGGTATCTGCAACATATTTGATTCCCACTTTGGAATCAAGATGGAGAACTAGCAGGGTATTAACAAAATATAATACTTCATCCTCCTATTCCTGCAACACATGATTACCGTATATAATATATATATTAGGATATAACATGCCATGTTGCAGCATAAAGTGGATGCAGCCCAGGCCACGTGAATTGATAGAATTCGTGAATCATTCATTCTTTTCCATGAGTCCGCAATATAACAGATGTTCGAGGAAAAAAATAATTTCGGTTCCTTTTTTTTTTATAAATTTTATACAATTAAATTATGCCCAATTAAATTGTTCTAAACACATATCAATATACATATCAAATTAAAATAATTAATAATTTACATAAAGGTTTGGCTCTGATGCCACTGTTAGGTTTGTAATATTCATGAACGCAATCAAATTGCTCAAAGTAAGCGGAAACGTGTAAAAAATCAGAGTTTAAAAATTTTACAAACCATATACCCGGATCACCCTTTATGCACAATTATTAATTAAACGAAAAGATGAATAAGAAACATACCCTTGAAGATCCGAGCTTCCTCAGGTACAAGTTTACCTCCAATCCTTTTCGCGTTCGACTTGAATCCACCGGGTTTGGTTCCTTCCTTTGATCAACGTTAGCCACCTAAGTGTTTGGCCTCTAGAGGTGATCCACCAAGGAAGAAGAAGGATTCAAGAAGATGGGTGGTTGGCTAAACCCTAGTTTTTCTATCTCTATAGAAAAGAACGTACTCTCCAACTTTTAGAATTGCGTATAGTTTGATATCTGATATAAGACTCCTCTTATAAAGATATCAAGTAACCCTATTAAAAATAAGGTATTATTTAATTAAACTCTTTTAATTAAATGGGCTCCCTAATCTTATTAGGGATAATTAATTAAACTCCTTTAATTAATTTTCTCTCCTAATCTATTAGGAATATATGAGAGTACTTATATTAAATTAATTCCTAAACTCTTTTAGAAATTAAAATAATAATAATTGTAATAATATTAATAAGACTCCTCTTATTAATTTATATTTAATATTTCTAAAATATTAAATAATAAATATTAAGCTATTTAATTTATTCTATCACCATAGATTAAATTAAATATACTTAAATATATTATTACGATTATGCCATTAACTTCTTAAATAATTATTCTTCTTTTATGGTGTGACCCTTTAGGTTCTCCATATTAAATCGGTTGTGAATAAATCAATTAGAACAATTCTAATCTTATTTAAATAAATAAATAAATAAATTAAACAATTAATTTATTTAAATAAATAATATTTATTCTGATAGGGATAAGCCTCCCTAGCGATCAACGACTTTCCGAGATAATATAGATTTCAACATTAATCATAAAAGAACCTTTGAGTAAATAGTTATAAATACAATTCAATCCTTCCACCATACAATGTCCCAATTAAATATAAGGCATGGAATTCTTGTCAAGTCTTATTTTATTTAATTATATGTATTTCGATCCTTAAATGCACAACACCAAATAATGCAAATTAGAAACTCCTTTCTAATTTTATTACGCCGCCGCGAGGACTCTTGGGTTGTCATTTATCGAATCACATAGGACATTTCTCTTCTTTTAATAGAAGTGGTAGATTCTTTATTGATCATACATTATCTCCATGTACAACTTATTATACCCAAGCATACCTTTGATATCCCCTAAGGGTCTTAAGGAATAAGTCAAAGTATAACTCATCATACACAAGATACTATGATGATCTCAAGTCCAAGGATCACTTGTACTACTATCACTACTGGGAATTCCTATTGTGCAAGTAAAACTCCATTAGGTATTCCTTAGCGAGCCAACGTTCAAATTGAACTTATTCTCTAATAAGCACCTACATACTTGCTTTAGTGTCTCCACACAAATGATCATGAGATCAATCATCCTCATCCAATGAGCAAGCAACGTATGTACCAATCTATCCGGATTCACTAATCCCCAATTTAGTAATCCAATGATTGGGAACTATTTTAGTTTTAAGCTTTCTAAGAATTTAGATCTCATTAGAATGATCATCATCATTATTCTAAAAGCATTGCTTAAAACTATGGGTTTATCACATATTATAAAACGGCATCATGTAGATAATTAAAAGCCTTTAATAAATTAATACTTTTTATTAATAAATGAATAAGATTGTTTCAAAGTATATGCTTTATCATCAAACATGATTGGCTTGTTTGCATACTACTTTCAGTAGCACCATCTGTCGGGTTGGAAGATACCCGGATTTGGGGGCGTCATAGGTTGGTATCAGAGCATTAGGTTATAAAACTTAAGGGGGATTAAAAATCACATGTCATAACCTTAAGAGAAGTTAAAGAAGTAAAAGAAGAAAATAACCTTATAAAAAAATGCATTATGATTATGTTATGTGTTTTTATTATTCTATTGACGTGTACTAATCAACTTAATTGTTTTGTGTAGATGTCAGGAGTAAATGGAATGTATGTAGATGGTCAGGCCATTAGTGAAGAGTCGGTGAACCAAGTAGAGGTTATACCAAACCTTGTAGCAGCAGATCCAGAGGTAGTGGTTATTGAGTCTGAAGACTCAGACGATGCTGACTACATGTCAGTATTCGATGGGATGATAGAGGAGGAAGTGGAAGTAGTGTCCTTTAATCCAGTAGCTATAGCAGCCGAGATAGCTCCTGGGGGGTCGATGATGTCTCTATTCATATCAGTATTGGATAGAAATATTCATTACTGTTAGGAGGTCAAGGAGCTGAAGGCAGAGCTCCAGATGGTTATAGAGGATAAGACGGACGTGGAGTCCATATGGGAGCAGGAACATGAAGAGAGGATTTTGGCTAAGGACAAAGTCCACGAGTTAAAGCATGAGGTCTTTGAGCTCAAGGAGGAGCTAAAGACCAAACTACAGAAGATAGGGAGAATGTCCTATATCCAGAGGAGTTCTCACACAGATTTCGATGTGAGTGTAGTGGGTTATCCTGTGTAGAGGTGGGAAGCAGACCTTGACATACTATCACCGTAGTGATATTCTGCCTTGCGTCTGCCAAATGATTTCAATAATGCCTTAAGGCAGATGTAGACTAGTAGTAGCTAGAGTAGTTAAGTATGTAAATACTTTGTAATTAGTAGTGACGTAAAGCCCTTTTTTGTATAGCGAAGGGTAGTCTTTTGTAAATCCCAATTTTTGGAAAGCAACAGCGGGAAAGTAATGTAATTAGCTTAGGCTGTGTAATGTAACCGATGTAGTATTATACTACAAAGAAGGAATATAAGTCTTTTTATGGAAATCAATGAGTAATGGATGTTAAAGTTATTGTTTAATCTTGTATAATAACTAACTAATAAAGAAGGAAATAATAACGCGATGTGTTGTTTATTGTATCAGCAAAATGCCGTCGAGAAGAGTGCAACGTAACCAAGGAGCGAATGTGAATCAACCGGAGGGAGGTCCGGTTAATCCGATGCAGGAGTTTGTAAACCTGTTAACAACTGCCTTTAATAGAACAGTGGCTAATATCCCCATAAATCCAGGAGTAGCACGAGCTACTACCTTTAAGGATTTCAAGAGCGTGTGTCCGCCGGAGTTCAAAGGAACTACATACCCTATTGAAACCCAAACGCGGGTTAAAGAAATAGAGAAGGCATTTGTGATAGCAAATGTCGACGAGGCCCAAAAGGTTGCCTTTGCAACCTATATGATGAAGAGAGAGGCCAACTTTTGGTGGGAAGCCAAT
Organism: Panax quinquefolius; assembly: GCA_020205615.1. NCBI lineage: Eukaryota > Viridiplantae > Streptophyta > Magnoliopsida > Apiales > Araliaceae > Panax > Panax quinquefolius. The sequence goes on from CM035153.1 coordinate 88,786,391, forward strand.
CAGGCTAGGGCCGGGATAACGAATCTGACGTGGGAGATGTTCAAGGAGATATTCTTCGAGAACTACTTTCCCACGAGCATGCAAGGGAGGATGGAAATGCGGTTTCTCGAGTTGAAGCAAGGGGACATGATAGTTCCCCAATACGCCGCCAAGTTTAATGAACTGGCAAGGTTCGCTCCACACCAAGTGGATACCGAGGTTAGGAAGGCGAGACGGTTTGAGCAGGGCTTAAAACCCTGGCTCTATAACCATGTTTCGGTGTTCCAAAGTACTTTTTTTGGAACCATTTTAGAGAAGGCAATAATTGTCGAAGGTGGTAGTGAGGCTCTGAGTCAATACCACAATGACAAGAAGAGTAAGGGGAAAATAGATGGGGGAGTAAAGATTAAGGGAGCCAGCGGTATTGGCGAGGGACAAAAGAGGAAGGTGTTCAGCTGTGGGAATACTGAAGTGAAGTTAAGAGATCTGAAGAGGAGAATGGAGGCCTGCAAGACCTGTGGGAAGACTCACTTAGGAGTCTGTCTCAAGGGGAAGGCCATCTGTTACAACTGTGAACAGGAGGGGCACATTGCGCCTAACTGTCCGAGTCCGAAGAAGAATCACGGGTGCTTTGTGTGTGGGTCAACCGACCACATGGTAAAGAATTGCCTGAAGAAGGGGACGGACGGGAACCGGGGCACTAACAGTGTTAAGTTAGCTATTACTGGACCAGCACAGCTGGGTAGGCCGATGGGTCATACTTTTAACATGACAGTCCAAGATGCAGTTGCATTAGGGGACGTCGTCGCAGGTATTATTCCGATCAACGACATAAATGCTTACGTGCTATTTGATTCGGGTGCTACTTGTTCGTTTATAGCATGCGATTTTGCTAGACGATTAGGATTACTTCCCAAAAATTTTCCTATACCTTTAAATATTAAGGTAGCAAATGAATAAATAATTCCTATTGAAAATGTTTAGAGGAGTTGTTGCGTAGATATACGGGGTTGTAAATTATCGGTAGATTTGTTACCGATAAAGTTAGGAGAATTCGACGTAATTCTCGGAATGGATTGGTTAGTTACCCATGGGGCAATTATAGATTGTCAAAAGAAATGTGTGAACATTAAAACATTAAAACAACCTCAGGTAGTATTTTATTGGAATAGATCGCTGGGACGTTCGTGTTGTCTAACCATGACACAAACTAGGAAATTACTGAGGATGGGATGTGTAGGTTATTTGTGTCATGTTGTTGATACCCAGAGAGTGGTAGCAACCATAGAACAAATACCTGTAGTGAGAGAATTCGCCGATATATTTCTGAGTGAATTGCAGGGTCTTCCACCGGATAGGGAGACAGAGTTTGTGATAGATATCGTGCCAGGAGCGGCACCAAATTCTAGGGCACCGTATCGTATAGCTCGGTAGAGATGAAGGAGTTGATGGTGCAGTTACAAGAACAGTTGGACATAAAGTACATTCAACCAAGTGTCTCGCTGTGGGGAGCACCAGTACTATTTGTCAAGAAGAAGGACATATCGTTAAGACTTTGTATTGACTATAGAGAGTTGAACAAGTTAACGATAAGGAATAAATACCCATTGCCCAGGATCGATGATCTCTTTGATCAGTTGAAAGGGGCTATGTATTTTTCAAAAATAGATTTAAGAACGGGGTATGAAGGTTAGAAAGGAGGATGTACCAAAGACAGCATTCAAGACTCGTTATGGTCATTATGAGTTTCTAGTGATGTCATTTGGGTTGACTAATGCACCAGCTACATTTATGGATATGATGAACAGAGTGTTCAAACAATATTTGGACAAGTTCGTTGTGGTGTTTATCGATGATATTCTAGTCTACTCTAAGATGCTAGAAGATCATGCTGAACACCTAAGGTTCGTGTTGGAGACACTGAGAAAGGAGAAGTTGTACGCGAAATTCATGATGTGTGAATTTTGGCTAGAGAAGGTGAAGTTTTTAGGTTATGTCATTGTTCAAGAAGGGATTTCGGTTGATCAAGCGAAGGTGGAAGCCGTGATGAATTAGGAACAACCAAAAACGCCGACTGAGGTGCGGAGTTTCCTAGGGTTAGCGGGTTACTATCAGATATTCATCCAGGATTTTTTGAAGATAGCTACTCTATTGACTAACTTGACAAGGAAGACGATGAAATACGCGTGGACTGATAAGTGTGAGGATAGTTTTTAAGAATTAAGGAAGAGATTGAGTGAAGTGCCTGTTTTGTCATTACCTGATGACATAGGAAATTTTGTAGTTTATAGCGATGCTTCGCATAGAGGACTTGGTTGCGTGCTCATGCAGCATGGCAAAGTCATTGCGTATGCATCTAGGCAGTTGAAGGATTATGAGAAAGTTTATCTTACTCATGATCTGGAACTGGCCGCAGAAGTTTTTGCTCTAAAGATATGGAGACATTATCTTTATGGAGAAAAATGTGAGATATACACGGACCACAAGAGTCTAAAATATATCTTCGCATAGAAGGAGTTGATTATGAGGCAGAGGAGATGGCTGGAGTTGATAAAGGATTACGACTGTGAAATCCTATATCACCCTAGAAAAGCCAATGTATTTGCCGACGCCTTAAGTAGGAAGGGTCGGGAAAAGTTGTTTTTGTTAACGGCTCAAACTGAGTTAATAACAGAGATGGCTAGAATGGAATTGGAAGTGAAGCTGCCAAGTGAAGTAGGACAAATGCTATTTACGACTGAGACACAATCTACCATCGTAGAGAGAGTAAAGGAGGTACAACTCAAAACTGATGAGTGTGACCGGATGAAGGAGCTGCTAGCCAATGAAAAAGATATTAAGTACAGTCTTGATAACGAGGGGTTATTGAGATTTGAAGGAAGAATTTGGGTTTCAAATGAGACGGAATTAAAGGAGCAGGTTTTACAAGAGGCTCATAGTTCGAGATTTTCGATTCATCCTGGTAGCACTAAGATGTATCAAGATCTTTGATAGAGTTTCTGGTGGCCAAACATGAAGAGAGAAATAACTGAGTATGTAAGTAGGTGCTTGACTTGTCAGAGAGTTAAGTAGAACATCAACAACGCACCAAGTGGCTTGCTACTGGTCATTAGAAATTTGGAGTGGAAATGGGAGAATATCACGATGTATTTTGTGGTGGGACTTCCAACTACTCAGAAGGGGTATGATGCGATTTGGGTAATAGTGAACCTGTTGATGAAGTCGGCTCACTTTTTGCCAATTAGGGTCAAGTATAACTTAGACCAGTTAGCTAGACTCTATATTAAGGAAATAATTTCTAGACATGGAGTACCAGTATCGATTGTGTCAGATCGTGACCCACGATTCACATCGAACTTTTGGAGGAGTCTACAAGAGCAGTTAGGAACACAGTTGAATTTGAGTATGGCGTATCATCCACAAACTGATGGACAGAGCGAGAGAACAATTCAGACGTTAGAAGATAAGTTAAGATCTTGCGTCATGGATTTCAAGGGTAGTTGGGATGATCATCTACCATTAGTAGAGTTTGCATATAATAATAGTTATCATGCAAGATTAGGTATGCCGCCTTACGAAGCTTTGTATGGGAGGAAATACAGAACACCACTGTATTGGGATGAGGTAGGAGATGTTGGGCCAGAATGTTGGGACGAGAATTGGTACAAGACAATGAACATTGTCAAGATCAATACAAATGTAAGTCTCTTAGCACTTTCGCATAGAGACGGAAGAAGTTTCTGATTCGACGTATTTCTAAAAGTATCTCCCTGGAAAGGAAAAATACGTTTTGGAAAGAAGGGAAAGTTAAGTCCGAGGTTCATAGGACCTTTTGAGGTATTAAAACGGGTGGGTGAGGTCGCTTACATGATAGCATTACCTCCAGACCTAGAACGAATACATAATGTATTTCATGTATACGTATTACGTCCTTATAAGCCAGATTATAAGCACGTGATAGAGTATAAACATATTCATATCGAGAAGGACTTAATGTACGAGGAAACACCGATTCAAATTGTCGATAGAAAAGAACAAGTTCTACGAAATAAAGTCATACCTTAGTGAAGGTGATATGGAAGAACCACGATGCGTAAAGAAGCAACATGGGAGTTAGAAGAAATGATGAAAAGAATTACCCTCAATTATTTGTGTATTTTTTTATATATAGCGAGATTACGGGGATGAGAATTCTTATAAGGGGGGAAGAATGTAGCATGGGAAAATCGAACCTTTGTAAATACTTTTAATAATGAATAAAATAATATTATTTATTATTCCTATGTGTGTTGATAAGATGAATGTGGATTACATAACCTATAAACGTTGGAATGTCGTAGTATTTTAACTACGTGGATGAATTAAAGTGTTTTAATTTCTAAGACGAAAATAAAAGCTTTCTGAGAAATTTTCTGAAAAACACTATTCATCGATTTCTGCTCGGGAATTATTTTTAAACTTTCGAGAAATACGTAACGTTATAATATCAAGGTGATATTGATTATGTAATAATAATCTAAGTATGGAAAACGTAATATTTCGCATGTGGACTTAATTTGGGAACGTTAGGTTTATTAGGCGTTAGGGAAAGAAAGTTGTAATAGTATGATGCGTATGCATTATACGAGGTAATGAACGTAAGTATAATATGATGTATTATACTATTGTGTATGGAGAATGAAATAACGTATATTAAGAATAAATATACGAGCTAGCATACTGAAATTATGCGTAGGTATGTATGTTAAGTTGTTTAATTTAGCATAATGGTAGAAGTTCAATAGTAAGTGATACTCAAGCCTAATTGTTCGATATGTAATGAGTCCAAACTATTGTAGTACAAACCCAACAAGGAATTAGCTAGATTAATTAGTAAGCCCAATGAATTAGCCATGATCCATGGAGCAAACCATGTTAATGTGGGTAGTCTTGATTGGCAAGCATTTTGTGTAGTGATCAAGTGTTGTGATGAGCAAGAAAAGTGAGTGCTAGACAAGTTAACTTAGTTGTAAAGTAATGAATAGTAAGGAGGTTGGATTTAAGAGGCTAGTTGAGGAGGAGAAATGCCTAATTGACCATTCTACCCTAACTTTGGGTTGCCTATAAATAGAGAGCTCTCAATTCATTTAATTGCTTGATTAAAATTCCTCTCAACTCCTCTCAAGATAAGTAACTTATTTGTTAGAGAGATTAAGCCACATAAGTCAAGAATAAGTCAAAAGTTCTTTGCTAGTTTCCAAAGAGAAGAGAAGTACAAGTTCTTCTAGGGTAAGACTATTGTCTAATATATATTAATCTCTATCATTATAGGGTGACAAGAGAAGTATGTTTGTATGCTAAGAACATATAAGAAGTCATTGATGAATGAACTTAAGCCGAATAAGTTGAATAAGCAATTTTAACCTAAATAAGTTGATAAACTTGTGAAGAACTTGTCATATGTTTGTCATATGATGTTAGTATGTTCAATATAGTATGAGAACATTGATTGATGGACTTAAGTTCATAGTAAGTCATAAGCATGAGAATTTGTAGTTCATAAGTTAAATAAGTCATTGACTTATGAGAATAAGTCAAAACCTACTTTGTTAATAAGTTGGTGTGATAAGTAACTTGAAATGTTCATGTGTTGGTTAAAATCCATTTAGAACGTTTAGTAATGAAGCTTTAATTCACACGATTGACGATAATCGTCGAATTCATAAAATTCTCGAAATGGAAGCCGTATTTTTTTGTGTTTAAAGCCTAAAGCGTTGGTTTTTGATGGAAACATGTCATATTTGGCATTATAGAGTTACAGACTCAAAAATGATCGGATTCTGACTTAGAATGAAGAAACGAACGTTGAACATTCACGAACATTTATCGTTTTCGTTAAAATGAACTAATAGGTTAAATTTTAGCAAACAAAGTCAAATAGATAAAATTCTTACATGAACGCATAGAGTATGTAATTTGTGAACCGTAGGCTTTTGAACGAGTCAATTCAGACTTATAACGAAGAAGTTATGCGTCCGGGAGTTTCGTAAAATTTAAAATCTGCAAAATTTTGTGTAAAGGCCTGAGTTGGCCTTGTGGCGCTGACCAACCGAGGCCAAATCAGCAAGCAAAGACTTAATAAATGTGATGTCGGGGCATCTTGCTAAATCATGCCGCGGCGTGAGATGAAGAGTTAAGTGTGGCGCCGCGGCGCTAGTCTTAGAGTTTTGACAGACAAGAATGTTTACAAGTATAGAATTAAAGATAACTCATTAGTAATGAACTAAGGTGTTAATATAACATTGTTAAGGCATTGTTAGACATGTAATGTATGATGATTAAAGGTTGATAACCAATTGAATGTGAACGTAATATGAATGACGTAATGAAAAACCGGAAACCATAATAACAGATCTAAGTCAGAATTTAGATTGAGATGAAGGGTAAGATATAATAATATACCTACTTGATTATATAAGACCTAATGTGGTACGTTATATGATCATGTATTGTAGAGACTTAGAGACTTAAAGTGTACGTGTGATAATCGATGGCGAGTATTTGAAGGTAAGTATTCTAACCCTTGTTCCGATTAAAATGCGGACAAGCTTTGTAATTCATGTATTCTTTCGCATGAAGTCTTGAATGATGAAGTCAAAGCCAATTCTTTCGGCTAGACTTTTATTATTAATCTGCCAAGCATGATTAATGTTTATCGAGTTATATTAGTATAGTTTTCAATCGAAGACTGAGTATGCTAAAATGTTTTGTCGTTTAACGATAGGCACGTGAGGTTGCCACAACTTAAACGTATACACGTTTAATGTGTGACGCCCCCAAATCTGGGTATCTTCCAACCCGACAGATGGTGCTACACGGTACTTATAACTGTACATTCATTCTATTGAAATGACATCAAAATGTGTGTATCAACGACATTCTTATTACATTAATAATATTACATCCCGTCCCCAGGTTCTAAAACCATTACATTCTTTGTTCATCATATTATAATATATATAACTTACTAGTTTATTACAAGGTAAACTAATCGTTCATCTTCGTCTTGCCTTTAACATTGTCATATCCCTCAGTTCGTTCGGTCCTAGCTGCCTTCATATGGTTTAAGCAAGAGTGAGCATAACAAGCTCAACAAGTACAACAAATTCTTTCAAACAACATACTTGAAACATAGGAATCGTATATCTTCAACAACTGAACAATAGTTATGAAGTACTTTTGATAATTCAAAATAGCACTTCCTCTTTCTTTCAAATTGTTTCACAATGAATAATATTCAATAAAACATAAACTCCGATACAAGACCTTGAGTATTTCATTCTTTCTTTGAAAAGGACAACCCGACACTAAGTCTGTAAGTCCGGTATATCTTACGAGCACTTCTGGGTGATCAGCCCATAGTACTCTATGTTGATCAACACTACATCCATTAAACGTGTGTACATTTAAGTTTTGGCAACCTCGCGTGCCCATCGAATAATCGATGAAAATACATTTGTTGATTCATACTCAGGCTTACCTTGAATCCATACCAAACAATTGGCGTAGGATAGCGTTATCAATTCTATATTGAAAGACTTGTAAATAAATCAATCAATCTTCAAGATTAGTCTCAATAGAGATAAAGCGGCATCGACCCTTTAGTAAAACACTTCATGCATCTCATAACATGAATCACAGAAAACTTGGCTAACACGAAGGTTAGACAAGCGTTTAAGAAAAACTTGCCTTCAGCGTCTGCTATAGTAAAAATAACTTTTCCTTTCAATCTTTACGGTCTCAACAATACATAACCACATAACATACCACATTAGGTCATGAATGAACACACATGGTTCCTAATGAATCTTACCCTTCTTCTCAATCAAATCATATATTAGATTTATTACTATTGGTTCTGGCTTGCCATTATATTTTACATTATTCTTACCAACTTCTTTCTCTTCTATGTCTTACTTGGATTTACTTTATTAATACAACTCGTTTCGAGTTAATCATCCTTCCTCACGGCTTACTAACTTTCTTACGTTATTAATCCAAACTTGATCGTCATTGGTTAAGTACACATACTGCATATCATTCACGTTCAATTACTTATATTCAACCCTAAGTGATCATACTTAAGGTTTAAGAATATCTTAATAATGGCACCTTATGTTTGTTAAGGTTGCGTTACTTCATTTGTCTTTCCTTTTATCTTCATAATCATTCATCTCTATTGTAAGATCCCAAATTATTATTAATGAAATTTAATTTCCTCTATTTATTATGTTGAAATAGTAAGGGTTGATTTGATTAATGTGGTTAGTTATGGGTAAAATGTGCAAATATCTTAAATAAGCAAGTGGTTATAAAATATTCATTGTTGTCGGGGAATATTCGTTTGGTCGTGGAATATTCTTCTTTGTGGGAATATTAAATGCGACGGTAGCGACCTTATGTGGGGGCCCATAACTGAAAGCGATTGATTGGAGGAAGAAAACAACAAGAATAAGTTGTTTATAAATAATGGCGTAGTTATTACATCAATTAATATTATTGAAAGCCCCTCTTTCCAGGAACCGCACTGGTTGTCGGTCTTGTGATTACGTAATATTATTTGTGAATAATTAATTATTGATTTATATGATGAGGAAAATATTAATTTTATGTGGATATAGATGAGAAAATTTTAATGTGACAATTGTTGAAAATTAATATTTTATCTTTTTACGATAAAATAATTCATTTAAATATATTATTTTAATAATATAATAATGGTGATATTTTACAATGAATGTGGGATATATGAGTATATGAGGAGGAAGAGTATTTTTGTGGCATTAAATGATAAACACATGTTTTGTGTGTTACAAAAAATGTTTAACACATGTTAAACATGTTGGTGGACACAAATTTTGACTAAAATTTGATTATACTTTATAAAATCACCCGTTTGTGGATTTCGGTCAATTTTTGTTAGGAATTTGGAAAAACTTTCTTCTGCAAAGTTGTAGAGAATGAAATTTCATATGGAAAGGACATATGGTTCGAATTTTTCTGATAAAAGGGCTATTTATTATGAATTATTAAAGTTCCGAAGTTCCGAAATAATTGATCTTTGAAAGTTTTAATTATTATTTTGACGAAAAACGTTTTTTGCTCTTTGGTGGCCCTCACTTGCACATGTTAATGGCTGATTTCAGATGGTCAAGGTGGGCTAAGGAAAATTTTATAAATATATTAATATTTTATTAAATTTTCTGCTTTGGTGTTCTAAACAATTTCCTATAAATAGGGTGCTTAGGTTAGAATTGAAAACCACACCAGAAACTGAAGTTTTCTCTCTATTTCTCTCTCGATATATTGAGCGTATTCTTGTGAGTATTTTGATACCTTGAGTGTTGCTATATTGCAAGTTCCTTCAAAGACTATATCCGAAGATTCTAGTCAGAATCTGTACCAAATCTTTTTTCGAGGTAAGGGATGTTATTTTTTTAGAAATGATATTATTTCTTTCAATATCATTATCTTAGGAATATTGGTAAGATTTTTCTTGTGAAATTCTGATCTTTTTATGTTAGAGTTACTATTCACGAGTTACTATTCACGAGTACTATTCACAAAGCATGATAATTTTTCTTGTGAAATTCTTGTCTTTTAGTGTCGGGATTACTATTCACGTATACGACACTATTCACGTATACGACACTATTCATGAATACGACACTATTCACAGAAAAATTAAATTTTTATTTTTTGTCCAAGATATCTATTATGGATACTAGCTTTGATTGTATCCATATTTTGATCATTCTTGAATTTTACTTCACTATAATTATTTATGAAGTATTTTTGAACTCAGTTTGGTTAAAATATGAATCCTTAATATTTGTTCTTTTGTTTCACTGGATTCTTTTTCTGTAAAATATTTTTCATCATCCTCAGTCCTAAATGATGACATGTTGTTGAATACCTTTGGCCTGTAATGCAAAGATGGTTGATTTTATTATGAATATCTTTGGCCCGTAGTGCAAAGATGTACAGGTGTTGAGATGAACATGACCGACTGATGAATATCTTTGGCCTATAGTGCAAAGATGTACAGGTGTTGAGATAAATATGACGACTGATGAATATCTTTGGCCTGTAGTGGAAAGATGAAAATTTGATTCAAGATGAATATTGATTGATGTTACAGGGATAAAATATTGACGATGGACTTTTAAATTCATAGATAATAGTAGATTTCATTCTCTACGTAACTCATCTATGAATTATTATTTCCGCTGCTGATCTGAAACTTGTTGTCTATTGTATTCTATCAGATTTTTCCCTGTTGAAGACTAACGATAATTTGTTCTATATTATCTTAGTCATAATATTCTTTACTGGGCTAGTTGAGCTCACCCTTTTCCTTTTGTTCCATTTTTCTTTTGAGGAGGCGAGAATGTAGCGAGTACTAGTCGGGGTACGGAATGAAAGTTCTAGGAAGTTGTTTTAATTGTCCTCACCAATTTTGTAAAGTATTGTATCAATAATTGTAATGAGGACTTAGTTGGGTATGTATATTGTCTAGATGACAATATTTGTATTTAAACTCACAGTTTATGGGTTGTATTAATAAAGTTGTAGTTGTTTCTGTACCATGTTATTGACGACTCAGAATGGGTGATGTATACCTATTTTGGGGGCATCACATCTATACAATCCCTAAAGCTGGCACAGCGGCGCCGACATTTCTTCTTTATGTCACGTCGCGACGTGACTTAGCAGTGTGCATGCTCCGGACTCGGTGCTACGACGCGAGTCTCCTTTGTTATGGTGCAGCCGCATGTGCCAATTAGTGATGTACCTGTCTCTCGGCCTCATGTTTATGCACGGGCCTTTGTGCCTTGAGTCGAGCTACGGCGCGGACTCTGTGCCTCAGAAAAATTTGACAGATTATTATTTTTATGAGATTCCCGGACGCATAACTTCTTCGTTATAAGTCCGAATTAGCTTGTTCAAAAGCCTATGGTTCACAAATTACATACTCTACGTGTTCATGCAAGAATTTTTATCTATTTGACTTCGTTTGCTAAAAATTCACCTATTAGTCCATTTATAATGAAAATGGTAGCGTTAAGTGAGCGTTCAACGCTCGTTTCTTCGTTCTAAGTCAGAATTCGGTCATTCTCGAGTCCGCAACTCTAAAATGCCAAATAAGACTTGTCTCCATTGAAAACCAATGTTTCTAAGCTCAATATCAAAATTCGACTTCCATTCCGAGAATTTCACGAATTCGACGATTATCGTCCAAACTCGTAAATTTCACCTTAACTTCATTTCTTATGATTTGTTCATCGTTTTAAATGGATTCAATCCATCATACTAACATCTTGACATACATATTTCATTAACTTATAAACATGGTAAGTTATTACTTGTTCTTTGTGAGTTTATAACTTATAAAAGTATAAACTACTTATGACTTCCTTTCTCATGACTTATTATAGTTTAAGTCTTTTAACCACCATTCTTGCTTCTTATTATCATACAATCTTATTAAAGTAGACATGTGAATAGTTCATATAAACTTCTCATGAGTTCATAACTTAATTAAGTTTGAATTACTTATTCATGCACTACAAAAAAATGGGAATTTAGCAACGATTTTTCGGGCAACGACTTTATAAGTCATTGCTAAAAGTATATGTTTAGCAATGAAATTTGTCCTTCCTTGCAGATTGTGTCAGGCTTTCACTTTTTGCAACGAAATTCATAAGTCGTTGCAAAATTTTGTTGCTAATTCATTGGCGGGAAAAAAATTCGTTAGAAATTCGTTGCAAAATTTTTAGTCACTTGATTTCCCGTCATCGTGGGCAACGAAAGTTTTTTTGTTGCTAAAAATGGGGCTTTAGCAATGATTTTTCAGGCAACAACTTTAAAAGTCATTGCTAAAAGTGTATGTTTAGCAATGAAACTTGTCCTTCGTTGCAGATTGTGCCAGGCTTCCACTTTTTGCAACGAAATTCATAAGGCGTTGCAAAATTTGGAAACAAAATTCGTTACAAAATTTCTAACCACTTGATTTATCCTCATCGTGGGCAACAAAAAAATTTTTGTTGCTATATTTCGTTGCCTAATATGGACCACATTCATTGGCAACAATTTTTATTTTTGTTGCATATTTTATACAACTTTTTGCAACGACTATTAAAATGTTGCCTTAAATTAAGATGATCCCAATAAGCATGTTTTTGTAAGACCATATTCGGTATTCGGAGAATTGTCAAAAAATATTCATATTTAGTATTTAAAAATTATGTCCAAATGCGGAACATATTCGTTTCCATTTTTTATTCGAATAAACAAATTATTCAAATAATTGAATTCTAATGTCAATCACCTAATAAACAATTTATTTATAAAAAGTAAAAATAAAAAATTGACCAATTACTAACAAATCACAACCATTTAAAGTTGTAAAAAACATATCATAAATGAGAGACATATCAAATACATCATCATTCATAATTGATCATAAAAATTAATTAAAATTTACTAATATAAAATGTACATATAAGTTGTATAAATTGTACTTATAAGTTGTTCCATATTATTTAATTTATTTTTTGCTAAATTTAAATGTAAGAAAAGAGATACATATACTTAGGGGCATTCCCCAGATCGATACAAAATGTCAAGAAAGGGAACTCAATATGACACACAGTGAAACTCAGATTCTAAGACAATACAAGAGCGTAAGGCCAAAACAGAGCAACTGAGCACTGCATTAGACTTCAAGAACACTGCAGAGCATCCGACCAACAAAACAATAAACAAAACCATAGCCCAAATAGGTTTGCAAAGCAGTAGCACACCAAGAAACAAACGAGTTGCATAGCAGAAATACATAGCAGAAGCAGCACAACTTCGCTGCTAATAGGACCTTCATTCAGCAGTTGTCCCACAAACGATGTTGCACAATATAATAAGAAACCAGCTGGTAAAACCAAAATATCATAATTCGCAGACTAAACCCAATAATAGTGCCCAAAAAATAGTACCATAACTTCCCAGACAAAAGCATATTTTATACAGCTTTTTGCAACAATTTTTATTTTCGTTGCATATTTTATACAACTTTTTGCAACGACTTTTAAAATGTTGGCTTAAAATAAGATAATCTCAATAAGTATATTTTTGTAAAACCATATCCGGTATTCGGAGAATTGTCAAAAAATATTCGTATTTAGTATTTGAAAATTATGTCCAAATGCGGAACATATTTGTTTCTATTTTTTATTCGAACAAACAAATTATTCAAATATCCGAATTTGAATATCAATCACTTAATAAACAATTTATTTATAAAAAGTAAAAATAAAAAAAATATTGACCAATTACTCTCAAATCACAACCATACATATTTCACTTCATAAAAAAGAGATGCACCACAAATGTATCCGTTCACAATTTGCAAGATAAGGTAATAGTAGAATAATAAAATGAGCCCATTGAAAGAAATTTAGTAATCTTGAGAAACATATTTTGTGCTCCCAACTTAAGACCTAAACAGTTAATAAAAGTATTACATTGATACATTACCAATAGATTTCTTCCCAAAAAAAAGCCTACTATACTGGACTACTTTCCAGTTTGATACAGAAAAATTCTCCTTCTAATAAGGTCATCATATACAAACTTGAGACAAGAAATTGAAATCCCATACAGTTGATATAATAATGTACTTTATAACTTAACCTGATTCCTTCCTTCATCAATAATAGTTAGCGATCAGTTTTGCTGCTTTCAAAGCGATCTGGCATGACGCCTTGGCCGCCAAGACACAGCAAGAAGGTGTAAATAGTGCTATGTCGATGAATGGTGAAGGGTATCTTTCGCTGTCATAGTTCCTTCATTTCAATCTATAATAATAAAAAAAGTATAAGATTAATTGAACTGAGCAAATCGTTTCATGATGGTTGTGTTATTTAAGCATCCTAAATCGATTGAACAACAAATAATGAAGAAATAAGTTATGATAGACAGTAATTTTTATTTTTATTTTTGCAAGTACACTGCCAAAAAAATATTAGAATATGCAAAGTACACTACCAAAAAGGGGGTATTGTAATGTGTATATATATTTGTAATTTAATGTGTAAATATTGTATGTGTGCGTTAGTATTGTAATGTGTATAAATATTTGTAATTTAAAATAGAGCATTTAGTAATTAAATAAGTTCTTAAATTAAGCAGTTTACATTTAATATGTGATGATTATTTTTTTTTTTTAAATATTTGATTAAAACATTAATAATATACATTATAGTTAGTTTTATTTACTTTTTAACCTCAATATATATTACTTTATTATATTTTTGTTATAGGTAACATTTATAGAGAGTTTAGGTTATAATATATTGTGTAACTCTTCAAAAAGTCTACTGAATGAAAATTTTAATTAATTTAACGATATTTTAAACATGAACAAATGAAATGTTACATAAGATCAAAACTAAATTGTATGTAGTTAATAAGGTTATATATATATATATATATATATATATATATATATATATATATATATATATAAAGTTGTTTGAATACAAAATTCAAATAGAATACTAATTGAATATATTTAAAGATTTTTGATTTCATTGGTATTTTGTTTGTGCATTATAGATTCATCGTAATAGTTTATCAAATTCATAAACTTACAATAACTTCTCAAATTCGCAAACCAAATACATATATGGTGTCCCTTTTTCATATTCTTATTCCAATTAAAGTGATATATTATAATGATATCACTTAAAATTAATCAAATTATTATTATAAATATTGTCATTAAAATATGTCATATTTAAAATTTATCTAATAAATTATTTATAAATTTAGTTGTATTTTGTACCGGTTATTAAACTTATTTATTAAAAAAAATAAAGTTTAAGTTGCTTTAAATTAACTATAATGAAGAGATTTTATATCTAGTTGTTCTATTATATTAATAATTGGTGATTATCAAGAGCATAAGTTAAAAAGCTATGAAGAGCTCTCGAGGGAAGTGTATACAAGTATTAGGCTATATTTATTTATTTCTAAATGCATTTGAATGAGTTTGAATTTGACTGAATACGTCATTTCAGAGTATTTTTTTTACATTTTTTTACTCTAAATGTGTCTAAATGATTCAGACAAAAAATTGTGGCTAAATTAGTAAGAAGTAGTGCTAAATGTTGTTTTTACTTGCATTTTCTCAGCTAAATTTTGTTATGTACAAATTACGTTTGATTTTTCTTTAATAAATTAGTCAAACTAATTTAATGAAAGTTGTTATAATCTTTTGTTTTAATTTTATGGACCGATAAAATGTTATTAATATTTTTTAGTTTTTTTTTCCTGAAATTATAATACTAATAACATACTTCATTAAAAATTGTTCAAAAGTTTATATGTTTGTTTGAGTCATAACTGAATTCTATTTGTTTGTTTTATTATTTATTTAAGTATATGCATATGTGTGCTCACTACAAGAAATTGGGGCTCTTGCGAAGAAAATTTTGTGAGTGAATTATTTCCTTCTCAAATAAGCCTTTTTTGTGAGGAATTAATGAAGAAAATTTTTATTTATGAAATAAATTTTATTCACAATATGTAATTAGTGACAATTATTTTGTTAGGAAAAAATTCTTCATTACTTTTGCTTGAAGTAAATCTTAGAGAATCAATGATATATTTTCACAAAAATATTTCTAATTTTAAAGATAGATATTAAATTAATATAAAATAATTTTTAAAATTTTAATTATATATTCTATTAAAGGTACATGTTAATCATTTTAATTACATTAACTAAAGTTTAAAATTATAAACTATATTTGGTATACATATATACATAAATATTTTTAGAATTATATAAAGGTACAAATCATACGTTTACAAATAACTAAATAATCTAATTTAAGTATTTGGATAAGTAATATCAATATTATTGATGGAGTTATTGAGCATTTTTTTTGTGATAGAGTTACATAAATTAATTATTAACACTAAAAGTAACCGCTCAAAAAGTGGTCGACTTTATAATATAGATACATACATACCTTCTACGAATGATGAATAATAAATGATTTTGACCCTTCACTTTAAATGACTTTATTACCTTGATTATCCTTATCTACTTCTGAACAATGCTGATTTTTTTTTTTAAAAAATAAATTACTGAACAAATAATATAAATCTAATACTAAGATATTTAGACACATTAAAATTATAATTAAGGAATATAGATATAATCCAGAGCATTTGATCATATCGTGGTCGTTCATTCAAATGTTGGATTAGTCAAAAGTCAATATCACTTCAAGGTTGTCGATTAAAAGATCAAACCAATAACATCCTTCGATCATCTAATAAGGAGATAAATTTCTCCACTCCAAATCCCTCTTTATTTTTAGTTGCCGCATTTACACTACTTTTACCATTTCCCTCTCATTCTGTGTCTCTCATTCTTTCATAGTACACCGCGTCAACTGCCAGAGCTCTTTACATTCGGCTGACTTTGCCTCTCTGCCCTATCTCATCCGACCTTTTTTTGTTACAAGCCCTAATATGGTACTTTGCTTCTCCCAATCTCTTAATTAAATATGTGAATCTGTATGTTTTGTGTACACCTGATTTGGGGTTTTTTTCGATTCTCCCGATTTTGGGTTTCTCTTCTGCGCAGGATCTTAATTTTTTAGTTCATTGATTGATTTCTTTGTTCAATCTGCTAGATTACTCCTCTTATTTGGTTTCTTTGAGCAGGTAATTTTAGCCTTTAGGTTTTCAATATATATTTACATTAATCTGTGTAAGATCTGCAGTGGCAAGGATAAGATTGAAACCCCTGAACAGGTTCCTTTTTTGGTTTATTGGGAAACTTAATGCTATTTTGTGATTATTAGGATTTAGGAATATATTCTTATGGTTGAGTCATACTATTTATTTGAATTTTAAGATTTAATTAATAATATTGCACAAACTTAGGTTTTAGTTTAAGCAAGCTGTAGAAACAACAGTTAAGCTTGATCTAGATGGGCTCGTAGTCATAGGCGGGGATGATTCAAACACAAATGCTTGCCTTCTTGCTAAAAACTTCAGGTAAATTATGATTGTTATATTATTTTTTTCCAAGTATTTTATTATTTAGTTCTATTGATGATGTATATTTAAATGAATGCATATTGTTTGCAAAAAATAAGGAAAGTTTCTGACCATAAGAGCCCACTTATTACAGTTAATTTGTTAGCCTTAAGGTTGAGAACTGGTTCTTCTAGGAATAAACCAGGACCAAACCTGAGGATCAATATGAAACCAATGTGCATTGAGATTATCGCTTTTCCATCATGGCCATTTATTACTGTTATCATAAAATTATAACAGCACTTTCACGATTGTTTTTTGTTAAAGTTTACACAAGTTTGGAACATATTCACTTAAATCGCCAAATCATTGATTGTCCTTGTGGTAACTATGGCCAGAGTTAACCCTCAGGTTATATTAATATATACCAACTTTTGAGTTACTCAAGTAGTTGAGTTATTATTGGTGAACTAAACCATGTGAAGGTGTAGGGTTTCGACACAGAAACGCAGCGGAAATAAATCAATTTAAAGCAATTACGAAACCCAAAATAGGATCCATGCGAAAACAATTAACTCAGTGGTTAGAAATTATATCGATTGTGATACTGAAATTGATGCGCTCGAATCTCCAACGCAATCCAAATGAATCACGCCTCTACGGTATCCACACGAACGCTTCGAGAATTGTCCTACGATCTGCAGAAGAAGGAACCGTGGTACTAGCCACCAAGGATGAGGATTTTCAGAACTTGTTTCTTTCTAGTCTCTCTCTAAGAGCGGCTAAGGTTTATTTTTTGAATAAGATTCAAATTTATATATATATATATATATATATCTTAATTAAGTCTTACGTAATTAATATACCTATATATAAATTATCCTATTAATTTAAATTCATAATTTAAATACTATCAATCATATTGATATATTTAAATATTTACAATTTAAATTAATTCCCTTTAATTATGTTACATATCTACGTGACCACTATAGGTTATTATTACGTTGGCAATAATTTTAAATCATATTATAAAATTATAAGCGTTGAGCGGCATCTAGTAATGCATCAACGCTACCCAAGTAATAATAAGATCGATGATTCGATGCAACCTTTTCGTGACCAATGTTTCAATGTAATTTAATCCTTTTAACCTTAATATCCTCGATTAAACTCGAGTCATGGAATGTGTCATACTCTTCATAATTTAATCTGAGTTTTCTTGATCAATGAGTACACTATATGAAACAAATCACTATTTGAGCATGGCCATGCATTTCATAGTCCTACTCAATCAAGAGGCCTATGGATATGACCCTTAATATATAGGATGATTAAATTCCATCTAGATCACTCATATTCCTCACACGATTCATGATGTACCCAATAATCACCTTTATAGTCCACTCTATTAAAGGTGACATTTGATGATATCAAAGTACATAAATTTTCGTGTAGTAATATAGTGATTTCAGGTCGGAGGACCATTACATCATTGTCACTTATGAGAATTGCTAATGACACTTAGCATAATGCTCCATATAGAATTCTCATGGTGGAGTGCATCGATTACATCATTCTCTAACATGTACCTATGCATTGACTTAATATCTCATACATTTATGACCGATGAGATTTGGTCATTGATCGATCCACATACTAGTCTCGATGCATCTTTGTTGTCCCATCAACAATAATACTCGACTTAGGGACATTTAAGAACAATGATACTAATTATAATTATATAATCTCATATTCAAGTCACATACTTGAAACTATATAATTGTATCACTATTCTAAGGAATTTTATTATGTTAACATTTATATAACGCGATAAATAAAAGCATAATAAAATCATTCCTTTATTCAATCAAATATAATATCAAAATGTTAAGCAATTATATAAAATAATTGGCCTCTAGGGCATAAACTCTAATGATCTCCCACTTGCACTAGAGCCGATCACTCATATATCTAATACCCATGGAACTAGTGTGACCTTCGTAGCTTCTCTGCTGCGACAAAGCCTTGGTCGATTGGATCGTAACATTATCATCATTGGAACTCTTCTATTTGTACATCTCCTTTATCAATGATTTCACGGATGAGATAGTACCACCTAAGTATATACTTGGATCGTTGGTGAGATATGGGTTCCTAAGCTTTGTGCTGATGGCTCCATTATTATCACAAGATATAAGCATCCGGATCAACAATGGTTGGAACAACACCAAGTTAAGTGATGAACTTTTTAATCCATCTGACCTCCTTGTTTGCACTAGAAGCGACAATATACTCGACCCTCTGTTGTAGAATCGACTCATCTCTTGCTTGAACTCTTCCATTATGACACCACCATTAAGGCAAAACACAAAACTGATGAGACTTATAGTCATCATTGTCAGTTTGGAAACTAGCATCTGTGTAACCCTTTACTGCCAGTTCGTCTTCACCTCCATATACCAAGAATGAATCCTTAGTCCTCTTTAGATACTTGAGGATATTCTTGGTGTTGTCGATGACCTTCTGGATTCCTTTCCAGTATATCTTTCGTCATGCTCAAAACATACGAGACATTCGGACGAGTACATATCATTGCATACATGATAGATCCAATTGCCAAAGTATAAGGGATCTTTCTTATATGCTCCTCATCATCTTGTGATTTGGGACATTGGGCCTTAGAGATCTTTATACCATGAGTCATGGATAAGTGTCCTCTTTTTGCCTCTTGCATGCTGAACCGTTTCAGCACTTTATCAATATATGTACTCTGACTTAGGCCAAACATTTTTCTCGATCTATCTCGATAGATCTTGATACCTAAAATGTAGGCTGCATCGCCTAAATTTTTCATGGAGAAACATTTTCCTAACCATGTTTTTTCTGACTGTAATGAAGGAATGTCATTCCCAATAATTAATATGTAAATCGACATATAATACTAGGAATCTGATGTGACTCCCACTAACCTTCTTATATACATAAGGTTCATCTTCATTTTTAATAAAACCAAACTCTTTGACTGCTTCATCAAATCGAAGATTCCAACTCCGAGAGGCTTGCTTCAATCCATAAATGGATTGCTACATCTTACATACCTTTCCAGCATCCTTTGGATTAACAAAACCCTCAGGTTGTGTCATGTACACATCCTCAAGGAGATTTCCGTTAAGGAAAGTAGTTTTGACATCCATCTGCCAGATTTCGTAATCGTAAAAGGGTATGATAACAAGTAAGATCTGATGGATTTAACCATTGCCTTTGGAGAGAAGGTTTCATCATAGTCGACACCTTGAACTTGTTTATAACCTTTTTGCTACCAGTCGACCTTTGTAGGTTTGTACATTACCATCCATGTCGATTTTCTTCTTGAAAACCCACTTGCACCCGATTGGTTTTACCCCTTCGGGTGGATCAACCAAAGTCCATACTTGGTTAGTATACATGGAGTCCATTATAGATCTCATGGCTTCAAGCCATCTCTCAGAATCTGGTCCATTCATAGCTTCTTGGTAGGAAGCAGGCTTATCCTGATCTATGAGCACCACATCATCGCCTTTTGAGTCACAAGATATCCATAATATCTCTCGGGCTCTTGGCGTGTCCTACAGATCTCTGAATTCCTTGTGTAATTTGAAAGCGGAGTTCACTTTCCATAACATCTTGTGGTTCTGCTCTCACGTTCAACTCAAGTTGATGATATTACGTGGTTCTCGAATTTCTTGAGTTCTACTTTCCTCCACTATTTTCCTTTAGAGACAAATTCTCTTTCTAGAAAATACCGGTTCGAGCAACAAACACTTTGTTCTTAGAAGTTTTGTAGAAATAATACCCTTTTGTTTCCTTTGGGTATCCCACAAAATTATATTTGTCAGATTTGGGTCCGAGCTTGTCAGAATCTAGACGTTTTACAAACGCCTCGTAACCCCAAATCTTCATGAACGACATACTAGGACATTTTCCAGTCCACATCTCATATGGTGTCTTCTGAACCGTTTTTGTAGGAACACGGTTAAGTGTGAATGCAGCTGTCTCTAGGGCATGACCCCAGAAGCTTATTGGAAGATTTGTATGACTCATCATTGATCGTACCATGTCCAACAAGGTTTGATTCCTCCTCTCAGACACACCATTCCATTGTGGTGTTCCAGGTGGAGTGAGCTGTGATATAATACCACACTCCTTTAGAAGGTCATCAAAGTCTTGGCTTAAGTATTCACCTCATCGATCGGATTGAAGGGGTTTTATGCTTTTGCCAAATTGGTTTTGAACTTCATTTATGAATTCCTTGAACTTTTCAAAGCATTCGGATTTGTGTCTCATAAGATACACATATCTATATCTACTGAAGTCGTCAGTAAATATAATGAAGTAATAAAACCTACCTCTTGCTAACGAACTCATGGGTCCACATACATCACTATGTATAAGTCCCAATATATCGCTAGCCCGTTCAACATGTCCGATGAAAGGGCTTTAGTCATCTTGCCTAATAAACAAGATTCGCATTTTTCATATGATTCAAAATCAAATGAATCCAAAAATCCATCTTTATGGAGTTTTGATATGTGTTTCTCATTTATATGGCCCAAACGACAGTGCCAGAGATATGTCGGATTTGAATCATTTGATTTAAATCATTTTGTATTTATGTTATAGATAGGCATTTCCAAATCAAGAATATAAAGACCATTAAACAATTGTGCAACACCATAACATATATCATTTAAGTAAAAAGAACAACGGTTGTTCTTTATTATAAATGAAAAACCTTTCTTCTCCAAACAAGAAACATAAATAATGTTTTTGCTTATAGCAGGCACAAAATAACAATCTTCTAATTCTAAAAATAGCCCAGAGGGCAAAGATAAATGATAAGTTCCTACGGCCAGTGCAACAACTTTTGCTCCATTCCCAACACGTAGGTCAACCTCTCCTTTTGCCAAAGTCCTACTCCTTCGGAGTTCCTGAACATTAACACAAATGTGAGAACCACATCCAGTATCCAATACCAATGATGTAGAAGTAGACAAATTGACTTCTATAACATATATACCTGAATCAGAAGTCCCACTTCCTTTCCTCTTCTTCACTTCTTCCAAATAAAAAAGACAATTCCTCTTCCAGTGTCCAGGTTTTCCACAAAAGTGACAATCACCTTCTTTAGCCACCCCACCTTTAGGCTTTAAAGCCTGTTTGGTTTTGAAATTGGGTTTGCCACCAGATTTAGATCCTATCTTTTTCTTGCCTTTCCAATTTCCCTTATCATTCCCCTTTTGCACCATCATTATGGGAGCGGGTCTTGCCTTTTTTATGTTGTTCTCGGCAGTTCTTAACATGCTCAACAACTCAGTAAGGGGTTTCTCAATTTCATTCATAAGATAATTCATGACAAATTGAGAATAGCTGCTGTTCAGGGATTGCAAAACAAGATCTGTTTGGGCCTCCGAAGTGATTGGAAAACCCAACCTATCAAGGTACTCAATATACCCAATCATTTTCAGCACATGTGGACCAACTGGATCACGTTCACCCATCTTGCAGTGATATAATGCCTTGCTTGTATCATACCTCTCCTGTCGAGCATGCCCTTTGAACAATTTCTTGAGATGCTCGATCATCTCATAAGCATCCATCAAATCATGTTGCTTCTGAAGCTCAGCGTTCATGGTTGCTAGCATGAGACAACTCACGTCCAGAGCATCATCTTGATGCTTCTTGTAAACATTATATGCTCACTTGCGTGGTGCGATGTCGGTGATCTTTTTGAGGAATGGGCTTTTCAATGACATATAGCTTGCGCTCTTGTTTGAGGAAAATCCTCAAGTTCTATGCCGATCGAGGAAATTAATTTCACTCGACTTGTCCTTCTCGAGGGTGATCGTGAGTGAAAGACTACTTGTATTGTTGTTGTTTGCCATTGATATCTACAATTTATAAGTGCAAAAAAAATAATAAGTCAAATTGCAGAGTTGATATTATGTAATTGATAATAGTACACTCAAAATATACCTCCCACTATTTTATTCAAATTAATAGCCCTCACCATTAATTCGGAAAGCATTTTTCAATTAAATCTTTATAGTGAGCCAAGATCCATATTTCATTATGCCCAAAGTTAGCTTTGGTTAATCTCTTAAAACACAATTATTTATGTAGACAACCCTTTTGTCAATTATATCATATATAACTCTTGGATAGTTTGGTAAACAACATTTGTTTCTAGTCCATCTAATGGTACCAACAAAACTCTATGCCTCTAAGTCCACAATCCTATTGAGATAACTTAGTTAAGTCGGGGCTGATGATTTTAATGTTTGGATATCACAATTATCCTATCGCATCTTACCTAGATAAATATGGTACTTTGCTTTGGCAAACCTACATCTATTGATCAAGGTCTTGATGAGTGTTATTCATCGGAAGACATCTGATTTAGACTTAATAATTTAATGAGGGATTTTATAAAAAAAAATTTAGATCTCACCAATTTTAATCTTATTAAACATGCACATTATTTATCATATCATATCACAAACAAGCATAAATAAAGTGCAAAATAAAATGTGTCACAGTTATGGCCCAATCCACTGTCAATCTTTTCAAGCTAATGAAAGATTGAAGGTCAATCTAAGGTGGTAAAAGATCTTAAAATAAATAGCTTCCTTGGATCTTCCTCAAGCATGTGCCTCCTCTCCATCATCATCTTTCCATCATGTTCTCCATCTTGACATCTTCATCGATTCTGATTATTACATGACATAAAAAGAAACCTCGAGTTACATTCGAGGGATTTAGATAAGAAGAAGAATATTACATTAGAATTTATAGAAAGGCACGACATGCAATGGGCCGTATTTCAAAACCAAAACCACTAACCTATGGGTCAAAAGGCCATAGCATGCACCATGCATATCACAATAAGCACATAACAATTTATATATAATTAAAGAAAACCATATATAACATATAGGGACACGACCGACCATCTTATTCTGACGGGGGGGGGGGGGTCTCCCCCAGCATGTGGTCCTATGGAACAGATTGGTGAATTTTTCCAAATGATTTCTCAAAGCAGTTTGAGAATCACGTATTTTAATCCACCAAAACACCCATAATAACAAATCATATATGTCGAGGCGATTTAATCATATTAAAAGCGAATAACAAGTACACCCGAAATTTATCATATATGTCGTTTGATTGATCATATTAAAAGCGATTCTTTATGCTTCTAATCCGATTAGAACGGTTATATTGTTATTCTATAGATTAAAGATACGATTAACGATATCATCATATATATTGCCGAATACATATACAACGGAATATCATATATTCAATTTCATATCGGTAAACATGCATCATATCATATATCATATATATATCGAATACAATTAAAACACGTAATCTGAATTAATCTTTTCGTAAGTAGCTCTGATACCACTATAGGGGTTCGACACAGAAATGCAGCGGAAATAAACTAATTTAAAGCAATTACGAAACCCAAAACAGGATCCATGCGAAAACAATTAACTAAGTGGTTAGAAATTATATCAGATTGTGATCTTTGAAATTGATGCGCTCGAATCTCCAGCCATGATCGAATGAATCGGCGCCTCTACGGTATCCACACTGACGCTCGAGAAACATCCTACAATCTGCAGAAGAAGAAACCGTGGTACTAGCCACTAAGGATGAAGATTTTCAGAACTTGTTTCTCTCTAGTCTCTCTCTAAGAGTGGCTAGGGTTTTTTTTGTGTGAATAAAATCCGTTTAAAATATTATTCAAAACCTAATATATATATATATATATATATATATCTTAATTAAGTCTTACTTAATTAATATACCTATATATAAATTATCCTATTAATTTAAATTAAGTAATTTAAATATTATCAATCATATTGATATATTTAAATATTTAGAATTTAAATTAATTCCCTTTTAATTACGTTACTATGTGTGTGACCCTATAGGTTATTATTACGTTGGCAATAATTTTAAATCATATTATAAAATTATAAGCGGTGAAAGTGGCATCTAGTAATGCATCTTTGCTACCTAAGTAATAATAAGATCGATGATTCGATGCAACCTTTTTCGTGACCGATGTTTGATGTAATTTAATCCTTTTAACCTTAATATCCTAGATTAAACTCGAGTCATGGAATGTGTCATATTCTTCATAATTTAATCGAGTTTTCTTGATCAATGAGTAGTACTATATGAAACAAATCACTATTTGAGCATGGCCGTGCATTTCATAGTCCTACTCGATCAAGAGGCCTATGAATATCACCCTAATATATAGGATGGTTAAATTCCATCTAGATCACTCATATTCCTCACACGATTCATGATGTACCCAATAATCACCTTTATAGTCCACCCTATTAAAGGTGACATTTGATGATATCAAAGTACATAAATTCCCGTGTAGTAATATAGTGATTTCATGTCGGAGGACCATTACATCATTGTCACTATGAGAATTGCTAATGACACTTCGCATAATGCTCCATATAGAATTCTCATGGTGGGTCTGTCCAGTACATCGTTCTCTAACATGTACCTATGCATTGAATTAATATCTCATATATTTATGACCAATGAGATTTGGTCATCAGTCAATCCACATACTAGTCTCAATGCATCACTGTTGTCCCATCAACAATAATACTCGACTAGGGACATTTAAGAACAATGATACTAATTATAATTATATAATCTCATGTTCAAGTCACATACTTGAAACTATATAATTTGTATCACTATTCTAAGGAATTTTATTATGTTAACATTTTATATACTTGCGATAAATAAAACCATAATAAAATCATTCATTTATTCAGTCAAATATAATATCAAAATGTTAAGCAATTATATAAAATAATTGGCCTCTAGGGCATAAACTCTAACAGAAGGTACCCATCCCTCTTCTTCCTTTAACATTTATAATGACATAAGCTTGCCATATAAGAAAGTTTTATATTTTGAAACGTATAGATCAATGCTAAAAGGCTGGAGTTATCTATTATATATAAAATTAGTCTTTATCTGTAAGACAGTAAAAGGGATCTACCTTGTATTTAGTCTGATGATAAGGTTGGAAGTTTTAAAATCTATAATGAATTTATTTTTTCATATTTATATTCTGTTTTCTCTTGTAGTTGGAAGCAAGAAATTCAACCTACCAATTTTTTTTCCATGTGTTATTCTCTTGCTTCTAAAGTATTATGAAATAAGAGCCAAGCCTTGACATAGTAGACTGTTTTACATGTGGATCTTCTAGTTATGCTATTTTTGGTGACCTGAATTTTTTAGAGAAATTGGTCATGAAGACAGATGTTCGATATATTTTCGTGGTGGAGTAGGTATGCTTGTTCATTTTTGTTTGTGTTGGCTTTGCTACTGATACTTCAATATAATTTTGGAAAACTGTGTCTTGTAGCATGCAATATTCCAGCGCCTGACTGAAGATCACGTATTTATCACAGCAAAAGGATACCTTGATATTATCACAAGGTAGCGTAAAAGTTTAAACAGTTCAGGTGAACAATAGAGCTTATATTGGTTTGTTTCTAGATCTTGTCCTGAAAGTCTATTATTTATTAATTTCTAATTTAGTTAATAGACTTGTTCATGGATTATAAATAATATAATAGCAATCAATACGAATTCATGTGTAATTGCAGGAAGATTTGATAGTGAGCATGTTGGAGAAGTGCAAGCATTCTCTCCCTGTAGTTCAGAGAATTGTAGAGAGCACGAATGATGATGACGTTAATTAAAATATTTGCAGTAGTTTGAGAGCATATTTTTATTGTTGATTTACTTTTGTGGGAAAAAGCTTGAAACAAAACATGAAAATTTTATTCTTTTGATTTCCTTTTTATGCAATTTAGTTGTTAAAATACTATAAGATTGGTTAATAGAAAAAAATTTCCAGACTAATTTTTGGCATCGAAATAGATGTCTCATCTTTGTGAAGTCAATTTCATTTCCATTTTACAATAGTTAAAGTTCCTCATATATTTGCTAATATTTTGCTTAAAATATCACAACTAGATGTTGCAAGCAATATACTATAATTTTGGTGGTTTTTAATTTTTCTATGATTTCAAAATAGAATATAATCTATTTAATTGTTTCAACTGTTTTTCAATATAGTTGAGGTGAAGAGCAGTTCTGATGGTTTCATGATCAAAATGAGAGATGGTCGACAGTTATGATGTGACCATACTAACCCTCAGGGACTATTCTTCATCAGGGACTATTCTTGTAGGACCCAATTATGAAGGAGAGGATGTGACACCCCCAAATCCAGGTACTTCATTCCCACAGGATTTGGTGCTCACTTATCAAAACTATTACATCTAACTACCCATAATAAAAGGATAGAGACATAATTTAAATAACTTAAACAATAATCTTTCCCATTAAAGGATTACATCATCATCTCAAAAACAATCCCAGGTAATCTAACCTTAAATTTATTACATCAGTTTGCGTAATAGATCATATAATAAAACAAGACTTATAAAGTAAAACATTTTACTACATTCAATAAATCCTTATCACTTGGACATCTTGCCCTTTCCTTTGCTAGTAGACGGCTCATCGACTTTCTGAACTTTAGCTGTAGTGTTAAACGCAAGAGTGAGCAAACAATTTCTCACTGATATAAGAAGTAACAATGATAACAACATGAGAATGAACAACGAATGCTGAACAATAATGAACTTGTTCTATGAATCAAAAATAGAAAACAAGTTCGAGTTTAATATCTGAGGGTCTTAAGACCACGAACTATGTCTCTTGTATTTAGGTATTATTACCTCAACCTTAATAGTCTTTTAGACTATACAGACCCTTCTTAACGTACTTAGGGGGATCAGCCGTTTGTACCATGTATTGTGCACAAACATCTAAACGTTACACGTACAAAATCCCCTATGTTAGGGTTGTTCGTCTCAGCTTGAAGTTAGAATTTCCGCACTAAAGAAAGTTTAGCTCGGAACTAACGTATCAGTGGTTCTAGAATTTTAGAACACTATTCCATAGTAGACTAATTCAATCAATAAGGGTTTAATATAATCAATATAGAATTGAACAAGATTATCAAGATCAAGGATCGAATAACAACAAGATATAATTGAATAAACATGATATACATGCAAAGTGCTATATTCAAAGGAGTTAGAACAATCTTCTATGAAACAATGTATTAGAACAATATATGCTTCGAATGATAATAAGGAAAGTAAAGCTCGCTCGATGTAACGAATTAGGTTGCAAGATCTTGTACAATCATACACGAGATAGATTCAATAAGCTTGCTTAACTTTAATATAAAATTTAGGAATAAATAGATTGCTTGTCTTAAAGGTAGCATAGCTATGAAACAGGTGAAATTGTCATTGGGACAGGGTTAATAAACTTTCTCAATAATCACAAGGTAGAGTTAGGAAACTTGCTCAACAAAAGTTTAGGGTAAGAAACTGTCCTTGTATGTAAGCTACACAAGTAATAAGATTCGCCAATTACCCTATATATATCATTGAAATCGCAACAACAATTAGTTACATTAACACCCATTTCATTAGTTTAGTTTTCATTTTAATCAAGTCTATAATCCTTAACGAATCTGAAATCTCACTACAAACTAACATAAACCTTATCATTTATTTTAAACTTTTGAAAACATCACATTTGGTTCATCACATAACTCACCAATTCATAATCTATAGTTTTAACGTTCTGATTATAACATGTTGTTATATCTTATAACACAGTTTATGTTCCTCTACAATCATCAAATAAGTTAGGTTAACAATTTCCAAGCCATGTCATAATAACAACTAAGCATTGAGGTCCGGTGACCACTTTGCACGCCACATGCGACCACACGGCCAGCGCAGAGACAGTAGCCTTACTTTGATGCACTGATTCAGATTTTGCGAGCGAACTTAGACTATGTTATAGGCCAAAAATCCCAATTCTACAGAATTTCACCACACTTCAACATCTAGAACTTTGGAATATCCTAGTTAAACATGCTATACACCATTCTATATACAAAACATTATATAAACATCATTTTGAAGAATCAAAACTATATTTTTTCCAAATTTCTTCATTTTTTACACTTTTAACGAATTCGATTACCACGAATTCGTTTCTTAATCAATAGACATGATTCGAACTACGCCGCTTTCGTTACTACACATACTAACATAATCCACCAACAAATTACAGATTATAAAATTTGTACTTTTTAAGTCATATTATATGAATAATAACATTAATATTTCAATTTCTTTCCTACACACCAATTTGATAACAAATAACAAGTATACATGATGATTAATAGAGTGTTGCAAACCTATATGAATATATATACATACCATAATTCACGTGATTTCCAATCACATAGAATATATATACATATATACCAAAACTAAAAGTTAGAATGGGGATAGTTTATACCTTGTTTAGCAAAACAACTAGAAATCTCTTCTCTTCCACTTGATAATCACAGAATAACTTCTCTCAAGCTCTCACTCTCAATCCCCTCTATGTTTATCTTCTTCTCTCAAACCTTCTCTGTGTTTTCTATATTGTCTAGCCTTAGGAAAAAAATAATATGCGTAGGAAAATATAGCTGGCTTCTCCCACGTTCCCTTCCGTTAGAAAAATAAAAAGTTTGCGTCAGTTGAATAAGCCAAAGGCCACAAGGTCTTGTTTGGCTAAACACATAAACCCCCCAACTAGTTTATTTAAATAATATTTATATCATATAGTTACGCTTGTCACACATGTAACCCATTTTAATAGCTTATAATTTATAATTATAATAATTATATTCTTATTATAATTATGCTTATAATAAATAATTAAATAATTATATATCTAATTTAATTAATAAATTAGAAACATCACTTTATTTATTTTATTTATTTCCATTAAATTAATCAATTCATTTAATTTAATTATCTTCTTAAATATTAAGCAATTGATTTAATTTAATTCTTTTCCTTAATTTAAATCCTTTAGATAAAATTATCAACACTCAATTTAATTATCATTAATCAATTTAGTTACTAAATTAATTCACCACAATTCATCAATTATTTATTTTCCTCAATAAATAAATTACTTAAAATATTTATTTAATTCCATAAATATTTAAATTAAATTACAAATTTCTCGATCGTTACATCCTTCCCTCCTTAAAAGGATTCTGTCCCCAGAATCACAACTCTAAAAATTTATTCGTTACATTCTTCCCTCCTTAACAAGATTCTGTCCCTAGAATCGCTATACAAAATCAAGCAAACAACTGAGGATAATTCTTCATCATAACAGTTTTAAGTTTCCACGTAGCTTCCTCAGCATTGTGGTTCCTCCAGATTACCTTAACATAAGGTATCACTTTATTCCTTAGTACTTGCTCTTTTCTGTCAACAATTTGAACAGGGACTTCTTCATATGACAAATCTTTCTCAAACTGTAAGTGCTCATATTCTATAACATGCTTATAATCAGGCTTATATGGCCTCAATACTGATACATAGAAAATATCATGAATATGCTCCAACTCCGGAGGTAAAGCTATCTCGTACGCCACTTCGCCAACTCGACGAAGAACTTCAAAAGGTCCTATAAATCTAGGGCTCAATTTTCCTTTCTTGCCAAATAGAATTTTCCTTTTTTAGGGAGACACTTTCAAGAAAACATAACTACCGACATCGAATTCTCTATTTTGTCGATGCTGATCGGCATATTTCTTCTGTCTATCCTGTGCAGCTATTAATCTTGCTCGAATAATCTTGATGATCTCGACAGTTTGTTGTACTAATTCTGGACCTAATAGCTGACGTTCACCTACCTCATCCCAGCATAATGGAGTTCTACATTTTCTGCCGTATAGCGTTTCGTAAGGTGGCATACCAATACTCGCGTGATAACTATTATTATAAGCAAATTCCACCAATGGCAGATGGTCATCCCAATTTCCCTTGAAATCCATGATACATGCTCTGAGCATATCTTCTAGTGTTTGGATAGTTCTCTCACTTTGTCCATCAGTTTGAGGATGGTACTCTGTGCTCATTCTCAGCTATGTTCCCAAACATTCTTGTAATCGTCTCTAGAAATTAGATATGAAATGTGGATCTCTGTTTGACACAATAGACACTGGTACAGTTTTACTAACCGATCTAGGGTAAATCGAATCTTGATTGGCAAAAAGTGTGCTGACTTCGTTAGTCGATCGACAATCACCCAAATGGTATCGTAACCTTGTTGGATCGTCGGAAGACCTACCACAAAATCCATTGTGATATGCTCTCATTTCCATTCTGGTATCTCCAACGGTTGTAACAATCTGCTTGGCCTTTGATGTTCAGCTTTGACTTTCTGACACGTTAAACATTTTGCCACGTATTTAGCCACATCCTTCTTCATATCCAGCCACCAAAAATGATGTCTAAGATCTTGGTACATCTTTGTACTCCCAGGGTGAATCGAATATCGTGAGTTCTGAGCTTCTCTCAGAATTTCCTCTTTAACTTTTGGTACTTGTGAAACCCAAATTCTCCCTTTGAATCGAAGTAACCCTTCTGAATCGATTTTGAATTTGTTTTCCTCACCTACAAATATTTTTTGTTTTATCTTTTCACAGTCTTTATCCTGAATTTGCCCATTTTTCACCTTATCTACCAACATTGAACTATTTCCCATCTAGAATAACTTTTCATCGGATTCTGTCAGATATTTAACTTCCAACTCCATCTTAGCCATTTCCGACACTAGTTTCTCTTGATCAGTTAACATCATTAACTTCTCCCGTCCCTTCCTACTTAAGGCATCAACAATAACATTCGCCTTTCTGGGATGATACAAAATCTCGTAATCATACTCTTTGATCAGCTCCAACCATCTTCTTTATCGCATGTTCAAATCTTTTTGTGTAAAGATATACTTCAGACTTTTATGGTCGGTATATATCTCACACCGCTCTCCGTAAAGATAATGTCTCCAAATTTTTAAGGCAAATACAACCACTGCCAACTCTAAGTCATGAGTCGGATACCCTTTCTCGTAATCTTTCAACTGACGTGATGCATATGCAATAACTCTGCCATTCTGCATAAATACATAGCCTAGTCCTTTATGCGATGTGTCACTATATACCACAAAATTCCCTGTATCATCTGGCAACGGCAACACAGGTACTGAACTCAACCTCTTCTTTAACTCTCGAAAACTTTCCTCACACTTCTCTATCCAAACAAACTTAACCGCCTTCTTAGTTAAATTCGTCAACGGAGTCGCGATATTGGAAAAGTCTTGAATAAAATGCCTGTAGTAACCTGACAATCCTAAGAAACTCCTTACTTCTGACAGTGTCTTCGACTGATCCAAGTTTATTACAGCTTCAACCTTTGATGGATCTACAAAAATTCCGTCCTTATCAATAACGTGTCCGAGAAACTGCACACATTCAAACCAAAATTCACATTTTAAGAACTTAGCGTACAACTTCTCTTTTCTCAATGTCTCCAACGTCAATCTCAAGTGCTCCACATGTTCCTCTTTGGTTTTGGAATATACCAATATATCATCAATAAACACCACCACAAATTTGTCCAAAAATGGTTTAAACACCCTGTTCATCAAATCCATGAACCCTGCAGGTGCGTTGGTTAAACTAAAAGACATAACCAGAAACTCGTAATGTCCGTACCCAGTTCTAAATGCTATTTTTGGTACATCCTCTGGCCTCACCTTCAACTGATGATAACCACTTCTCAAGTCTATCTTCGAGAAATATCTCGCTCCCTTTAACTGATTGAACAGGTCATCAATTCTAGGTAATGGATACTTATTTTTGATCGTGACCTTATTTAATTCTCTGTAATCAATGCAGAGCCGCATCGATCAATCTTTTTTTTTAGCAAACAACATCGGTGCTCCCCATGGCGACACACTCGGTTGAATATACTTCTTGTCAAATAATTCTTGCAATTGCACCATCATCTCTTTCATCTCTATCGGGGCCATTCTATATGGTGCCTTAGATATCGGGGCCGTTCCTGGTAGTAAGTCAATCACGAACTCGATTTGTCGATCCAGCGGAAGACCCTGCAAATTATTTGGAAATACGTCTGCAAAATCTCTTATGATCGATATCTCTTCTAGCTTCGCACTCTTTTTCTGCGTATCGACTATATAGGCTAAGTATCCTACACATCCTTGTCTCAACAACTTCTTGGCTTGCATCACCGTTAGACAACTTGCTTGTCGAGGTGACTTGCTGCCAAAGAACACAACCTTTGACAGAGTCATAAGGTTAACACACTTCCTTTGGTAATTAATTACTGCTCCGTACTTGAATAACCAATCCATTTCCCAGTATAACATCAAACTCACCAAGTCTAATTGGTATCAAATCTACCATCATCTCGTGACCTTTTATATCCACTCTACAATTCCTATATATGTATCTGATAGGAATCACTTCCTTATTCGCAATCTCTATACTTAAGGGAAATTCTAATTCTTCCTGGGGCAATTCTAAGTTCTGAGCAAATTCATCGGATATAAATGAACAAGTAGCACCCGAATCAAATAGTACATAAGCATTAATACCATTAATCGGAATAATACCTGACACCACATCTTTAGACTGTACCGCATCCTGCACGGTCATATTGAAAGTCCCTGCAGTAGGTCAGCTTAATTGTGCTGGTCCAGTGATAGTCAATGCACCACCACCGTTGTTGTTTCCCTTTTCACCACTTGCACTTCCCGCTGGCTTCTTTGGGCAATCACGAGCCATGTGATCCTTCGAACCGCAGGTAAAACATGCTCCTTTCTTCGAACTAAAATAGTTCGGTGCAATGTGTCCCTTCTGACCACAGTTGAAACACACTCGCTTTCCCTTCAAACATACCGCAGTATGGTTCTTCCCGCACGTCGAACAAGCTTTAAATTTCTTCTTTTGCTGACTTCCTTGTTGTCCTCCCACAGTTGAATTCTCACTCCACTTCCTTTTTTGATTGTTATTTCCAACGTTACTTCCACCAGCCTTATTTTCATTCTCATTCTTCCTCTTCTTTTGTTCTTAATTGTACTTGGTCAAGGCCTCACTTCCTCCTTCCTCGATAATTGCCTTTTCCAGTACTGCCATAAATTTATGCAATTGAAACATTGAAACCTTGCTATATAGCCAGGGTTTCAATCCTTGTTTGAACCTTCTCGCTTTACGCTCATCAATATTGACTTGATATGTGGCAAACCTTGCAAAATCGTTAAACTTAGCAGCATATTCTGGCACCATCATAGTTCCTTGCTTCAGCTCCAGAAATTGCACTTCCAACTGGTTTTGAGAACTCGCTGGAAAGTACATTTTGAAGAACATCTCCTTAAATCTATCCCACGCTATCACTCCTTGTCTCTCACTAACCTTATTTGCCTGCCACCAGTAGCTAGCTTCAGACTTTAGCATGAACGTTGCGAACACAGTCTTCTAATCCTCGTTAACTCTAGCAACGTCAAACACCTTCTACATTTCCATGATCCAGGTTTGGGCTTCCACTGGATTCATAGACCCTTGAAATTCTGGCGGTCCAACCGCTTTGAATTCCTTAAAGGTCGTGACTTGAGCTTGCGGTTGATTCGTAAGTGCACCCGTCAACATATCTACCAACTGCTGAACCGGATTAGCATTGGTCTCATTGTTATTATTAGTAGACCCCTCGGGAGGTGCTTGCTGACATGGTTGTCTTCTTCTAGGAGGCATTTTCTGTTAAAATATACGCTTAATAGCTCATTACTCAACTTCTTGAGTATTTAAAGTTTAACTTAAACATTCCAAGATTGAAGCTATAACACATAACATTCCAAATAAACTCCAATATTTTATTCATTCATAACGTTTTAAAACATGTTAAAGATAGCATAACCGCTATTAACATTCACTTTCCTGAACTAGACAAGTTTCAGGATTATATGCTCATACTATCCCTTTATTTATCTCAAAATAAGGGATTCACAGTTTATTTATTCACATAATTAACCACACGTTATTATTATTATTATTATTATTATTATTATTATTATTATTATTATTATTATTATTATTATTATTATTATTATTATTATTATTATTATTATCTAGACATACTAAGACATCGTAAGGCTTCCCGATGCTTTTCCTCCATGATACAATACGCCGTTCTGCAATCCATCACAAACCACGACGAATTCTCAAACTGAGGTTGATAATAAAAGACTCGATACTGGGCCCTATCAATAGCCGAATTAAAAGCATAATCCATCTCCTTCATCTTGGCTTTCTTCACTTGGACCTTAGCCTCAGCACAGTCTGCACGTTGAGTCACCTTCATCTAAGCATCATCTGCTCTTGCACGCTTAGCTGATTCCTTCTTTAAAACATCTTTCAATTTCTCCATGTCAGTCTTCATCTTCTCGTTCATCGTCAATAGGTCTTCATGCTGACCCTTGGTATGAACTAGGTCCTACTCCGTGTTTCCAAGTTTTGAGTCGAGTTCCTGAATCTCCGCATCCTTTTGCTCCATCAAAGCATGATGCATCTCAACCATCTCCTTCAGCTCCTCAACTTCATCCTGTAACTCTATGTTACGGCCATACAGAGCGTCATACATCTCCGCTGATATGGAGTTAGATGGAAACTCCTCAGGGTCCTCTTCCTCATCATCATCCTCTATCCCCTCAGAACTATCCTCCTCGGGATCGGTCACAGGCTCATCCTCCTGGATCAACTATTCCCGCACAACATGAATATCCCGGGGTTCATCGACTATAGGTATCTAAGGTATCACCTCTCTAGCTGGACTGGATCCTCATTCATTCGACATCCTGACAACAAAATATTTTAAGTTTTACTTAACATTTTTCAATACTTGCGAGCACATAAGTTATTAACACGTACCCCATAATCTCTTTTATTATTTAACTTCAATGGATACCTTAATCCATTCCTTAAAACTCGATAAGAGTTGGACACCTCTATATTTTCTGTTTCCTTAAAGGTAACATCCTAAGGTTTCACCACCTAAGGTTCATAACCTAAAGCTCTGATACCAACCTGTGACACCCCCAAATCTAGGTACTTCATTCCCACAGGATTTGGTGCTAACTTATCAAAACTATTACATCTAACTACCCATAATCAAAGGATAAAGACATAATTTAAATAACTTAAACAATCCCAGGTAATCCCAAAAACAATTGCAAGTAATCTAACCTTAAATTTATTACATCAGTTTGCGGAATACATCATATAGTAAAACAAGTCTCATAAAGTAAAACATTTTACTACATTCAATAAATCCTTATCACTTAGACATCTTGCCCTTTCCTTTTCTAGTAGATGGCTCATCGACTTTCTCAACTTTAGCTGCAGTATTAAACGCAAGAGTGAGCAAACAATTGCTCACTGATATAAGAAGTAACAATGATAACAACATGAGAATGAACAACGAATGCTGAAAAATAATGAAATTGTTCTATGAATCAAAAATAGAAAACAAGTTCGAGTTTAATATCTGAGGGTCTTAAGACCACGAACTATGTCTCTGGTATTTAGGTATTATTACCTTAACCTTAACAGTCTTTTAGACTATACAGACCCTTCTTAACGTACTTAGGGGGATCAGCCCTTTGTACCATGTATTGTGCACAAACATCTAAATGTTACACGTACAAAATCCCCTATGTTAGGGTTGTTCGTCTCAACTTGAATTTAGAATTTCTGCACTACAAAAAGTTTAGATCGGAACTAACTTATCAGTGGTTCTAGAATTTTAGAACACTATTCCATAGTAGACTAATTCAATCAATAAGGGTTTAATGTAATCAATATAGAATTAAACAAGATTATCAAGATCAAGGATCGAATAACAACAATATATAATTGAATAAACATGATATACATGCAAAGTTCTATATTCAAAGGAGTTAGAACAATCTTTTATGAATCAATATATTATAACAATATATGCTTCGAATGATAATAAGGAAAGTAAAGCTCGCTCGATGTAACGAATTAGGTTACAAGAGCTTGCACAATCATACACGAGATAGAATCAATAAGCTTGCTTAACTTCAATATAAAATTTAGGAATAAATAGATTGCTTGACCTAAAGGCATCAAAGCTATGAAACATGCGAAGTTGTCATTCGATGTAGGAAATTACGTTTTCCTAAAGTTTCACCTTGGAAGGGAAAAATTCGATTTGGTAAAAAGGGGAAACTAAGCCCGAGGTTTATTGGACCCTTCGAAGTGCTGCGAAAGGTTGGGGAGGTGGCTTACGAGGTAGCTCTACTTCCAGAATTGCAAAACATTCATAATGTTTTTCACGTTTCGGTGTTACGACCATATAAACCTGATTACAAGCACGTGATTGAGTACGAACCATTGCACTTTGAGAAAGACTTGTCCTATGAAGAGGTTCCTATCCAGATAGTCGATAGGAAAGAACAAGTGCTCATAAATAAAGTGATACCTTCTATGAAGGTAATTTGGAGGAACCACAATGTCGAAGAGGCTACGTGGGAACTCGAAGCTGAAATGATGAAGAATTATCCTGAGTTATTTGTTTAATCTATGTCTTCGATTCTGGGGACAGAATCTTTGTAAATAGGGGAGAATGTGACGAATGAATTATTTGAATTGTGATTTTGGGGAAAGAATCCTTGTAAGGAGGGAATGATGTAACATTCCAGAATTTTTATTGTTATATTAAATATTTATTGAAATATTTAAGTATTTAATGGATGTGTTTATTGTTAAATAAATAATTGTTCAAATTTGATTCAATTTGGTTAACTATTTGTTAAATAAATAATTAAGGAAATTAATTATTTTATGCTAATTTAATTTAATTATTAAGTTAGAGAGTTTGATTAATTGAATTATTATTCTTTTATTTGAATTTGTAATTAAAAGATGTGTTAGTTGATTAAAAAAGTTATAATTATATAGAAAATTATAATTTTGTGGTATTGGTTTATGTGATGTAGTGATTTAATAAATGGTTATAAAGTGTGAGATATAACCTTTTATAAAGTAGTTATTAAAATAACTTAAAGGAGTTTTAATTCAGTTTTGCCAAATAAGGCCTAATGCCTATTAAGTCTTTAATCTAATTGTGCTTTACCAAACAAGGTGTAAGGGTTAATGGGTTATTTTTAGTTAGTTAACCAAACAAGCCTTATGGCTTTTGATTTTCAAATCTATTATAACTGATATCAGTTATATTAATATTTATGTTATATAATTAGTACATATTATATTATATACGTTATTTTGTTAGTACGCTAGTTAGTGTTAGGAATAAAAAACTCAGAGGAAGAAGAAGAAGAGAAGAAGAAAAGTAAGAGAGAAAAGAAGAAAAGAAGAAAGGCTAGAGAATTGGAAAAAAGGAATTGTAGAAATGCTTTATAATCAAAAGGATAACTATCATCTTCTACAAGCAAGGTATTCTTCTACCCTTTTTAAGTTTTAAAAGTTTTAGTTTTCTCTTCTCCTATTTCTCTGTAAAATTCTTGTGATAGGATAAATTGTTGATTGTATGTGTATTTATATGATCAACTAGTGATTGTAAAACTATTTTTATAGGTTATATATGCTTATAGTTAATGAATTGATGTTATGAATGTGGTTTGTGAAGAAAAATATTTTACAAAGAGTTTATGTGAATGAATATGGGTTAATTTAAAGGCGGAATTGAGGGCTAATTAGTTGTGTAGTTGATAAATTGGCTATTTAAATTGATAGATTATGTATAAATATTGTTAAAGATGCTTTGAATTAACTGTTTTGGTTGAAAAACAAAATTACAGTGTTGATTTTCATTAAAAATATCAAAAAGTGAGTTTTTATAAAAAACAGTGAAATTGGATGTTTTAAATTTGTTGTTTATGTTGTTGTATGGGTAGAATCATGTTAGGAGTTCTTGAATTATGTTTACATGAAACTTTGTATGAATTACATGTGAATTAGACTGTTAGAAACGAGCTTGTAGGCCAAAATTTCCTTTTTCTTATATTATTCTTGAAAATTTGTCGATTAAAGCTGATTTAGTATTTGGTGTATGACCAATGATTCATTTTAGCCAGCTTTATATGCATACGCATATAATATATTCTCATATGAATACACATCACCACAGCCTGATATACGTGTGAAATAACATGATGTGAGTTAGCGAGAATGGTTACGACAATGTACTTTTTGTACTCGAAAATTTAAGGAATTGTTATGTGATGATAGTAGGACTGTAAAATGTTGATTTTAGTATTTTTATACTATGAATAAGTATGTTATTAACAATTAACCTGTGTATAACTTGATTATGTGATTAAAAATCTAATTTTTACATGATGAACGTACTTAGTTATGTTCGTAAGGTGGTAATAACTAATTATGGCATGATGACATATTTCTATAGGATATTGTGGTTTGAATTGTTCGGTTTAGCCCACGAGCAAGGCAAGTTTTCTAATCCTTTATCTTGTTGAACTAATTATGGTTTCTAATTCGATTACCTTATAAATAATGCAAGTTCTCTAATCTATTTTATTGTTGAATCAATTATTGTTTCCAATATAATAATGCAAGGTTTCTAAACTTTGTTTTTGATATTGAACAAGTTATTCTTGTATTTAACTTGTTGTTTAGCATGCCCGAATATATTTGAATAGTTTATCGTTCATATTGCCAAGCATGCTTAGTATTTAATTCTAAATAACCTTGGCTTAATATTGTTCAAGCAAGGTGTGTTATAGTTATTCAAGTTGTATGCTATTAGATTATTCCTAAAGCATGATTTTAATTTACCATGACTATTCAATTACGAGTATTCTATAATATGATGTTATTAGTATTAATTCAACTAGTCCTCTAGTTGATGATCATTAAACTTCAAATTACCCTTGAAAGCGTATCCAAACCAAACTCCCTTTGGTGCGGACTTGTACTCTAAATACCGAGATGAACAACCCTATTATTAGGGGATAACTTACGCGTAGCGTTAAATGTTTGTGCATAATACATGGTACGAAGGGTTGATCCCCCTAAGTACGAGGAGTCCTTATAGTCTTATGACTGTTAAAGTTGGAGTTGAAAGATTACTCGCAACTGTGGACATAGTTCATAGTCTTATGACCCGCGGTTATGTTTTATTCCATATTTTGGATTTTAGTTCCTGATTATCGTTGTTAGAGTACTATCTAGTTTTGATGAGCCTACTCATTGGCAGTTATTATTGTTATTCTTCTGTTGATTCATTATTTTATCCAGTGAGCAATTGTTGTGCTCATTCTTGCATATTTATAAACTCATTGCAGCTAAAGTGGAGAAGGTAGATGAACCTTTAACTAGCAAAGGAAAGGGAAAATTGTACAAGTGATGCTGATTTGTACTTTTATTTATTGTGATGATCTTAGACTTCTTAATAATGATGTTATGTAATAATTTTATTTCCGCATTTGAATGATTGTATTTAAAGGTTAGACAACCTGGGAGATTTTATTATGTAATCCTTTAATGGAAAAGGTTTTATTTATCTAGTTTTATTGTGATTGGGTAGTTAGATATGAATATTTGATTAAGTGAACACCAAATCCTGTGGGAATGAAGTACCTGGGTTTGGGGGTGTCACAAGTTGGTATCAAAGCCTTAGGTTATGAACCTTAGGTGGGGGAAAAGCCTTAGGAAGTAACCTTCGAAAAGATAGTGATGATAAACTCTTATCGAGTTTTAAGGAAGAAGTAATAAAATACTTATGTGCTTATGTGTTTACAACTTATGTGCTCGTGAGCTTCAAGTAGTAATGATTAGTAATTAAAACTTAAACTTTGGTTGACAGGATGTCTAATATAGGAGGATCCAGTCAAGCTAGGGAGGAGCAGTCTCGAGATATTCAAGTAGTTTGGGAACAATTACTGCCACGGGAAATAGTTCCGTTGGTCACAGTAGTTGTGCAGGAGAGGGTACATGATGAGGATGATGAGACAGAGACAGACGATGAGGAAGATCCCGTGGAGCTGCCATAGGCTGATGAAGAGGATGAAGAGGAAAGGATTTCACTTAACTGGATAGCTGGTCGTATGTACGATGAGGTGCATGACCGTAATGTGGAACTTCAAGATACAGTCGAGGAGTTAAAAGAGATAGTAGATGAACAACAGATCTCGATGGCACAGAAGGACGATGAGATCCAGGATTGAGAAGAACGACTGAACAATGTTGAAGAGAAGCTAGTTCTGCTTGAAGAAGAAGAAACGACCAAAGTGAGAGTTGAAGATTTGAGTTGAAGAGCAAGTTGATAGAAGAGTCTGCAAAAAGGGCAAGAGCCGAAATAGCAGAGGGAGACGCACAAGCAAAGAGAATGAAGATGCAGGAAATGGATAACGTATTCAACATCGCGATCAATCAAGCTCATGATCGGGTCATGGGTTACCCAATTCGATTCGAGCCTTTACCCTCGTACATCTTAGATCGTCGAACCATGTTAGAATTATGGAAGAAAGAGCGTCGTAAAGGCTTTGCGATATCTTAATAGGACATCGTAGGAAGTGTATTTGATTTATGATTTATATTATGATAAGTATTATGTAAATCCCAAGTGTTATGCAACTTATGGGATATGATGATGATGTCTTGAAACTTTAGTAGTTAATGAAAATAATGTAAGTAACAATGATGCTATTGTTATGATGTTTTTCAAAGAATTAAGTATGAATAAAAGTTATTATCTTCTTTAATCCAAAGTGTTATGTGTTATGTGGTGATTATTTTGGGGGCAAGTTAATTAGAAGTTACTTGAAAGAGTTGAGTAATAATCTAATGAGTGTATTTTTTTAACAGAAAATGCCTCCAAGACGTCAACCACCCCGTCAGAGAACAGCTGAAGGAACCAACAACGATAATGCTAAAGCTAACCCCATTCAGCAGCTGGTGACGTTACTGACAGGTGCACTACAGAATCAATTGCAAAATCAACCTCAGAACCAAGGTGCTACGTTTAAGGACTTCAAGGAGGTTGGACCACGAATTAGTGGATCCATGAATCCGGTTGAAGCCTGAGACTGGATCATGGAAATTGA
Source organism: Panax quinquefolius (assembly GCA_020205615.1). NCBI lineage: Eukaryota > Viridiplantae > Streptophyta > Magnoliopsida > Apiales > Araliaceae > Panax > Panax quinquefolius. The sequence goes on from CM035153.1 coordinate 88,828,637, forward strand.
GAAGGTTTTGATGTGGCAAGGGTGAGGATAACTTGGAAGATTGCTTTTACAACATTCAGTTGTTGAAAGCAAGAGAGCTAGTTATTGGTGGCAAGCCGATAAAACTTGGGAGGACCGAGAATTATAACTTGGGAAAGGTTTAAGGAGATTTTCTTGAGACCTATTTCCGAGAGAGTTCAAAAGCCGATTAGAAATCAGCTTTTTAGAAATGAAGCATTGAGCGATAGCGGTGTCGAGTATACCGTGAAATTCAACGAGTTGGCGAGGTTTCGCTTATATCCAAGTCGGCCTGAGATGAACACAAGGCGAAGAGGTTTGAGCAGAGGATTTGAAGCCACAGGTTGTTTAATAGGGTTTCCTTGTTCTAGTTGAAGACTTTTGCAGCCATAATGGAAAAGGCCATTCTCGCTGAAGGTGGAGGCGAGGCGGTAACCAAGTTTAATCAGGAACAGAAAAAGAAGAAGAATGAAGTGGAGGTGAAGAATGGAGGTGGTGGTAGTGGAAATGGTAATAATAACCTGAAAAGAAAGTGGAATGGAAATGTGGGTGCTGGGAATCAACAAGGTAGCTAGCAGAATAAGAAGTTTGAAGCATGTGCTACATGCGGGAAGTTTCACAAGGGTGTATGCTTCATGGGGAAGTGTGTATGCTTTAACTGTGGCCAGGAGGGTCACATTGCCCCAAATTGCAATCAACTCAAGAAGAATGTTTGCTACACTTGCGGGTCCAAGGATCACTTTGCTCGTGAGTGCCCCAAGAAGAAAGCTAGAGAAGCAACGGGAAACAAGGGAGGTAGAAGTGGAGGTACATGGGCCATTCTTTGGACCCGACAGCATCAACCAAACCATGCATTAGAACCTTCAAAAATGGTATGCAAGATCTTTGTGCAATCAAAGGATTTGGTGTCAGGTATTATCCCAATCAATGATATTGATGCTTATGTATTATTTGATTTGGGTGCTACTTGCTCATTTATATCTTATGAATTTGCTATGAAACTAGGATTGCCTAGTGAAGAATTAAATTTCCCTCTAAACATAGAAATCGCGAATAAGGAAGTAATTCCTGTTAGGTTCGTATACAAGAACTGTAGGGTGAACATTAAGGGAAATATTTTGATGGTAGATTTAATTCCGATTAGGCTTGGAGAGTTTGATGTTATTTTGGGAATGGATTGGTTGTTCAATTGTGGAGCAATAATTGATTGCCAAAAGAAATGTGTAAACCTTATGACTCCATCAAAGTTAATTTTTAATGGTAGCAAATCACTTAGACAAATGAGATGTCTGACGATTATGCAGGCCAGGAAGTTGTTGAGTCAAGGCTGTGTGGGTTATTTAGCTTACATAGTTGATACTCAGAAAAAGGGTGCGAAACTAGAAGAAATACTAGTAGTTAGGGAATTTGAAGACGTATTTCCGGAGGATTTGCCAGGACTTCCGCCTGATAGAGAAATCGAGTTCGTGATCGACTTAGCGCCCGAGAACCATAGCGATATCGAAAGCCCCGTCTGAGAATGGCTCGGTAGAGATGATGAAGGCCGATGGTACAACTCAGGAGAGTACATTGGACAAGAAATACATTCGGTAGGAGTGTGTCACCGTGGAGAACCTTGGTGTTATTCAGAAGAAGAAGGATGGGTCAATGCATCTTTGCATTGATTATAGTGAGTTAAACAAAGTCACTATTAAGAATAAGTATCCATTTGTGACGCCCCCAAAATTTGGTATACGTCACCCATCTTGGGTCGCCACTTACATGGTACATAAATTCAAATACAACTTACTAATATAACTGTCGTGTACAATACGACATAAACTGTGAGTTTGAATACAAATATTGTCTACTAGATATTATACAAACTCAAAAGGAGTCCTCATTACAACTATTATCACACTATTTCACAGAATAGTGAGGACTACTAAAGCTATCCTCTGGACCATTACTTCGTTCCCCGACTCGTCCCAGCTATGTTCTCATTTCCTAAAGAGAACAGTGAAAGAAAGGGTGAGCTCAACTAGCCCAGTAAGAAATATTATGACTAAGATAATGCAGAATAAATTATCATTAGCCTTCAACAGCAGTGTTAAAGCGATAAAATACAATAGACAACCGGTTTAGCTGCAGTGGAATAAGCAATCCATTAAAAGAGTCAAGTAGAGAATAAAGTCTACTATCTTTTAGGTTTTAAAAGTTTTCATCAATTTTTATATTTGAGACTCGGTTTAATAATAAACCACCACATCTAATCATCCACGCATACCACGGTCAAGGATTTTCATCAAATTATCAATGGTCATGACTATATACCGAATCACCTTACGGTCATAATCATACCAAAAACTATCCATCAATTGCATTACAGCCTTTGAGGACTTTTGTCACATCATTTATATCAAGTCGTGATTATCTTAAGAATGATCCTCGGTCATAATCATACTAAGTTCATCTATGCACGTAAGCGAAGATAACATAATATAACATGAGGATGATGACAATGACATAGTAATTTAATAAAACAAGTTCAAGAATTATTTAATCCATGAATTATTAACGTCAAATTGTCAACATGATAATCTTTGTTTCGTAGAGTAAAATTCAATAATGATCGGAAGAATATTTCCATGAAAATCTTTGGATGAAACGCAAATATCAAGGATATTCTACTAATTTCATGGAGTATAGAAGTCAAAGTTTTAACCATTTGGGTATAATAAAGAATGGAATAACAAAAGAAATCACCGTGCATGCGGTACCTTAGCATAGGCGAGTTATTCGATAGAATAATAAT
>CM035153.1:88831527-88846527 GCA_020205615.1 Panax quinquefolius
TTTGATACCAAGGGTTGTGGATGGGAGGTAGCTCATCCGATACTTCTCCAATGTAATTCCCATAGAGTGGGACTTTTTGCAGAGCAAACGTGATATTTGGCATGTTTTCCTTGTCAGGTATGTAAACCAAGGCCGCCAACATTGCTAATGCATCTGCAAAATCATTCCTATTACGAGGAATGTGTAGAAAGGAGATTTCTTCGAACTCCAAAGCCATCTGTAGAACTTACCGATGGTAAGGCAGTAAATGTAATTCTTTGGTTTGATAGATTCCTGTGGATTGCTTGATTACCAATTTGGAATCACCGAAGGCAATTAACAGCCTGATGCCCATTGAACGGGAAAGTTTCAGCCCCATGATACAGCCTTCATACTCAACTGTGTTGTTGGTTGTGACAAACTACAATTTGATGGCGACGGATCTCGCCCCCGTCATCGACATTAAACCGCTCGACTTTCTAGAGCCTTCGTATTAATAGCCTCCAAAATACATTCTCCACGTGCACGGATGTATCGTCTTGATGTTATAAATTGAATTGCCATTACCCTTCATCGAGAAGTATGTTTCCAAGGTTTGTAGTCCCTAAGTGTCGGCGGCACCATTGATCCACAATTCCTCGACCTTCGACGGACTTTTGCATCATATAGACGATGTCAATTGTTTGTAGGATCAACTGCCATCTGGACAGTCGACAATTTAGTATGGGCTTACTGAACACATACTTGAGAGGATCTATTCGGGATATGAAATGGGTTGTGTGACCATGGAGGTAATGCTATAACCTCATGGAAGCCCATGCCAAAGCACAACAAGTCTTCTCGATCAGAGTGTACTTGTGTTCACTGGTGCTGAATCTTTTACTGAGGTAATAGATAGCTCGTTCTTGGCCCCTATTGTCTTTCTCGCCTTGATGCAAAATGCGACCCAATGGCATTGTCATTTATGGACAGGTACATGAATAGGGGAACATCATCCCTGGGAGGTACCAAAACAGGAGCGTTAATCAGTTTCTCTTTGATTGTGAAGAAGGCCTTCTGACACTCATCATTCCATTTCATGGAGGAGTTCTTCCTTAACAACTTGAAGATTGGCTCACAGGTTGCTTTGAGTTGAGAAATGAATCTGCTATTGAAGTTGATTCTTCCCAAAATTCCCCGTATTTCCTTCTCTGTCTGAGGAATGGGCATTTCCATGATGGCCTGGATTTTGGTAGGATCCAGTTCAATCCCTTTGTGGCTGATTAAGAAACCTAGCAACTTGCCTGACTTAACACCAAATGCCCACTTGGTGGGATTCAATTTCAAGTTGTACTTACGCAACCTGTTGAAAAGTTTTATGAGATGGTCTAAGTGGTCCTCCTCCTTCCGGGATTTGACAATGATGTCATCCACATAGATCTCTATCTCCTTGTGCATTAAATCATGGAAAATAGCCATCATAGCTCACTGATAGGTTGCCCTGATGTTGATGAGACCGAATGACAACCGTCTGTAGCAAAAGGTTCCCCAAGGCGTGATGAAAGCAGTTTTCTCATGATCTTCCTCAGCGACCATAATTTGATGGTACCCCGCAAAGCAATTAGCAAAGGCGTACATGTCGTATTGAGCAGTATTGTCAATAAGAATGTGGATAAATGGCACGGGAAAGCTATCTTTAAGGCAAGCTTTGTTCAAATCCTTATAATCCATGCAGACTCGCACCTTTCCCCCTGGTTTAGGTATGGGAACGATGTTGGATATCCACTCTGGATATGTAGACACCATGATGATGCCAGATTGAAATTGTTTCACAATTTCCTCTTTGACTTTTAAACTCCATTCAGGTTTCAATTGCCTGAGCTTCTGCCTAACTGGCTTGAATCCTTCTTTAATGGGAAGGTGATGAAGAACAATGTCAGTGGACAAACCCACCATGTCTTCATGAGACCATGTAGACACATCCTGGAATTGGGTTAATAGTGCAACCATGTCATTCCGTTAATTTGTGGAAAGGTCTGAACCAATCTGGATTAGCTTAGGGTTGTCTAAGGTTCTGAGATTGAAAGGAATGGTTTGATCAAGATTGGGTTTGGGTTTGTCTGCGACCCATTCCTTAATCTCTTGAGGTGTCTTAATGTCCTCTTGAATGTCCATCAAGTCTGAGTCCAACTTTGCATCAAAGTTACATCCCTTGTGGAGAGAAGGCATGTCATCAACAAGGACATGCACATCTAAATTCAGAGTCCTGAAACAAAAGATGCTTTTACTTAATATATGCAATTGTTCGATTATACAAAAGTGTTAGCATGTACTTGATAAAATAACTGCTAGTGCTGTATAGGAAAGCAAGCAATTAAAGTTATCTAAAAGGCAAAGGGATTTTTCTGCCCATTTTACCCTCGTCAACCAATGTATGGAGTACTGCTCCAATTGTCGAGGGCAAAGTCCTAATGGACTGTAGTGATGGAAGGATCGTCATTGTCTTCCTTCTCCCGAATGATAACCATGACATCTGGGTAATCATCGCCTGGGGTGTATCTATTTGTATGTTCATCATGAACAATGACGCGAATGACTGCCATCATCAAGGCAATGTTATGTTTACGTTTCTGTTCCTTTTCTTCCGCCTCGGGATCAGGAATTAGCACCTCTTTAGCTTTGATTGGCACTGGTTTGGGAAATTGCATAGCCACAGCATGGGCTGGCACCTTTACTGGAGATTGGATTAACTCATGAGGTAAAGGTATATAAAATCACCATGCGGCGAAAGCTTGAGGAATCTGCTTGTGCTTAGGAGGATTCTTATGGCGGAATTGGTAGAAACGACTAGTCTCGACCGCTCCAATTTATTTGGAAATTTGGATAGGGTGCTTAATACCCTGTTTATCTTTACCGAGCCCTTGTCCAGGTTGATGACCCAATGACATCATTTCTTGAGTGGCCGACATAACCTTGGCAGAAATCTTGGGTACGGGAAGTGGTGCTCCAATAGAATGGTATTGCGTGTTACTTACTTCCAGAGTATGGAAACTGGCTGGCTCAACTTTTGAATTGAAGCTGATAATTGGTAGAGGTCCTTGTTCAGGATAATCCGGCTCAACATTGACAGTGACTAGACTATTGTTGATAATGTATTTGAGTTGTTGATGTAAGGTGGAGGGAACGGCTCCAGCCATGTGTATCCATGGTCTCCCCAATAGTAGGTTGTATCCTGAATCTATCTTGAGGATGTGGAAGGATACATTGAATGTATTTGGACCAATCTCAATTGGCAACTCAATCTTTCCAACGAAATTTCACCGGGATCCGTCAAAAGCTCTGATAACCATGTGGCTACTTTGGATCCGCTTGAGATTGACATTCATCTTTATCAAGGTGGCATAAGGATAGATATTTAGAGATGAGCCTCCATCTATCAAAACTCCAGCTAGCATATATCTGGAAGACAAAACTACAATGTGCAATGGCTTGCAATTACCGGTCCCTTCGGGAGGTATGTCGTCATCAGTGAAGGATATCACATTGTTGTTGAAAATGTGATCAACCAAATGTTGAAATTTATCCACGTCCACTGATTTTGGAAAATAGACTTCTTCTAAAACCTTTAATAAGATCTTCTAATGATCCTCGGAAGAGAAAACCAAATCCAGTATTGAAATCTGGTGTGGAGCTTCTCATGACTTAAAACCACTTTGGCTTCTTCATTGGCCTATATAGTGCGGAGGAATTTTTCAATCTTCTCCACGGGCAACTTCCCCTTTGCTTCGCAAGTAGGTTTAATAATCCGTTAAGGAAGATACAGTGGATTTTCCTTTGACACTTTAGCAGTAGTATGAGATGTGGATCCTCCAGCTTCTGCATAATTCCATGGAACGTTGTGTAAGCTAACAACAGGATATTGTGGTCTGCAATATAAAGAAATTGGCTCTAGTGCGGCAACTTTCAAAGGATTGCTAACTCCTTTGAGTTGAATTGGTTGTATGGGAAATACTTTGACAGTCTTATCATCCACTTCGGATATAACTGCTACTGATCCCTTCCATTTGGTAGGACATGCATTCCCACCCTTAAGCTACACAATGTAATCATCTGCTATGTGCAGGACACCGCTATCAATAAAATTCTGAATGAGATGGCAGAGTGCCCAACATTCTTCTGTGCTGTGACTGCGAGAATGTGAATGATATTGACACATTTCATCAGGATTGAATCGTCCTGAGCGGGGATTGATTGGAGGGAGAAGGAATGTAATCCTTCCTTCATTGATCAACATTGGAAGTATCTCCTCCATGGATTGGCCAAAATATGTGAATTTCCTTTGATTGGAAAAATCCCGATGGGCTTTAGCACTTGCTCTGTTGGCAACCTTATACTCCATAGCATCGCTTTCTGAAGGTGTTGATGGAGCATTCATAACAAAAGGAAGGAAATAGGCATGCTCTTGCCTGATTAATTGGTGTGACTTGATGCTGGTGGGCCACCTGCCAATTGTTCAATTTGTTTGGAAAGAGCTTTAATCTTTCGTTCCATGGTAAAATCTAATTGCGCACAACACGCAAGTATACGTGGTCAACAAGTAATAAAGTGATGAGTAGAGTATCGTTCCCACAGAGATAAATTAGTAAATACCTTAACTTATAATTACCAATCTTCTATTAACCCTAATTTTATTAGACAATTCAAATTCAACGATTAAAATTAACAAAACTAAAACTAAAATTTAGAATAATTAATTAACATAAAACAATGATGAATACCAAAATCTGAATTTTCAAACAATTGATGGAGAATTAGACTTATGATTTCACCTTAAGCTTCACTTTGATTTTAACACTTTTATCCCAATTGAACGCACTCTCCCAGTTTATTAATCAAGAACACGAACGCAGTATTAACCACCTCTCGATGCACTAATACCCTATTAACTTCAATCCACAATTAAGATAGAAATCCGTTAAACGCCTTAATAAACTAACCCACTATATCTCTATGTGAATTACAATTAAATAAGGTTGAAGAATAAGTTCTCTATCCAATTACATGCGATGTCAAGCATATCTCTACCTTAACACAAATAAGGTTTAAGCTGCTAACAAAATCCTGAACACATGCTACACTAACTAGGTCTAAAATTGAATATCCTCTCTCAATTCCGTCCAACTCCACCAAGAATTGTTGATCAGGCAATTCATAGATTCAAGCACAAATTAATATAGATAAACTTGAAATAGTTTATTAAATTGGGAATCAAACCTTACAAAACCATCAATTCACTTAAGGATCCATCACAAGCCTAAAAAAATGAATTAGTTCATAATAAATGAAATATATGCTGAATAAATCATAGAAATCATTCTTCCAATTACAAATAATAATCTAACTCAAAGAATATTAGAAAACACCCTTCACGTAGACTAAAATTGCAATTGTCTTGAAAAACTCCTCGAAGTACTCCTCCACTTTTGCTCTCAAAAACTGAACTTTGATCTTCGTAATCTCTCTTCGTGATCTCTCCTTCGTGATTGATAAAGTAGTATATATCAAGCATAACACTACAACCACATTCCCTATCCAATAGAGTTATAAGGCCATGCAAATAACTAAAGTTCGTATCCAAAAAGAGTTTTAACCATAACAGGACACCCACAACTTTTCCACCCATTACGTACACGGCCAAGCGGCTTCCCTCTAATTAACTTGAAGACTTCCTACTTCCTACCGGGTGGTGTTTGTTCATTCATTCCTACAGCCCGTGACACATATCTTAATCGACTTCCTGCGATCTCGAGTTATTTCCAAATATGCTCTAATTAAGTTCCAAATGCACCAAATATCACCAATAGTACGTTAAATGCCACAACCACCAACCTACACATAAAATGACATAAAAAAAGTGAAAATGCTCATGATCAAAAGAATATAACAACGAATAAGCATGAATTAGATATGAAATTGCGTATATAAAATACACTTATAAAAATCCCCCAAACTTAAACTATGCTAGTCCTCGAGCACAAGACAACTACATGAAATGCAATGATATGAATATGACATACTTTTTATGCTATTCAATCCAGCAATATTGCAGAATCAAAATTATCTTAATGGCCTCAGCAAAAATAAGCAACTATACAATATCAACCATCAAAACCAATCTATAAATCACTTTTAATCCTCGAATCTCAAGCTATCATCACTGATATAGTGTGTGTGTGTGTGTAACATCCATGACAACTGATACCGACCCAAATTCAATACCTAACCAATCTCTTAGAAGGAATCATGCAGCACAAACTTCAAAACTTCAAAAAAAGCTAGATCCAACTAAAAATCAAGCAATCATAAATCACCAGGGTTCACTCGGGGTACTTATGCTTTATTTCCATTCACGGGGGCTTTTTGCTCTTATTTCCCGTTTTATTCCTTGTTTTTTTTTTATCACATAGTTGTGCAAAGTCTTATTCCCTTAGGCTTTTCAATGCTACCTTAACGAGCTTTCGACAAACGACTCCCAGACCATTAAGACCTTAGAGCGCTAGGTGTCTCGGGCTTACTTACTCAAGTAACAAAGGCCACAAAACTAGACAAGCACGCCACGGTGTTTATTCATTTTTTTTTCATAGATTATTAATACATAGCTTATATACCCCAAATATCCCCCCAAACTTAGGTTCTTGCCTAAGTTTAGCCTTTATCAGCCATCCTTGTCATTTTAGCAATCGTTCTAGCATTATCCTTTAGAGACCATTTAAGTACCGGTTTGAACTTAACCAATTAACACAGATGTTTGTTAAGCGTGCTTTCCTTTAATACTAGTTTCAAACAAACTCAAGATTCGATTCATAAACGTTCCTTGTGTCATAGTTCTAATACTCAATATTGTATTTGCTACGTATTAGACAATTACATCATAGACCCACAATAACATGAAACACAACATTGAAGGACTAAAACAACACAATAATTACTAATTTTTTTTATTTTTTTTTAAAATAGATAACAAAATGCAATTAACATAATGCACTATACTAATCTCTACTATGCAATCCTAAGCTACCATAAATGCCCTAAGCTATCATGCAATACCAAACATAAAATGCAATACAGAATTTTAATGACATAAAAAAAATGCAACCTAACAAAAATGCATGCAAAACATGTATAGAAATCCCCCAAACTTAAGGTTAACAATGTCCTCATTGTATGATATTGCAAATTAATTGTGAGGACTTCCCTGTTGGTGCTTAAGTCTGAGGAGGTGGTTGATGTTCTTCTTCATCTGAATCACTCGGTAGGAACCTGGGCATTGGACCGGACTGTTGGTATGGAAATTATGCCACCGGATTGAAACTTTGGAGAGTTGTGTTCAATGAGCTAAAAGAGGTGTGCATAGCCTCGAACATGTGCTTTTGCCTCATTGCCAATCGACGCATTTCCCGGTGAGTGGCTTTGGTGTGTATATTCAATTGATTCTGGAAATCAAGGAATTGAGATCTGGATATAGCCTCGGTCCTTGGTACCTGTTCATCCCTTTTATCACCCATGTCGTCGTCTTCGTCCCCCGAAACCTTTGTAGCATCCACTTCTTCTTCCGATGATGACGAAAAAATGAAACCCACTCCACGCGGGAGTGACTTGCCTCCTGCCCACACAGAGTATCGCACAATCATTCTGGAATCAAGCAGTGCAAGTGGAATTTGAGTGGGCTCATCATCAGACCATCGTACACCAACTTGCCTGCACAACCCACATATGAGTGATGGGTGTGGCAAGCCTCCCAAAAAATTCCCACGTAGGCATAAAGGATAGAGAAATGTATGATCGCCTGACGTCAATAATAAAGTCTTGTACAATGGCGAATAACAACAACGCCTTCTCCTTAGTGACGTCTGAAGTGTGTTGGGACGGAAGCAATTTCGCACAGAGAAATGCATACCAAATTTTTCCATACAGGTTAAGGTTCTTGCTGGGGAACACTGGGCCTCACTTTAGACCTTTTGTCCATGACGTGCCTGGCTTTGTCATCGTCATGATAACTTCATCAAAATCCGGATCAGAAGTACAGAGACACTCGTACTGGCAATGGTGAGGCACCCTCAGTTGGTAGTACATATTGATGGCGTCCACACTGAATGGCACCAACCGTCCTCGCACAAAAGCTCGAAATGGTTCTTTGTCCTCAACATTTACATAGAACTCCTTGACAATATTCACGACGACTGGTTCTGGGTCCTCGGTGAACTTCACCCATCCCTTTTGGTAAATTTACAGCATATGCTCCCCATCGTTACCATCAGGTGCCAACCCCCGCTCCGGTGTAAGGGCTTTGGTGAACATGTAGTCATACCGGTCAGTAGTTGCGGCACTTGCAAATTTTTGATGATCGAAGGCGCGGATAGGTTGGGATGGGCGTGAACTCTCCCCCCTTTGGCGTTTAGATGATGATGAAGCCATTTCTCCCTATTAGCTTGTAGTGCCCTAACTTTCCCCCAAACTTTGTAATTGTACCTCTCTAGCTCACAATTGTGCTATTTTGATGCCTAATATGAAATGTGGTGGAGAGGTTTGGAAGAATTGGTGTGGTATTTATAGATGGGGGGTAGTCTATCATTGGTGGATTGATGAGGTGGGGAGGTGGAGAAATGGAGAGTAGTAAGAGTCTTGGGAATGTGAGGAGAGTGGATGGTAGTTATGGAGTAGTGGGGAAATGAAAGAATAGGGGTTATTGGGAATGAGAGAAGATTGAAAAAACTGCCATGTCCATCCATCTTCCAGGACCCCCGCCCCGGCAGGAGGTAGTGCACTAGAAATGCCCACCCCGGCGGGCATGGCTCATGTCTTCTGATGTTTTGGACCCTGCCTTGGTAATAATGTCAAAAAGGCATACCCGTGGCTTTGTTCCTCGCCTCTATTTTCTTATTTTTCTTGGACTTAGCTTTCGTTTGATGCTTGAATACTCCATTGATGCTTCTTTTCCTAGCCTGCATGGTGTAAAACATGAAACTTAGTGAGTATTAGATGTCATGTCATGTTGTGTAGAGTATATCGAGAATTTTATTTTATTTTTCTATCTAGTGACTTACTAAAACTATGATTAAGAAAATATGAATGAAAAATATGATAATAAACTAAAAATTGGGTTGCCTCCCAATGAGCGCTTGATTTTAAGTCATTCAGCCTGACTACTTCCTGTTTAAGTTGTGTCCCCCAACATGATGGCAATCACGTCGGTGTTGGCTTCTCCACCCCAGTAATGCTTTAGCCGGTGTCCGTTGACTTTGAACTTTTCGAGAGGGTTGTGATTGTAAATTTCAACTGCCCCATGAGGGAATACTTACTTGACTGTGAATGGTCCCGACCATCTTGATTTGAGCTTTCCGGGGAACAAACGCAGCCTTGAGTTGAATAATAGTACTGATTGGCCCAGCTCGAATGATCGACACAAAATTTTTAGGTCGTGCCATCTTTTGACTTTTTCCTTGTATATCTTGGCATTTTCTTAGGCTTGAAGGTGAAACTCGTCTAGTTCATTCAACTGAAGTAGTCTCTTCTCTCCAACAGCCTTTTGATCAAAATTTAGTTTTTCACTGCCCAATATGCCTTATGTTGTAGTTCCACCAGTAAATGACATGTTTTCCCGTACAACAGTTGATATGGTGACATCTCGATTGGTGTTTTGTATGCAGTTCGGTAGGCCCATAGTGCATCATCCAATCTAAGTGACCAATCTTTCTGACTCGGATTCACCACTTTCTCCAATATCTTTTTAACTTCTCTATTCGATACCTCAGCTTGTCCACTAGTTGCGGGTGATATGATGTAGCTATCTTGTAGTTCACTCCATATTTGGCCAAAAGAGTAGTAAACGGTTTATTGCAAAAGTGACTACTTTCGTCACTTATAATTGCTCTTGGTGTGCCAAACCTCGTGAATATGTTCTTTTGCAAGAATTTGAGGACCACCTTAGCATCGTTTGTTGGTAGAGCTGTAGCTTCGACCCACTTTGACATGTAGTCCACTGCGAGGAGAATGTATTGATTGTTCATGGAGGATGGAAATGGTCCCATGAAATCGATACCCCATACATCAAAAATTTCCACTTCTAGAATCGTTTGTAAGGGCATCTCATTACGTTTCGAAATGTTTCTCACCCTTTGACACCTATCACATTATTTGACAAATTGGTGGGCATCTTTGAATAATGTCGGCCAATAGAAACCGCATTGTAGAACCCTTGTTGTTGTTCTCTCACTCCCATACTGCCCACCATACGGCGATGAGTGAAACTCATGCAAAATATTCTTCACTTCACTGTATGGGACGCACCGTCGAATCACCTTGTCGGTGCACTGTTTAAACAAATATGGATTATCCCACATGTACCATTTAACATCGTGCAAAAATTTCTTTTTCTGTTGCCTTGTGAGGTCAGGTGGTAGAATGTTGTTCACAACAAAATTTGCATAGTCGGCATACCACTGAATCTATGCTGAAATCTCAAATAGCTGCTCATCTGGGAATAATTCATTGATTTCACCTTTGCCATCTTTTTCTTTCCCGTGGTTTTCCAGCCTGGACAAGTGATCAGCTACTTGATTCTCCGTCCCCTTCTTATCCTTTATTTCTAAATCAAATTCTTGCAGTAGGAGAATCCACCTAATAAGGCGTGGCTTAGCATCCTTTTTCGCTATCAAGTACCGAATTGCTGCATGATCTGTATAGACTATCACCTTAGTCCTGATTAAGTAAACACGAAATTTGTCAAACGCATATACCACGGCAAGCAACTCCTTCTCTGTGGTTGTATAGTTCAATTGAGTTTCTGTAAGTGTTTTGCTTGCATAGTATATAGTGTGAAACACCTTGTCTCTACGCTGACCCAAAACAGCTCCAATCGTGAAGTCGCTTGCATCACACATAAGCTCGAATGGCATGCTCCAATCTGGTGCAACTATAACTGAGGCTGTAGTCAATTTCCTTTTTAATAACTCAAAACGTTGTCTTGCAATCTTCATCAAAGCTGAATGTCGCATCTTTCTCTAACAGACTGCATAGAGGTTTCGCAATTTTTGAGAAGTCCTTTATAAACCTCCTGTAGAACCCAGCGTGTCCCAAGAAACTCCTAATACCCTTCACTGAGGTTGGTGGAGGCAATTTTTCAATTGTTTCTATCTTTGCCTTGTCAACTTCCAATCCTTGAGCTGATACCTTATGGCCCAAAATTATGCCCTCTTCAACCATGAAGTGACATTTTTCCCAATTTAGAACAAGATTTGTGTTCTTACATCTTTGCAGTACCATGACCAGATTCTTCAAACAATTATCAAAGCTATGTCCATAAACTGAAAAGTCATCCATGAAGACCTCAACATTTTTCTCCACCAAATCTGAAAAAATTGCCATCATACACCGTTGGAAAGTTGCTGGTGCATTGCATAACCCGAATGACATTCTCCTGAATGCAAATGTGTCGTAGGGGCACGTGAATGTGGTCTTTTCTTGGTCCTCTGGGGCAATAACTATTTGGTTGTAGCCTGAGTACCCATCCAACAAACAGTAATACTGATGTCCCGCTAATCTATCAAACATTTGGCCAACATAGGGCAGCGGGAAATGGTCTTTTCGGGTTGCCATGTTCAATTTTCTGTAATCCATGCAAACCCGCCAACCCGTCACTGTTCTGGTTGGGATTAACTCATTGTCTTCATTTTGCACCATCGTCATTCCTCCTTTTTTTCAAGACACCTTTGATCGGACTAAACCATTTGCTGTCGGATATCGGATAGATGATGTCGGCATCTAACCATTTTAAAACATCATTCTTTACCACCTCCTTCATAATTGGATTGAGTCGCCTTTGTTGTTCTACTGTTGGTTTTACCTCATCTTCCATCAAAATTTTGTGCATACAAAATGAAGGGCTGATTCCCTTTATTTCGGCAATTGTCCATCCAATGGCTGATTTGTGTTCCCTAAGTACCCTCAGCAACTTTTCTTCCTGTAATTCGTTAAGTGCAGCTGAAATAATAACAGGTAAATAATTTAAATTGCCTAAATAGGCATACTTGAGGTGCTTAGGAAGTGGCTTAAGTTCCAGCTTTGGTGGCTCTTCCGATGATGGTTTCAACTTTTTTTCAATTACATCCTCCGTGTGCAATGGTTCAAATGGGGTTCTAAATCTTGGTATTCGTAGCAATGAGTCTAGCAATTGAAGGTAATCCAACAATTCTGGATCGTCGATCTCTTCATCTCCCACTAATGTTGTTTCTAAAGCATCATTCACTAAACTTTTGCTCATATCCTCACTAATGATTTGCTCAATTAGATCCATTCGAAAACATTCTTCATCATCCGTAGGGAACTTCATGGCCTTAAACACATTGAATTTCACTTCTTGATCTTGAACCCTCATCGTGAGTTCTCCCTTTTGAACATCTATAAGAGTTCTTCTTGTAGCCAAAAATGGTCTCCCTAAGATAATTGGTATGTTCTTGTCCTTCTCAAAATCCAGAATGATGAAGTCTGCGGGGAATATAAATTTGTCCACTTTCACTAAGATGTCCTCTACTATACCTCTCAGATATGTGACTGACCTATCTGCCAACTGTAAGGAGATGTTCGTAGGCCTTGGATTGGGCAAACCTAATTCTAAGTACACTGACAACAACATGAGGTTTACACTTGCCCCTAAATCACCTAGACACTTGTTGAAATGCCTCTCACCGATCGTGCATGGAATCGTAAAGCTCCCCGGGTCTTTAAGTTTTGGTGGTAATTTCTGCCGTAGTACTGCACTACACTCCACTATAAATGCCACAGTTTCAAAATCTTCCCATTTCTTTTTCCTTGATAGAATCCCTTTCATAAATTTTGCGTAACTAGGCATTTGTTCTAGGGCCTCTGCAAATGGTATGTTAATTTGAAGTTTCTTGAAAACTTCCAAAAATTTTGAAAATTGTTTATCTAACTTTTGTTTTTGAACTCTCTGCTGGAATGGCGGGGGAGGATAAACAGTTGTATTGTTCACTGGGTTGATTTTATCCGTTTGGTTCTCGTTTCCTTGCTTTATCTCACCCCCTGTATTTTTTGTCTCTATTTTAGTTTCTTTTGTAATCGAAATTTCTGGCTCTTGACCCACAAGCTGTTTTCCACTTCTCAACATAATGGCTTGACACTACTCGTGATTACCCTTAGGATTTTTCTCGGTGTCACTTGGTAGTGTTCCTTGTGGTCTACTATTCGCTTCCATCGCTATCTGACCTATCTAAATTTCTAGATTCTTAATCGCCAACTTGGTGGTAGCCATGAATTTATCTAATTTTTCCTCCAGATTAGATTTCCTTTCTTGATATTGAACTGGTTGTTGCTGATTCTGGAAACTTGGAGGATACGATTGTCGTGAAGCTTGATTTTGCTGATTGTTACTTCATGAAAAATTTGGATGGTTCCTATTTCATTTATTATATGTGTTCTGATATGTGTTTTGAGGAATTCTGTTGTAATTACCAATGAACTGCACAGCTGCTGGATTAATTGAACATTGCTCCGTTGGGTGTTCTCCTGCGCACAATTCACATACTATTGCTACTTGTGGTACTTGTTGTGTTTGCTGTTTTTGTGCAGCTACCACTTGCTCTAACTTCTTTGCCATAGCAGCCATCTGTGCTTATATCGCTGTCATATTATCTACTTCTAATACCCCGGCTGCCTTTGACTGTGTCATTCTCGCTGTGGGCCACTGGTTGTTATTAGCAGCCATGGTTTCAATCAACTCGTAGGCTTCTTCGTAACTCTTAGCCATAAATGCTCCGCCCGATGCTGCATCGATACTTATCCTAAGATTCCCATGTAGTCCGTTGTAGAAGGTGTTCATTTGCAACCATTGGGGAAATCCATGATGTAGACATTTTCTGAGTAGTTCTTTGTATCTCTCCCATGCCTCATATAACGACTCCCCATGGTGTTGTTCAAACATTGTAATCTCATTCCTCATCTTCGCAGTTTTCGCCGGTGGGAAGAATTTTGCAAGGAATTTCTAAGCTAAATCCTCCCAAGTTGTTATCGAACCAGATGGTAAGGAATGTAACCAACTCTTCGCCTTGTCCCGTAATGAGAATGGGAACAATCGTAGTCTCACCGCCTCATCCGAAACTCCATTAAACCTAAAAGTATCGCACATTTCCAGAAAACTGACTAAGTGCTCGTTCAGATCATCATTTGCCAATCCCCCAAACTGAACTGAATTCTGAATCATTTGTATCATCCCAGGCTTAATTTCGAACGTGTTCGCTGCTATTGTTGGTCTCGTTATACTTGAATGCAGTTCCGTTACTTTGGGTACTGTGAAGTCCCTCAACGTTTTCCTATCTTTGGCCGCCATCACTATTTCCTCTTCCTTTTTGGATGTTTCGAATTCTTGCCTCGTTTCTTTAATCCACTTACTCAACCTCTAAAACCTTCTCTCGATGTCTTCGTCAAAAGGAAGCAATTCTTGATTTTTAGACCGAGTTTGCATAAACTATGTCCAACACCTGAAATAAGAAGCACAAAACAAAAATAACAATGTCTAAGTAAAACTGGATTAATTAAACTGATATTGTAAAAGTATTAAGAATTATACTAATTTTATACCCGACAACGGCGCCAAAAACTTGTTGGGTAAAATCTAATTACGCACAATACACAAGTATACGTGGTTAACAAATAATAAAGTGATGAGTAGACTATCGTTCCCACAGAGATGAATTGTTTTATGGCATGATCAGGACCGTTGATGAAAACACGATTATCTTTAGCCCGTACTACATGGATAATTCGTGGTCGTGATACTAAAGAATATCCTTGGCATGTAGTGCAGGGATGATTTGATGATGTGGATTATTTATTGAGCTGAGTCTCAATGATAAAAGTGATGAAAAACCTTTTAAATCATAGACGATAGTAGATTTTATTCTCTACTTGACTCTTCTAATGGATTGCTTGTTCCGCTGTAATTAAACTTGATGTTGTTATATTGTATCA